>JARGXW010000268.1:0-187671 GCA_029204085.1 Mycena sp. CBHHK59/15 | reverse complement strand
AATTCCGATTCAGAGCGATTGCTGCGCCTTTTCGAAGCCATTCAGAGCTACTACCACGATCGTTCGAAGCGTCAAAGCGGGAAGCATAGTGTCTGAACTTGAGGTGCGTATGTCTGCTTGATCTGCGATTGACCGATGTAGGTCATAGAACGCAACCTTCAACATTACCCCAACCTTCAACGGTTCAAGTCGTGCCTTGGGGATGTCCGCTCGTTGCTTTCACTTGGTTGAACCGTTGGTTGATTTACTAAATCGTTCAGAATTCTCAGGTGCGTTCGATTGAGACTTCTGTTTGTATTCCAGATCACCGAAACGATGTCGGGGTGCGTTCCCTTCATTTGACTGACTTGGATTGGGGATCTATTGAGATTTATTGGTCTGCGGGTTGTCAACGTCTACAACGACGGCAACAACAACGATACACTCACGGCCTTGCGAGACTTCATGAGGGCGCAGACGCCGGGGCGCGGGCGCACATTCTATGTCTGGCTGGGAGATTTCAATCGTCACAGCCCGTTGTGGGACGAGTTCCAGAATGCACACCTATTCACCCCGGAAGCAGAGGAGGCAGTATTCCCACTGCTGCAGTTGCTAGGCAGATACCGCATGGAAATGCCATTGCCAAAGGATGTACCGACCCTTAGAGCGAAGGGCACGGGGAATCTGACGCGCCCGGATAACGTCTTTTGCAGCAGGGACTTCTTGGAATGCTTCATCTCCTGCGACGCGTTTCCGGCACGCACACCGGGCAAGTCCGACCACTTCGCGATCATCATGGAAATGGATCTCGTCCCGCCGACGAAGGTGGTAGAAGAGAGGCTGAACTGGAGGGAGGTTGATTGGGAAGAGTTTGGGAAGGAGCTGAAGACGGAACTAGGGCGGCTGGGCGAAGTGGATGGGTACGCGAGCGTGGAGGAGGTGGAGGCGGCAATCGAGGCGCTAGACGCGGCGCTGTGGAGGTGCGTAGGCAAGCACGTGAAAGTCAGCAAAATCAGCCCGCACTCCAAGCGTTGGTGGACAAAGGAGCTCTCCGGATTCAAGAGGGAGAAGGAGAAGCTCGCGCGCAAGTCGTACCGGCAACGCGATGTGCCCGAGGCGCCCATACACGAGGAGTTTCGACGCGTGAGGAATGATTTCTCCGCGAGGCTGAGGAAAGCCCGGGATAAGTGCTGGATGGAATGGCTAGAGGAGGTTGAGGGGAGCGACGTGTGGGCGGTAGGGAGGATTATGAGACATGGCCCGACGGACGGGGGTCGGACCAGGGTGCCGGACTTGAAGAGGAAGGTAGACGGACGGGAGGAGGTTGCGACAACGAACGAGAGGAAGAGCAGGTGGATGGTGAGAGAGTTCTACCCGGCGCGCAGTCCAGGCGCGACGGATCCCGCCGACGACACGGTCTACCCGGAGCCGCTCTACGAGTATCGGTCGCTGTCCGAGGCCGAGCTCCAGCAGGTTATTGCGAAGATGAAACCCGGGAAGGCCACCCGCAGCAAGTCTTTCCCGAATTGCGTATACAAGTTTAACGCGGCACTGCTGGTTCCTCGGCTGCAGAAAATATTTCGGGCCTTGGACGTTTACCGACACGAGCCAGCGGACTGGAAACGCACCGAGACCATCGTTGGGCGGAAGCCGGGAAGCCGGATTACTCGGCGGTAGGTGCACATCGACCGCTAATCCTGTCGCATGGCCACGCGAGGCTGCGCAATGCGGGGAAGAACCTTCAATTGTCGACCAACGCTGAATTCTACGGTATGCTGCCGAATAACCACTGGGGGAAGGCCGGGGAGGACGGGGTGTGGATGGTGCAGTGGCTGGTGAAGAAAATCAAGGATGCGTGGAGAGGGAAGAAAGTGGCGACGCTCCTGCCCCGAGATGTGAAGGGGGCGTTCCCGAGCGCGATGCTCTCGAAGTAATGCGGACTTCTGCAGTCAATGTTCCGAACAAACCAAAGGCGCCAGTTGAGAGGAAGATGTCGGCTGAGCGTCGAAACGAACTGTTGGCCAAAGGATTATGTTTCACATGTGAAGAACCTGGCGGTGTCGCTTGTCACAGTGACACCCACCTTCCATTTCCGCCCATCCCTCCCTCCTCGCTCCCGACGCATCCAGCGCGTCCGGCAACCGTTTTGGCTGCAATTCGGGGGCGCCCTGCCCCGCTTCTGCACTACGACTTGGCAACGAACCGCAGCCATCCGCGCCGCCATTCTCGCCCGCGAGCGCGCACATCGCAGCAGACGGACTTCATGCGACACCGAGCGCGAACGTCGTCCGCGCCGCTTGCTGAGTACTAAAATGGGCTTGGGAGATGTATTGGAGGACCTAGGGCTATTCAACCTCGTTGCGCGTGGGACAAAAATCAAGGTACGTTCATTTTCACTGCTAATTCATTTGTTTTAAGGCATTGCAGGTTGGACATTACTGTATATTGTTCTGCAAGAAAAGGTTATGTTCGCAGTATTATGCGAGGCCTTTTTTCAGTTTGTTTCTTCCCGTGGTCTCAAAGTGGAGTGAGTTCCAATTTTCATTTCAATACCAGAGATCTGACAGTGTTATCTCCCAGGGAATATTATCGCAAGGCATCTAATGCATCAGCGAAAATTGATGAAGACGATAATGTCGGTCACAAACTGTACTCGGACTCGGATTTCGAGTATATGGCTGGAATGGGACCTTAGAGAATTTGGAATCGTCTTCAATATAATTTTAGTTAATAATGAAAGAGTCCTACACAAAAAAATCGACAAGAGGCGTGCTTTTAGGAATGACTTCAAGAAGTGAACATTTTGCGGACTTCCCCAAAACTTTCCCCAATGCCGATAGGACGGTGTAATAAAATGCGCTGAGGGATGGAGCACACACTGGTACATCATATAGATCTCCTTGTCGCGGGAGGAGGTCGATAATTGGGCGAGGGAGGGCCTCGACGATCTGATGAAGCCTTCATCAGATGAAGGGCGCAATCCCCGACGCCGAGCACGACGAGGACAACGACGGGTGTACGGAGCGGTGGCAGAACATGAAGGAGGACGTGACGGCGCGCGCGTGGGGCATGTACGACGAGACGGGGTTCTTCCCTGCGCTCTGCCGACATGGGTTTGTGCTCATCGTCGTGGATATGATCAAGAGTGGGGAGCTGTAAGTGTTTGCAGCTTTTTTTCACAGGTTGTACTGACGCCGCGTACTCTTTAGCGGGAAATATGGGGTGGAAGGCGGGGTTCAAGCGGGGCGCACGGGTCGAGGGGTTTTTTGATGCGATCAATTTTGATTGCCGTATTACGGCCGTATACGGCCGTATTGGTACGGGTGTTTACAGGGTACGGTGCGCCCGAACCGGTACCGTAAAACAGTCGTTGAAGGGCCTTAAGGTACAGCTACGGGATCCGTATTTACGGGCTGTATATGGCTACGGCGTCCAGCCCTAATCGGCGAGCAGACGGGGAAGTGAGAGCCTATCAAACTGTCTCATGCGAGAATAGGCATTCGGGGTGTGGGCCGAATCTTATGCTACTAAAGTTGTATGGAGTAGCACACCCGTCAGTTTAATTTGCACTTACTCCAAGCTGAATTGGTTGAAAGATGAGTTCAAGCAAAGATATTTTCAATTACCTGTCAATTTTCAAGTCCAAAATTACTCATAGTACTTTGCATGGTGGGTCGGGTGAACTCGAATAGAATACTGGCGACTTAGCAAGGGTCTTGACATCTGAAAAATGTCAAGGTAAATGAGTAAAAACCTTTAACAGGTAGGAATCAATTTCCTTACACAGAAAGGATTCCAACACACTTCCTTGCCGTCATAACACAAAAAAACTGTTACCTGGCGTTAAAACCGTTGTAAAAACGAGCTAAAAATATATATTTTAGACTCGTAATCCACAAATGCGTCAACAAGCAGGCTGGGACCCCGCTCATGCCGAGCACACAGGCCATGCCTCAGTAACGTTCCTGAGGGCGATCTCAGAAACACAGAGCTTCGTATTAGCCCCGGCTATAATCTCCGGTGTGCGCTGTCTTGCAACAGTAAGTGAGGCAGGCCATAGATTCATTCTCCCTGGACCTGGGTCGGAGATCAGGAAGGCGGAAAGAGAATTCCGAAGCCCGTCAGGGCCGGGATACCGCAGGCCGAAATGTTATATAAAGCCTGTATCTCAATCTCTGTCCTTCACAAGTAAATCTAGTTATGTTGAATTCGTTTACCTAATATACATGTGTGGTTATACATGGCGAGCGGTACGACAACAGACAAGCCCCCACGGTGCTCATCCTTGGGTAGCGGGCCGTGCCGCTTGTCGGCCTTACCAGCTTTATTTAAACTCGAGCCTGAGCAACTATCGGGACCGGGTTATCGAGATCAGATGATGACAGACTCATCACACCGGATTTTTCTTTTTGCATATTTTCTTCATCCATGTGAGTGTGGTGGATTGCTTTCGTATCGCCGTCTCTGATAATCATCAGTTTACTTCCAGTACGGTGGTTGAAGCTCGTCATGCTGGCTCTCAAGGAGGGTGAGAAATTTGACCCAGTCAAATATCCCGACCTCTTCAAGATGCTTCGGGCGTCTGCCCGAGCAATTTTGAAAGGCGAGCAGACCCGGACTGGCAAAGCGTCGAGGGCCGATGCCGAGAGGCTCACAGACCAGCTCGTTTGATGGACGGTCGGGCTGCCACCATTTCATCAACATGTACATTCCACTTCCGATGATAGTGCTTTGGATTACTGGAAGGGACTTCGTCGAGACTAGAATTTGGTGATGCATTTCTCCCATCCTCTCACCCATTCTACTCATCTTGAAAGGAGAATTATTGTGGTCCTTATATACCTTAGATGTACTGCCTGAGTGTATAGAATCGTGTATTTGCATTTCTTGCATCATTTGGACTGCACCGGGGTGAAGGGATGAGTGTAAACAAACGAAATAGCTGGAAAATTCGGTGAGCCGTGGAATGGCTACGTAAATTCGCAAGAAATGTCTGAGCTCACTCCACTGTTCTGAGGAAAATGTCCGCAAACGGAAAAGAATCTGTGAGCGCCCTCAGTTTTGCAAAGAGCTGTAAGGCCTAAGGACTCAAGAAAAAAAGGTGCCCCTATTACAGCTCTTTGCGGAACTTGGGGCGCGGCCGATTTTTTTTCCTTTTTGAGCTGTTTTTGATTATTTCAGCCAGAACAGCTGTTCTGACCTCAATTCTCAGCGTACGTTTCTGAAAACTATATGAGCAGAATCACACGACAATTCCGCAGGGCATGACGTCCTCAGAATCTTTCCCTACCGCCGGTAGTAATTATAATATATTATTTTGCATGTTTTGCGGAGATCATCTCTTGTGTCGTGATTTGAAGGTTGTGAGGGATGTTGTATGGCTCTAAAAACAATTATTTGTATGCCGAAGGGCACACCGTCCTCGTAATTGAGGCATGGCACCCGGAGCACGTGAACAGTGGACTTGAACAAGCAGAATATAGGTACAGCTCAGGCTCTGTGTATTTGTGTGATCTATCCTCCAGCGAGTGAACCAATTGTCAATATTCTGACTTTGAAGTGTTTTCGAGAGATTACACGCCTCAGATCAACTCTGTGCATCCCCGTCCAGCGACGCGACATGTCCCAATGTGATCACAAGCGCGGTCACGTGCCCGGAATCGTTGTGATCGAGTTGTCTCGCGGTGCTGTACAGGGAGTACAAGAGCAAATCCGAGCCGTGGACTCCTCCAGGACACTCAATAGAATGATAATGGTCAGTTTCTCAGCTCATTCAATCATAGATCACACAAATACACAGAGCCTGAGCTGTACCTGGGTTTCGGCCAGTTTTGCTACATGTACAAACTTGGGGGTAGAGGGCCGTGGCTGCGCCCGGCAGGATCTCGTATGGTTGCAGACGGAACTTCGTGACAAACTTTTGTCCCGATTTGGGAATTGCTACTGTTCCTCTAGTTTTAACTCAGGCATCAAGTTATTGTGTAAATAGCACTATAAGAAGGCCCTCTACAGATCCCCCGGAGCGAAACTTTAAAAAGTGTAAATATATTTTTTCCCACCGAGATTTTGCGTTTTCGGTTCGGGCCGGTCATAACCGGTGGCTGTGCTCCGCCATCAATCACGCCCGGGAGCGTTCTAACGGAACTTGGCAAAAAGCCAAGGACCTCGTTGATGATGGACTTCGTCTCTGCCCCCTTCCCACCATCCGGCGATTCTATCGACGTGCACATCGCTATGCCAGTGTCTTCCAGCTAGGTGCCACAGGGCCGGTTGCCGAGTTTGCTGTGAAGAAATATCGATCGCACCGCGGAGTGCGTGCAACTGAATTGGCTGATGCAAAGGCGGAGTGGAAGGCCAAGGCAGATGCAGTGTTGAAAGGGGTGGTACTGACTCGGACCCAGGGAAAGGGCAAGGCCAAGGCGAAATAGGTACACTGAATTTTGAAATTTCTGCCCGAGATTTTGCGCTTTTTTTCCCCACGCTATGATACACCCAGATTTTTTTGAAACGAAAATTTTACCTACTAACTATACCTACTTTTATGCCTAATCCTGAATCTCCAAGGTCCTAGGCCAAATTTGCGGCTTGACATGAAGTCTTGGCTGCAACCATACTTATCTTTTTTCCCATCATGCCGATTACGCCGCTTAGTAAGCTGGTCATCCCAAATCCACCCGGACATACAGTGATACACGACAAACCTGGAAGACCCAAATGATTGATGTGATTTCAATGAGGCCCAGGCAGACCAGGCCATGTATTTACTTCGGCAGGTCCAGGGCAATATTGAAAATTTGCTGGGGGACTCGGAAGGAGGTATATACTAGACTTATTAATGTTTGTACCCTCTGAGCGGCATGGGACGGTTACACCAGGGAAAAGAGACAGAAGTAAATAAAAACAGCACAGCCCTAGGCCACACAGCCACTAAAGGGGTAAGGAAAAAGTGAACGAAGTATAGGGACAGCCACTAAAGAAGTCAGACACAGCCACTAAGGAGACTATCTTAAAAAATCGGAGACAAGGAAAATAGGGAGACTTTTAGCCCCTCGGAGGAATGAAAGGAACGAGTATTATGTAAACATAAGTACTCGTAACAAGATTTAGTCATCCAACATTGGTCACAGCAGTAAAAAATTAGAAAGGACGTGGTGAGACACGAAAGTACATTAAAAAAAATGTGAATATGTTTGTTCACCCCTCTTACTGCTTTCAAGCCTGTGTTGTTGCAACCCATTTCATTCACAGAAGGCGAACAAATCCTCTCAGTTCAATTTTGGCCAGTAGTCATTTCTGCTTTGTGACCGGGCTGGATCCGAGGAGTAAGTCATTTTTGCTTAGTTCCCACGCTCTCCACCTTATATCGGGTCCGGTAGCACCCAGGTCCTGGGATCCGGAGGGTTGGTTATAGTAAGCACTATATGTTGTTTTTTTCTGGGTCTCATATCCGGTCCGCCGGGTCCGGTAGCGAGAGTCACCGGATGCAGGATACTCGGGAGTTTTAATCATGATACCGTCGTCGTACAACATAATCAGGTCATCAACGATGATTTTGAGGTAGTGTTGCAATTGTGCAGCAGTGGGTTCTTTCTGCCCGGTGCCCCCGCTGAAAATGAGATTTTCGGAACGATATCTGCAACACTATAAGCGAGTGCATTACCACAAAATGGGACTCAGTTCACCGTAGCGAGTTTGTGAGATTCTGGACACAGAAGGACATCACGCCGGAGGATTGACTAGGTGCGAAACTGCTTTTGCTTCGCTTGAACCTGCAAAATCTCAATGAATGGACAATGAAACAGAGGATAAATCTCATACCAATCCAAACTGAAGCTGACTCCAAGACGAATTTCCTCCTCCTCCGCTTTCGGGCTAAAAAAGAACGAGTCCCCGTCACCGTCCTTTAATTCTTTCCATACCCGTGCATCCTGCATACATCTCAGCTCTCCGTCGACCTCAGTTCGTGTCCGCCAAGAATTCACTGCTGAAACCATCCCAGGTCGCTTGAAAAAGTCCTGCAAACCCGTAGACAACAGTTGAATGGGAGAAACCATGTAAGGTTTTCGTTTACCAGAGAAAGTTTTTCCGAAATCGTTCCTCCAGATTGATGAAATATTCGCAGGCAATGTCGTAGGTTGTGACCTGATCCACGTCTTCAACCTCAATGCGCAGTTTCACATCGAATGATTCGCCGGGCTGGTGCTGTCTGAGCTCCATAGCCAGCGCCATATCTGTGTTCGCAAATCTGCGTAGTATGAGGGGTGCGATGCAGTGCGAAAAATCAATTACAGACCTCTCGCCATGATAGAGATCAACACAAGATAGAATAAAGACATGGCTACATTGACAGTTCACCGTCCCGGTGATCGCCATGTTCTTAAACTTCTTCTTGTCCTGCTTATTCACCGCTTTGAGGTAGTTGCAGTTCGACTTCTATAAAGAACGAGAAGGTTTAATTTTTAATTTTTATTTGACAATGAGGGGAGACAAGATGACGAACCTCTTTTGAGACGGGAACTCGCCCCATGTACTGCCTATATTCAGAGTCCAATGGGAAATATATTCAGAGTCCAATGGGAAATATCCTTTCCCCTCACACAGGGAAACATCATCTGGATCCGTGTTCTTGTTAAACTGGTTGCATTGGAAGTTTCCGTCCAGCGTCCGCTGGCTCTGGTTGAGGTGTCTGCGAGTAATGCAAGTTCAAAGTTTGAATTTGGAGCCAAAGAAAACCCCAATGGACAGACCTCAGATGAACTGGTGTCTTGGGGCAGTTGGGATCAGAGTTGAATCCAGGTTCTGGGCATGCCGGGCACCAGACCAGGAGATTGCCGCAGCGCCGATGAGGTAAGACATCATCTATTCCATGGATCTGTCCTGTCCGCTTCTTGAGTGTCAAAAAAATTGAAGACACGGACTACACGCAGGAAAGCGGCGTAAGGATTCTGTAGATGTGTCACATTCAATAACACTGAGCAAGGCGGATTGGAACACGAACCACAACATCAGCGGTGAAGGAGTTATCCGACAGGCGGCGGATTGCACCGAGATAATCATAAGCAGCCTTCTTGGACTCCAAGTTGTGGAGTTGGAATTCTTTGAGCATATTGATGGTGAATGCAGTTTCTGGCTCGTGAGTGGTGGCAGGGAAGAGTCGTGAACGCATCAGTTGCTTGACCTTATTCGGTGGAAGCTCTGGCATCCACAGAAGGCCAAGCGTGTCGAATGAATCCCATTAGTGTGAACAACCGTGAACAGCTGTTCCCGGCACGGCGATGGGCAGGGCCTCCCATTATGACCAAGCTGGATCACATGTCCTAGTCTTGAAATGTCGTGTCGAACGAAAAATCCCTGCAGTATGTCCCAGATTTCTGCCCAATGAAATGGATTTTGCCGGTGCGCTTCCACAAAACATTCCTGACAAGACATTTGATATCCTGTACAATCATGGCACTGGGTGCTGGAAATTTTATCAGACCGCCCGCATTGACAGGAACTGCCGGCAGATTCATCGGCCTCGTATTCCAGCAAGAGATGTCCCAGCTCCTCGAAATGACTGCGAAAGTCTTCCAGAAATTGAGCATTCTAAATTGGTGGTGATTATCATGAGTCTTTATATGCATGCATGGAAGGAAATTTACTTGTGTTATTTTTATAGGCGGAGGATCGTCCCTCGGTTCTGGCTCTTGGTTGGGTTGGGAAGCTGGCGTGGGGTGGCTTCCAAGTTTCTCTGGTTGTATTGGAGCTCTTTCGAGCACTCGGCTACTTTTTTTCGTCCCTGCATCGCTGGTCACTGTAAACTGTACTCGCTTCACGCTCGGAACAGAAAACGCAACATGGTTGCTCGATGCCTCTTCGAGCACAGCTGCCTTCCGCTTGCCTTTGTTCCCAGCCATTCTTAGTGGGGGTATGTGGGTGGGCTGTTAGGATAGTGAAACAGGCACCATGCCCGAATATAAGGCTAGCTTGTTGATGTCTATTTGTATCAATTGCCGAAAAGCGCTCACGGTAACCGCATGGAACTTGGTTCAATTTTTAACAGGTGCAGGGTCATCAGGGCAATTGAAAGATTGTTGCAAGGCAACTCTATTTCCTTGGCTACCAATCCCCCATTAGTATTTCATCGGCACAAGCGACACTGATGTCACGCCACAGTGATACCGTGACTCACGCAAAATATCAACAAACAAACTCAATGGCCGCCTGGTCTTTGGGTCCAATTTTTCTCATGCTCAAGGCGATCATAGGTCTCCAATGATGCTTCCTAGGGGTGATTTCCACCTTAGATACCAATCCCCCACAGTTTTATTCGGCGTTGACTCGACAGTTTCATTGGGTACATGCTCAAAGAAAAAATGGTTTGCAACAATGTCTAAGTAAGGTGAAAAGCGAAAGTAATAGCTTGGTATATTGCCGGTCATAGAGTAGAGCCTCTTTTGTGAGCGATGACACTTTTAGGTAAGGAGGGAAATATAAGAAGGTAAGTAAGACAGGCCTATTGAGCGAAAAGTTCGGCACTAATGGAAGGGAAGAGTTCAACAAAATGGTCAGGAGGAGTAACATCAAGGCCAACAGTTCTAATGTAGATTACCCGGTTGCGTCCAAAGATAGGGATCTCATCATCCCAGCAAGCAGGGACCCAGTGACTGGTGGCGTCGAGGAAGCGCAGGATCTGAGAGCCATGAGGAAGACCCCTGGCTTCCAGGCTGTCGAGGAAGTCCTGGAGGACGAGGTTGGCGATGATACAGGCTGTGAAAGGATTTTCGTCCTCCTTAGCACAAGGATAAACCATCGTACAGATAGTATTGGTGCAGCTTGTGTCTGCGTTCTACAAGAATATAGTGAGCCATTATGCATTGAGTTTGAGAGAGGCAAGGAAACATACCAGGTACCAGGCGATCAAAAGCACAGGTGTGCACACGTCGAGAGCGATTTCGATGGGCTCGGTGGGCGGGTACTGGAGGTCTCCAATGGGGTCGTTGGAGTCGGAGTCAGGAACCAGAATTTCCCCCGCAGGGGAATAATGCGCATCAACACCACCATAACCTCCGTAATGGAAGTGGAGTGTTTGGCGCATCGGGGTGTGGGGAGGAATGGGGAGCTCCGCTTCCTTGGCCACAGGATCAGCGGGCAAGGGCGCCGGAACGGGGGAGGGGGAGGCCGGAGGGGAGGGCGCGGGCGCAGGCGAGGGCGAGGGCGAGGGGATGGAGCCGTAGGAATACTGATGGCCATGGTCAGTAACAAGGAAATCAAGTAAAAAGTATGATTCTGACGTTGGAAGTGTAACATGTGGAGCAATTGGAGCACTGGTAGTGAAAACGTTAGCAAGGGTAAGAAAAGAATAGAAAGAGAAAGGAACTCGAACCTAGCAGTGGTCGCGCCGCCAGTAGTCGGATACAGCTCGGTGCGGGCATCGAAAAGTGCCTTGAGCTCAGGTTGTTCGAGGATATGGTGAGGCAAAGGGTCAACACGGACAAAGACCCTCTTCTTCGTGACGCAACGAGGACATCCTGTGCACTGGTTCGTTTGAATAAATCAGCCAACAGATAGAAGATGTAAGGAAGAGAACAACATACAACTTGGTGGTAGGAACCGGCAAACCACCGATCATTCTGAGTATATCCACTTCTCAGGCGCATGGCAGTGAGCCGATGGCCTTGGTGATTGTAGGGTAACGCCAGATCTTCAGGTGGGTACGGACTAAAGAGCTCCAACTTCTCGAGAATTCGACGCTGGACAATCCGGCATTTGACGGCCTTTGTGCCCCGGATCCCCAACCGCGCCGTCGTCGGGTAAAGTTGGGTGTGTTTCGCCTCGAGACGACGGCGGCGCGCAGAGGCGGAGGAGAGCGCGGCAGGAGGTGCGGAGGAGGAGGATGAACATGAGACGTGCACGAGGTGGACGTTAGCAGGGAGGCCCGCGGCATTGGCCATGTTGGTAGCGTCGCGGTCGTCGCGAATGATGCGGTTTGCGACGCGGCGGTAGAATGTCTCCTTGACGTCGACGATAGCGCGGGTGTGGGGGGCGTCCTTGAAGTGGCGTGCGCCGCAGTCGAAACACTCCCCGGTGCCTACAGCCTCGGTCCCGGGCGTTAGCGGGTATGGCGCGTACTCGTCTCCACCTTGGTACTTCGTCGGATTCGCTGCCGCCCACGCCTGCACCTGGAGCTGGTAGGCGGTCTGACCCGCGGGCGTGCTGGCATGATGCACCATCCCCGCCGTGTTCCTCGTCAAATCGGCCATGCGCAGGTGATTCGCGCGAAAGACCCCGCCTTGGCCACCGCCTCGCGCCGCTGCACCGCCACGGGTACCGCGAGCGGGGACAGCGCCGCGCACGGGGCCACCGCCGAAGGGATCGCCTTGAGCGTTAGGAGGGCCCGGGGCCCGTGGCGCGCCTCCACGGGTGAGCGCGAATCCGCCGAAGGCTGCGCGAAGGGGTGCAGTCGGAGAAGCGGGGGTGCGACGAGCTAGCGCTAGCTCGTCCCGCAATCGGCGTGTGTCGTTCTCCACCTGGGTGAGTCGAGTCTCCTCCTCCATGGCGGTCCCGATGGTGTCGTCGTCCACGGCCTTGACGGCGTCGCAGAACGCCTTGTAGCTGGTGAAGGCGCCGGTTACGAGCTTCCGCATCATTGCGGGCATCCCGTCGCGGATCCCGTGGATCATCGCGCCCGAGGGATCGTCCGCGCGCATCGAGAGCGCCAGAACCCGGTTGGCCCACGCTGCCTGGCCCGTCGTCTCCATCCCCCGCACGATCACCACCTTGCCGATGTCCTCCTTCCTCAGCTTCTCCGCCCTCAAACGCGCCCGGTGCTGCTCCGTGCTCAGCTCGGGCACGGTCTCCGCCGGCCACTGCTTCAGAAACACCGCCTTGAGCTTCTTCCAATCCCCCTGGGTGGCGACATCGAGTTTGTCGTACCATTTTTCTGCAAACGAGCCCGTGGCGAAGCCATTCGCGAGGCGTTCGCACTTGAAGTCGTCCGAGGAGGCCTCTTTGAACTTGTTCATTGTGCTTTTGAGGTAGTCTCCCGGGACGGGGTCGTCGTCGCGGTTATCGCCGTAAAAGAAGTCGGACGGCATATCTTCGTCGTCCGAGGAGTCGAGGGCTAGGATGGGAGGGAGAGTGATCAAAGGAGGGGAAGGGCCGACGAGGGGAGATGTTGGGGGAGTGCCGCGGCTGTGGCCTGGTAGCTGATCCCAAAAGTCGGAGTCGGCGGATAGCGAGGAGACGGTCGAGATAGACGAAGAAGATGATGACAGCACTGTGTAGCCGAATTGCCCTTTGCGAGGGGGTTTCTTGGGGCCCAGTGTGAGCTGTGCGAGACCGTCTGTGACGCTGGGCAACGAATCCGAGGATGCGGTTGGGGAAGGAAGTGATTCCGAGTCCGAGAGAATCTTCTGAAAATTTGCCGTCTGATCCGAGTCCGTCTGTATCCGTCGTTTGCTGTCTATTCCGTCTGCAACCGTGCCGCGCCGTGGGTTCGAATCACGATCTAATCACCAGATGGACCGGTACGGTCTGGCTGGTCTGGCTCCGTGAGAGAGGAAGCGGAGATGTCTTGTGCTGTGCTGTCCCAATCCGTACGTACTGAGCCTACTGCCTAACACCACCAAACAGCCCGTCCCGATCCGCCGCGACCAGCGTAGCTGGTCCAGTGGGCCAAGGTGGGAAATGCATCGGCGGTTGGAACACTGGCTATGTGCTGACCATATGCTGGCCGCGATCCGGAATCCACATCAACCAGGGTCGAGCTCTCAGTTCAGGGTCCTAGTTGCCAGGGTGCGGCAAAAGGGTTGGAATACTGTGGGGGAATGTATCATGCACTGTAACAAATGTCTCTGCAATCAAATAAATATATCTCCCGGGGTTTGTCGATCTGAACAATACACCTGCAACTGACGACGCACTCTTCACGTGGTTGGACACGGTCACATGTTCACTGTCGGCAGCCCAAGTAATGAGTTTTCACGGTATCCAGAGGAAGTGACGAAGTTTCACTAAATCCGGCTGAAGTCACGAACTTTCACGGAAAGCGATCAAACTCACGAACTTTCACAACGCTAAGCGAAGTTAAGCGAAGCTAAGCGAAGTAACGAAGTGACGAAGATGGCGCGGACTCCAACATAAGCATGCCATGGTGTTTAATCCGCACCGACAGGGGATATTTGTCCTCTCGAGCCATCCTGGGATACTAGCCCAGAACACTACGGCCCAGCGCGACCCTTCCCATTCCAATGCACCTGCTTCGCTGATGCCCGAAGGCGCGGATCCGCAGTGTACACCAGTCCCTGTCTCGCCTGTGCTCACCCAGCCACGGACTAACCACTCCAGCAGCAGCGGGTCCACTATTTTTCAAGCTTTCCATACCGTGTTCTGAAGCCGAGGGTGGCCTGTCGCATCTCTGCGTCGGCTGGTTATCTAAAGGTTATCTAAACCATTCCCCCTGAAAACCAAATCTGTTTGCCGCCACCAAATCGGCCTTCAATTTGAATGCCACACCAGTTCCACGACTCAGGTATTTTTGAATCGTATAAACCATGTATAAACAGTTGTCTTACCGTGTACTCCCCCGCCACATTAAACGGAAACAGAAACGGTTATTACCGTGTACAAACGTTTGCACACGGAAACGGTTAGAGCCTTAGTGTGATTCGTGGCCTTTGGAGTTACTGTGCATGAGAAATTTGGTTCTCTAAGTAACAGACCACATTTTTTGTGAATTCCAGCACTCTGGGGTTGTCATGTGCTGCTGAAAGTGTTGGCAGGTTGAGAAGTGAGACTTTTCAGTTCGATCGAGATGATTATATAATCCATAAATTCGTATTCAGGACACATATCTCCGGAGGTCGACGAGAGCTTCCACACACAACAGAATAACCCCGAAAAATCACCAGAAATTTTCAAAACAATGAATAGAGGTAATGTTGGAAGCAGAATTTTGATATCTGTTTGGACACATCGGTAGGTCAAGAAATGAGACTTTTCGACGTGATCAAGCTGATTATATAATCCAAATTTTCCTATTCAAGACACATATCTCCGGAGGTCGACGAGAGCTTCCACACATCCCGGAATACCTCGGAGAAATTGTCAGAGACTTTCTAAACAGTGAATAGAGGTATTTTTGGAAGCATAATTGTAATATTGGCTCTCAAGGCTTTGCACTAATGTTCATGAAACTTGAGATGTCAAAAATGGCAAAATCTGATCCCAAGAATACCTTGAGATCCTTATTATGAACACTTTTTGTACTGTAAACTATATGGCATATTGAAGTGGCCCAGGTGGGACTGTGTAATGAATGTTCGCAGAAATTTGCATTGCCGGTCCCCACTTGTTAGTTGTCAGTAAACTGGTTGTTCCAATTGTGGGACCGCGCCAGCATAATTTATCCTCCTTGTCAGTCGGGCACCGGTCCAATTATCACGTGCAATTTAAACTCCGCTCACTATTCGCTATCTATCGAGCCAGAATCTCCCAGCCATACAGAAGGATCTTTCAACTTTTGTGATTTTTGCCCAAAGATTTCGCGCTTTTCAAACCCTAAGCTATTACCCCATTTTTTCTGAAATGAAGATTTTGCCCATAAAACACCCCCATCTTCCTTCTAAATCTGAAATTTTGGACCGATGCGGTACAAACTATTTGTCCGTTACCATAATCTGTGGAGCATATGATTGATTCTTGTGAAGTCAATACGGCTCGAAGAAGGACAAGCGTACTTGGGAGCGAGAGCGGAGAGTGCGCACCATGATGCCATCCACGCCAATCTTGGTCCACTGTATCTCGGCCGGACTTGGAGTATGTGTCGTCATCGTCGGACTGCAGTCGACGGAGCACGGCGGCTGAGTCCTGTATGTCGACGCCACGCAGCTCCTCCAGGGCCGAAACAGGTGGTAAGGTGTACATGGAGCGACTGTTGCCTTTCGCAGGCGGTTGGATTTCGGGGAGCACAACTGGGCCCATCGTTTGGGAGGGGGAGGGTCCGGCACGCCAGCGATCATGCAGAGCCAAAGATGGTATGTCCAAAGTCAAGGAACGTCTCGAAGTGGTCGACTGTCTCCGCGGAGGTGGCATCGCTGTCGCCGGGTACGGGGTGTATCTGTGGCCGCGGGAGCCCTGGCCAAAGGGATCCGTCGACGAGGACCGAGACGATGGCGAGTACTGCCCTTCGAACTTAGCAGGGTGCTGGGGCTGATCATGCTGGCTGTCCGGAAGGTTCCCCATGGCAGCTAGGCGTGGCCAGGACTGATGCGCAAAAATATCTCGCACTACATGTGCAGACATTTGTCAGTTTCAATGAAGCACAGCCTTTGGTTTGCTCTCGCACCCGTTTCTGGCACCGCTTTGAGTTTGTGCGCCTCAGTTCGCCTAAAAAAGACAAAAAAAAAAAAAAAAGGATGGGTTAGAAAAGGATTGGCCGGCCTGCTACTACAAAGACTTGCTTGTGGGCTTCCCAATTCCCTGGTTGGAAGCTGTATTGCTTGGAGAGCTGCACCCACTTCTTGCAGGCTTTGCAGAAGACTTGGTTGCCTTCCACACTGAGGGCGAGTGGGTCCGCCTCTAGCGTTTCCTTGCTGGGTCGAAGCTGGATGCTACATTGAATGGGATGACTGCTCATTGCAACCAGAAAAAGAGTGGTATAGAGAGGGGGGGGTATATAATAGCTGCGTCGCGTCGTGTTGTATAGCGAGCATCCCGATCACTTTATCGTCACTTGTGTTTGATCATCAAATGGGTGTTTTATGATCATCAAATATTCGTGGCTGCTTGATCACTGCTATTTGATAATCAAGCCTTATTTAACTTTTTTTTCATTGATTATCAAATAGCGGTTGATGATCAAGATGGAAGTCCCGTGGGTTCACCACCTCTAACTAAGGGCCAATATATACCGGGTATATATTGGGTGCTCACGCAAAAGTGCCTGATAAACATCTTCTGAACAATCTCGTCCCGTCATTTATCTGCTCTCGCTTTCTCCCGAGGCCGTCGAGGTCCGTCGGATCGTGTTTTATGATGGTCCAGCTTCCATTCCATATTAATATGGAATGGAAGCGAAGTTCCTCCCACGTCCGAGGGAATGACAGGTATGGAATGGAAGCTCCTACGAGACTTATTTGCAGACCTCCAAAACAGGATAATTCTATTTGGCAAACCCCGTGCCAAGAGTACGACTACGGGGGTTGCCATATACACGGCCGCACAGTCCGATTAAGATTGCGGCAGGATCTGAAATGTTAAGAATCTTTAGAGCGGATTATTCTACTGAAGAACCCGGCTTTCAATGGAAACCCCCATGAAAAAAATGGTGTTATTTGGAAACCCGGATATTGAGGGTTCTCCGCGGCCGGATGCCCGGGGAGATGCCGACACAGCCGAGATGGCAGCCCGGCATGTGGTCAGATGATCATTCTGCACAGCTTCTAAGGATAATTCGCATGAATAAGTCCCCGAAGACAAGTAACTCTCCCGTTCATTATATGATGTCGGCTGTCGCTCGGGTGGCAATTATGTAGTAAGATATACTTTTAGCTGGCCATTATTTCATCTCTTGTAGCTACCTGCCACGGTGAACCGTGTCAACTAACATCGTCCAGTGCGAATCCAGCCAATGCAACACTTTTTGGTGCCTGTACAGTCTAAACTGGGTTGATTTCCCCCGAAAAGGGAATTATAAATGTGTGAATAAACAAACCGAATTGGGACTGCCTTGTGGAGAGTGGCATCTTTTCACATCTTCAGGATCGGACTTCTGGCCTCTTTTGGTATTAAATGGCCGACTATCTGGCATTATGACGCAAATCGATTTCTGGGCACCGTAGGTCGAAATCCAATCTCGTAACTGCTGGCGGGCTCTCATCAGAGCCTGATTGAGGGATATCTTATCTAGTCGCCTCTGATGTCAGAGGAAACTGGTTTCTACAATGATCTCTTGTGCTTCAGAGTTGCATAGCTAGACAATCCGGAGCAGATTTTTTTGTGTCAGAACTCGAATAAATTAAACAATGTTACGCTACGATGAAGTCGGATGAACTACAACTGCAGAGGGCACTTTGACCGGTTGTGTCCCTCCTGCCTACAGAGGGCGCATTTGTAAGTTCTACCCACCCGGGACTTTTTGGCAGGAGGGGCCGAAGCGGACTCGGACTGGGCCTGTGTGTTAGTTGACTCAGAGTCAGTGCGAGTGCGAGTGCGGCTGCTGTTCCCAGCACCGCCGCCTCGCTGTCGGCCTTCTCGGGAGTTAGTGATACGACTGGTACGAGGTCGGCCTTTTTTAGATATAGCAGGTGGGTCCATGATACGTTCACGGCGTGCTTCATCTGCATTCCGCTGGCTACTCAACAAATTCAGAGTTTGCCAATAGACGTGACAATGGGCTTACTGCAAGTCTTCAAGGTTCTGTATCAATTCAGACACTTGCTCCCGTGTCTGTATACCAGCAATGAGTGGCCGGATCGCAGCCTGGACATTGTGGAACACATCGCGGGCGGGTACAGTTTGCGTGCTTGGTGGTGGAGTTGTTTCGTGTGAGGTGGTGTCAAGGGGATTGGACGCGAATGCAGATCGCATGGTCCTCGTTGGAAGCCAGAATTCCTCAGGTGCTAGTTCACGAGTTCGACAAACAGCAGGAATTGACTCGACAGCAAAACTCGGGTCTTGATACCACCTGTGACTTGATTGTGAGTTGATTGAATTGAAAATAATGAAATACCACTTTCCTCGGTCGAATCAAGGAGATGTGGAATGGTAGATTTTGAATGTCAACCCAGATGCGAAAGTAATGCCGACAAGGGATGCCAAGGTTGGATGGCATGCAGCAATCACAAACATAGCACCCATCGGGGAGAATTGCAACATAATGAACTGTGCCCACACAACACTGAAAGGGCAGAAAACTGTCACAGAGTGGCAGAGAGGGCAGAGAGAGATAGCAGAGGCAGAAGAATGAATGGAATCTCAGAATGACTGACCCGACAAAAATGAAAGAATTTCACTGCAAGCACACCTGTAGGCATCCATGTACAGTGCCCGTCACCACATCACGGTTCCGGATTTGGCAGTGATCGATCCCAAATATAGAAGTTGTAACTACATTTTGCCCGAATGAAGAGTCACATTAAAAACACCTCAGAACACCATAAGAGACGCTAAAGAAGCTATGGTGTGCTTCCCAGAACGATTGAACAAAATTTTGTTTTTCGACCCCGACAAAAATGAAACGTAACCCTATTACGTAAGGTAATTTCCTTTTTGGGACGGATTAGGGTTAGGATTTTTAGGGCCTGGACGCGCGCTCGACGATGCCGACGTGCTCGTGTACGTTCGCCGGGATCCGGCGATGAGACTTGAACTCCTTTACTGCATATGCAGCTTGGCGCAAGTTTAAACCCACCCTGCAAGAAAGTCAACGAGATACCGAAGAATTTCACTGCAAGCACACCTGTAGGCATCCATGTATCGATAGCAATGTAGTCTCTCTAGACAGACGCTGTAATGATACCAGCTCGTTCCTCGCTCATTACAGTCTGTTAGTTACCGCGTCTGATTAGCGGCGGCCAACCTTATTATGTAATGATGGGAGATGCACGACCAAACAACTCATTTATCTTCACGCGTTTCACCCCATTCGACGCGTATTTCGACCATTGGACGCGGCGCAATGGCACAGGATATCTTTGCGATGGGAATTGTCACTCCCGACAACTTTTATTCCACTCCAAAACAATCCACGACCGAAACGTCCACTCGCTCAGCATCAGACGTCGTAACGACATCTGCGGTGATTTCGAGGGCACTGGCGGACCCAGTTCAAGTGGAAACAGAGCAAGGTAAGCCCACCTCTGTGCCCGAAGACATCCAATTGATTTCTCTGCAGCATCGCAGCACACAAAAAAGTCGAAAGGGGCCAAAGGAAACCGTAACGGGCCACTCGCTGCTCCCGTCACCAACACAGCTTCTAGCCAAACCATGCTGCGGGGCAAGAAAAGATCTGAATGGGAAAAGGCCGACCAGCTGCTGGCTCAAATAAACAAGGACTTTGCTTCCCTCGGACGCTTTTTGGAGGTGCTCTTTTACAATCGCATTTCCGGGGTTCTTGATCCACGCACAAACCGCCATGTCCAGTCAGTGGCTGCTTTCCTCAATGGAACGAACAACGTAACAATGGGCACTCTCATCAACTTACTCTACAACCACCCACAAAGCCGTGCTCCATCGAACGCGCTGGATTACTCGCTGCATTTCTCCCCACCTGACGTTGCATCACCTCGGGATATTGATTATGCCCGACCTGCTCTCTCAACCTGGGCTTTGCAAACCGTTGTCCCAGAGCTTCGTCGCCAGGTCTGGGCACTTACACAGAACGATCCCTCTGATCCCATCGACGCGACTCAGCTGCGCGCAACCACCAATGGCAGAGCGAAAAATGTACGGCTCGCAACTTGGGATGCATTTGGCCGGGTCAGCATACCACACATTGCCTCAGCGTACAAGCGTAGGGCTCCAGCGGCTTGGTACGCAACGGAAGGAATGGGATCCGATTCCGGGATTCTTTTATCCCATTGTCCGAGTCCCACAGACAACGACAATGTTTGGGTAGTTACTAGTGGGGACAGTTTCACTCCATGTTTAGTCGCCGAAATATTACTGTTTGGGTTAACTGCACTGTTCGTGGACCGTGTCTGATTCTTCCTCTATAACAGCGTCGACTAAACTTATTCTCAAGGGTAAAACCCCGGCCGCCTTTTTGCCTGTGCTATCCTCCAAGCGGGCAAAGCGGGACATCGTCCGTCAGGCAAAGGGAAAGAGATTCCCAAATGGCCTCGATGCGACCGGTAAGCCACAATCCGCGAACAACTATGCATTTATTATATACCTGTTTCCAGGTGCATTTCATCTGTACCTCAACGGCCTCACCAAGCCGCTTCCCGAACGCTACATCCACGCCTACATCACGACGCCAGATGGCGGTATATGCATCCTCACTTGTGTGGTATTCCTTTTGAAACTGCTCGACGATCCGGGGGTGATCGCTTTTGATGATGACACCACTTACAAACGGGTAGAGGATCATGGAGAAGGATTGTCTATAGCGGTCCTAATTCCATGTTTGCGGAATACTGGGTTGAAACCTCATGGAGTAGTTACAATTACCAAATCGGGACTGAAACTTGTCACGAAGTTCCGTCCGCCACCATACTTGCCATCGTCTCAGTCCTCGTCGATGGATCACTTTGGCCAGAGCTACTGCTCCTCCCACGGCCACAGATACACCCCGTACCCGCTGACAGCGATGCCACCTCTGCAGAGACAGTCGACGACTTCGAGACATTCCTTGACTTTGGACATAATGGCTCCGACTGGTCCGTGCTCGCTGATTGGGACGCGTCGACAGGAATTCAACGCGATATGTTTGGAACTGATGCGGAATCCACCGGGCCGGTCACAGATGACATCCATCAGCAAATTGACAAGTTGTCTTTTCGCATCTTTTTCCTCTTTTGTAAGAGGAAAAAGTGACCAAAAGACGAAAAAGACATAAAGTGATTTAGTCTTTTTTACGCTAGGTCCCTTAGCTTGAGAAAGTGCGAAAGTGCACAAAAGATATGAAAAAAGTAGACCAATCAGTGTGGAGCACTTTGAGCCATCCACTATGTCTATTACTCAGTAGACATGCCCTGTGGTTAGTTTGGTTGTAACCATTTTACCCGTGCCAAATTTTGAAGGGCGGGAATGGCGGCGGGAAGAGGCGCGCAGCGAGCGCATGGCATCGGACGTTTGGCCGAACAGAGCTGCCAAAATCAAAACATCAGTTTCAGAATAGTCACATCAGGTCACAGTAGACAAGGCCGAAATGAAAATCGAAATGGAGTCGAAATGAGGTCGAAATCTGAGGTTTGAAGATCCCTAATGGCATCGCACTTGCCATCCACGGGCTCCGAATCAGATCGCACTATCACCAGCTTCTTCAACGCGTCCGGATCCTCGAGGTACAACTGCCTGGATATACCAAGCATAGCGTTTGCTTGGTTGACCGCAGATTCCTGTTTCAGCTTAGTCTTGTCAATCACAGCTGGTCAAGGCAACGATAGGCGACCGTTGGATGACGTAGAGGGCGGCGTGGACCTTCTGCCCTGAAACCATTGTCGGTGTACTTTCTTGCAATATCTGAAGAGTCGCAGACGCACCGGAGCATGGTATCTGTACCATTGACCAACCATTATCATATTCAATAGACCCTCCTGTTTCTGATTTCCCCGCAGCGCGCTGTTGAACCAGGTGATGTTGGAATTGGTACGCTCATCAGGCATTGAGTTGACGAGGATCCCGAAAATTATGACTTCAAGCATCTGCAAAAAACATACGAATCGGGGGTGGCCATTCTGGGTCGTCCACGGAGATAGAAGAAATTTTTGACAGGCGGCTGTGCGCATGAACAGTTGCCGTCCGAATTGGGTCTGAACCCCGCCGAGTCGCTTCAATTCACGCCCTGACAATCTCAGTTGGTGGGTAAGTAGCGGAATACATTGGTTGGTAATTGTCAGAATTGTCAGGCGGATTTTTTCCGAAAAATTAAATAACCCTTTGTCAGTCAGTGACTGACAATTATCTGTCAGTCAACTGACAATTAAATTGTCATGTCAGCGGACCCTACGGCATTCACGGCCTGGCACACCCTTGTGTAGAACTCTCGCCGATTATTTTCTCACTTTAACAGAGATGAGTCGATGTGTGCCCATTCATGAGGACATGAAACAAGTACTCGGTGCAAGGGCCAGCACACTGCACGCCACCCATAAGGCAAATGAGGAAAGTTTGTTCGTATTTGCAAGGGCATGTGATGATTCCTACCATGTGACTGTACATAAACCAAATGCATCATTGCATGTGCTGGACTTACGCGCTTCTGGTGTGACAAAACACGTTGAACCGTCGTGACGCGACGCGTCAAGAACTGACGGATGGTCGTCAGTTTTCGACGCGTCGCTATCCATTCACATGCTGTACAGAACTCAAACCAAATAACGCACCTCGCTGGACTACGTATCTTGACTCCAACCCTTGCTCAATATATCAATTCTCGAGTCCTCGTATGTAAAGCACTGCAAGAAACGCGTGAAAAAACACGTAGAAAGGAAATTGGAGTCACTTTGCATACCCAAATCAATGCTGCAGCATTTCAGCCTCATTTCACCCAGCGGGTGGGACTAGGGCTGGACTCGGGTGCAGAAGAAAGATTAGATCTAGCCTAGAGGCGTGCATAAGGCGTGGAACACGGCAGGTTTGTCTTTGACCATGTGGGAAACCAGCTGGAATGGCTTTTTTTCGGGGTACCTCATTTTCGGGTTTCATTTGGCTTTGAAAAAAATGTCTTGGGGCATCGAAAAGGGCATCAAGAGACAGTCCAAAGGCATCAAGAGACGTTTTGCTGGGTTCGGCATTCACGGTGGATTGTAATCAAGTGATGGATATCCATTGCCGACGGCTACCCATCACCACGCCTACAGCCTGGCCCTTACTTAACACAAGACAAGGTGCTGCCAGGACCCCGGATAATAGGCGTGAAGGCCTGGTCCCCGGATGCCCAAATCCGCCGATTTTTGTCCGGACAAGAAAATCCCGGATCCCAATTTTTTTGTCCGGACAGGACCTAGCATCTGCCAAAATTTCCAAATTTCGCGTTTTTCGTGTTTTTCGCGTTTTTCGCGTTTTTCTCGCGTTTTTTTTTGCCCCCCGGTGCTTCTATGGTGCTTCTCAGGCATCTCGGGGCCCCATGGTAGTTATTAGGTACAGCTATCATCCCTATGTGATAGAAATACAATTTGTAACCTAGTCTTCCTCGCCAGCTTCGGCAACCACATTTTTTCGGTGCTTGCGAAATAGTGTGTGAGGGCGGCGGAAAAATAAAAGATGAAATTGCTTGTAAGTGTGTGGCTGTGGCTTGTCGGGCCGACTAAGACCGACTCGCATAATAAAACGGTGGCCAGCGGATTCGAACTGGGACCGGTTTCAAAAAATCAAGCACGCCCAAGGTCGTGACACAGACCGTTGAGCCACCGAAGCCATTTGAAAGTATATCTGAGATGGCTCCTAGACCGGGGATTTTTGTCCGGACAGGGACCTAAGAGTTTTGCCCCCGACCCAAATTTTTGTCCGGACAGGGCCTAACTTGGAGGCTCAAAACCCAAATTTTTTGTCCGGACACGGACCAGGCCTTCACGCCTATTATCGGGGGTCCTGTGTTGCCTCCCTCGACTCGGTGAGTGATATAAAAGTACTTGCGTGCATGCAATCTTACCACCGTGCTCTTTTTTTCTTGTCAGCAAAGCCCCAAAGCCGAACAACATATCTATCTAAATCTGTCCCAAAGACAAGCATGCCTCCCCCATTGTTTCACTCATTAACAGTCCCAGTCCCTTGGCAAGATATCAGCAGGGCTTTGCAACATATAATGTGAGTTGCTTCCCCTCCAATCTTTATGGGATTTTTTTCCGTCTCTTTCTATATATTTTTCTTCCGCGCTTCGCGCCCTTGCGGCGTTCGGTCGAGGCACGGCTCGGCTCAGTGTGCTGCACTGAGTAGAGTCTCCTTTTATTCATCTCTTTTATTCATCTCTTTTTATCCCATGACATCTCTCTGCCCCCCTCCCTCGCCATCTCTCTGCCCTGCGCCCCTTCCGATCGTCGGCTCGCGTGCCCTTTTGGGTCCGCTTGGCACCTGCTTGCCATCGCTTGCCGCCGCTTGCCATCGCCGTCGTGTCACATCCGGTCACATCACTGGGATTGTCTTGTTTGTCGGTCGAAGATTCACTTCTGGTGACGACATTCACCAACCTCACTCTGGGGACGCGCCGTATGGACACATTATTTCAGAGAAATCTGCAGAGCTACAGCGCGACACTTTCTTTTTCGCACACATGGGCGGGTTTCCCATCTGTCTTGCACTTGGTCGGTGGGCTCTTCTCGTGCCTATTCATTCGTTCACTCAATCGTTTCCAGGGCTGAACCAGCAAATCACCCCAGTCACAAGGAGGCTCCCTGAAACCCGACACCGCGACACGGCGGCTAACGTTCATCAAGTCCGACACATTCCAGGACGCCGGCGATGCGTCCTCACTGATTCAGACAGAAAGACAGGAACAGTGATCTAGATTGTCGTAGTGTAAATGAAAGACAAGATAGGAATACATGAAAAGAAATAATAACCTAGATTGTCGTAGTGTGAATGAAAGACAAGATGAAGAAGAACATGTGACATCAAAGGTTTAAATACTGGGATCAGCCATCATTGATGGTTAGTAATAATTGGACCGGGTTTCGTCCACTGCTGTAAGTGCCAGACTTACATCTGGATGGATGCCCAGTTACAGTGATTCGTCGTTTCATCAACAGGTCATGGAGGTTTATGGATGCTTACCGGAGGGGGTTGACGGGCACGGCAGCAGAATGGGCCGTGAAGAAAAAGAAACAGCACCGTTCGGTTTCAAACTGTGCTTTTAACGCAGTTGAGGAGTCGCATCAGAGGGCAATTGAAAACTCTACGGTGCCAACCTCAAGTGTTCTCAACCATCTTTGAACCCCCATGTAAAACCCTTCATCATCGAGAAGGCCGTTCGATTTCTCACGCCGGCCCTGGTGGCTGGGTTTCAAAGCACCGTTTGCCTCGAAGAAACGGGCCTGGGCTGCAACGACACGCTGGAAGGCAGCACCACGGCCATGGTATCTAGATACACGAAGCGCCGCCCTGAGACGTCCCATGCGGGGCATCCAGCGATAAAAGTCGGCCAGAGAAGCGAAGAGAACCTCACTGCGATAATCCTTTGCCTTCCGCGCTGCCTTAAGCGAAGCAGTAGCCAGAGACGAAAGTTCTTTCGGGTCCAGTGGAGCTGCGTCGTCGAGAATTGTGTCCACCCATTCCGCAATATTGTCGGTTAAGACTATAGAGTCTACCACCTCGTTACCGTGCTCTTCACGTGCCTGTTCCTCAAGCTGCTCGGGGATGGGTTCTTCCTCTTCGTCGGCAGCTAGCTCGTCAGATGAGGACTCTGGTTCTTCTATAAGAGGATCTGGCAGCTCCGTTCGGAGCCGCTGGATTCACAGTACATGGCAAGACAAAAATCGATAAAAAATCCGTTGTCAAGAAGAGGCTCCCTGAAACCCGACACCGCGACACAGCGGCTAACGTTCATCAAGTCCGACACATTCCAGAAAGTCCGACACATGGGTCTGATTGTCTTCCAACTCCGACACATCGCCAAGCATGTATTAGCCTTGAGCCGGCCGAACACCAAATTGGGGTTCCTTCTTGCTCTCGATTAGGAAACTTCGCCGGATGGAGCACTCCGCCTGCCGTGTTTAGCGATCGGCAATGGTCGCACACCCAACTAAACACGGCCATGTGACCGCGACGCGACGCGTACAGCAGCGTAAGTTCCCTTAGGACACTCAGTTCTTACCAGATTGCCTTCGGAACTCGCGGGATTTATACGAAAGCCTTGTAGCATTCGAACGTACAAAAAAAAAAAAAAGGCCGTAGCTCTCTTCAGACATTGATATCTACTGGAGAAAATATCTACTGACGGAAAATATATCTACGTTCAGGTACGTCGTGACTCCGGACTCACAATTCGCAAGCCTCTGGCCGTCTGTGCCTGCCATCCGACATCGGTGTAATCTCTCTGGACATGAATGTTTCCATCGCAGCTTCTCTGGCTTCAGATCTTGTGCTGGGCCTTGACTGGTTCCAGTTTGTACAACACACTGCCTCGGAAGGCATCGTGCACTTGAGCTCTGGCCCGCTTGACATCCGGCGCCGCCCTTCTCTTCCAGCTTTCGCTACGCCTGGATCACACGAAACTCTGTCATACATACGTGCGTCACCAGAGCTCAGTTCTGTATCCGTTGCTCATTTACTCTCAGATCCATTGTCAGCTGCACCGATGCTCCGAGGAGGCATTGGTGGGAACCCATCTTCCTCCTCATCAGTGTCCCGGGCCATGGTTTTTGGCCATCCACCTACCCTGTTCTCAATTAAAACCACCCACCACGAACACCCTCCTATCCGTGTTACCCACCCGGCCGTGCGACTCACTGCGTTTCGACCCTAAGTAGACACCCCCCTGTCTAGCTGGGTCTACATGGGTCTACATGGGTCTACGTGTGTCTACATGCGTCGATTCTGAATCAGGTGGTTTCAGAGGCCGACAGAATCTCAGCCCCAGGTGCGTGGTGATTCCACTTATTGACATGGGTCGCCGACAGCACCTGCAGCGCCAACCCGTCCGTCGACAACGACCGAACGGCAGTCCCCGGCTTCCCTTTCGGCCCGGGACCATGTGCTCCCACCACCGTTTGAGCGGCCCATTAATAACGCGTCCGGTGAACCCCCGGCATCCCGGCTCGATGCCCCGGTGACCCATCAGTTATACCCAGTGGAAGTGGTAGGGCGTGCTGGTGCGTCACCATTCATACATAGTCCATCTGGGGAGCTGACTGCCCGGAATTTGCCCTAGCTGCCGTGCTCGGCTTTCCCTTTCCGGCTCCAAGTACGCACTCCTCCTTCTGCGACTGTCATTCTCAACATGCGGTTTCAGACGTCAACACCTCACCAGAAATTTACGCAGGTGCGTGACACATCAGTACATCAGTAAAACTACATGTTTGTCTTTGGTGTCTTTGGTGTCTTGGCCAAGACGCCAAAGACACCTAAGACACAATTTTTCCCAAGACCTGCATCTTGGGCTAACTGGGTTCAAAAGTCTTAGATAAGACATCCATCTTGGGAAAGACGTCCAAGACGCACGACAGCTTGGGTAAACTGCACCTAAAGACATCAAAAGACTCATTGAAAGACCTCATAAGAAGGATAAAGATGTATATTGAATGGTATATAGATGACATTCAGACAGAGATCTATGGCAATATGATACGGGGGATGGTACCTTGCCCAATGTCCAGTCCACCCACCCAACGTGCCACTGTTACACAGGTCACAAACCACACCGTCATCCCAAACACATGGACCAACACCATGCTGTGGGGCGGGGCAGAGGGAATACGATGGGTGTGACATGGGGTGTTGTGGGCGCTGGGGAGGGGGGATGGGAAGCGATGCGTGGCCCCGAACCGGCGTGGGGATGAGAGTAGTGGGACAGCAGGTGGGAAGCCACGACGAACACAAGGGAGCCGTGCTACACTGTGTCAGACTTGGGATGCCAGTGCAAGAGGGTGTGGAATTGGTGCGGAAAGACATACTTTAGGGTGTGATTTCGTGTTACTCGGAAAATCTGCAAGGACAAAACCGGGAGTCAGAAAGATATAAAATGATGGTGGGGCTCACCAATGTTTGCCCATGCAAGCGGAATGGTCCAGGATTTGGGGAGTACATTGAGACAGCACTGTCAGGTGGGATGTCAGTTTCGGAAGAGGCCACAGACGGCGATATCGAGCGACACAGCGCGGAGAGGATGCCACAGACGGCGGTATCATGTGGCACAGCGCGGAACAGGAGAATAGCCACAGACGGCCGGATTGCAACACAGTGCAGAAGAAACATCATGGGGGAGAGAAGAGGGAAAGGATGCAGAGGAGGGAGGCAGGCAGGGAGGTAGAGGGTGGTGGGAGAGAGAGAGAGACGAAGTGAGCAACCAACTGTTGCCATCAAATCACGTGATTCGTGCGCACGGGCCTGGAGCATCCGATCAAGCGGATCTGCGGAGCTTGAATGACTTGGTGAATTCTACTGCAGTAGTTCAGAACTAACACACCTGCCACAATAAAACACCAGCCCTGGGCCAACCATCAGGACACCACATGACTGAGGTCACGCATCGGAATGTCGCGGTCGCATGGATCCTGGTAGTCGGGGTGCTCGTAGTACTCCGAGCCTGCACTGAGCAGCGGCACGTGTGCGAACGGGAGTGGCAGTAGGCAGCGCAGGCTGGGCAAGGACGGTGGCAGTGGACCGGTTGATGGGTGCCGTGCGGTGTGGGAGTGGAGACAGCAGCAGCAGGCCCCATGTGCGCTCGAAGTGCAGCAGAATATGGGGCAGCACGGTGCGGGGGAGGGGAGCAAGGGCTAGCAAGCAGTGGCAGAGGGGCATGTTCACCTTCAGAGACCTGTGAGGACAGCAGGGCACATTGCGTGACCTAGGAATTTGTTGCGTCTTGCATTATTCTACGACTTGGTTGGTGGATGCGGTAGCTTTGAAATATGCAAGGGCTTATGACAGGAGTATTGGTTTGGTGAACAGGAAACATAGGGAAGGTTGCTCTTGTTTGATGATGTTGCGGGACCCCGGGAGTGAGGGTGACCGATGGCCTACAGTGCCCGTCACCACATCACGGTTCCGGATTTGGCAGTGATCGATCCCAAATATAGAAGTTGTAACTACATTTTGCCCGAAGGAAGAGTCACATTAAAAACACCTCAGAACACCATAAGAGATGCTAAAGAAGCTATGGTGTGCTTCCCAGAACGATTGAACAAAATTTTGTTTTTCGACCCCGACAAAAATGAAACGTAACCCTATTACGTAAGGTAATTTCCTTTTTGGGACGGATTAGGGTTAGGATTTTTAGGGCCTGGACGCGCGCTCGACGATGCCGACGTGCTCGTGTACGTTCGCCGGGATCCGGCGATGAGACTTGAACTCCTTTACTGCATATGCAGCTTGGCGCAAGTTTAAACCCACCCTGCAAGAAAGTCGACGAGATACCGAAGAATTTCACTGCAAGCACACCTGTAGGCATCCATGTATCGATAGCAATGACCGAAGTAGCGACGGATGTTATCATTTGAGATGAGGTCGAGTGATTCCGGGACAAGGGTTTTGGCACAGGGGAATGTTCCGTCGGTCAATTCACGGAAACCTGGCAATAATCAGACGGATGAACCAAATAAAACTGAGAGACTCACGGCGCTTCAATTGGCTCCAAACCATTTTGATAGGGTTCAGTTCGCAATGGAACTTCGGCAGAAATACGCACTTGTGGCCGGCCTTCTCAATGATCAGCTGAAGCAGGGGTTTTTCCTCGCGGAAGTCCTGTTGGAGTGAAAGGACACGCTGCATGCAACAATCAGTTGCACGCCCGAGATCGTCGTCATCCGGACTTTTGCGCTTGAGGGAGGTGGATGCCGTCGGAATCTGCTTTAAGCAGAGGTCAGTTACCCCATTTTAAGATCGAGCATTGGTAAAAATATCTACTTCCACTGGCGCCGAGATTTCTGGCTGTCCGGCTTCCGACTCAGGATCAGAATCCACAAATGTGGGGTCCACCGTCAGTGACGGATCTACAGGCAGGCGAGGGACGACAGGTGCTTCATTGCGTTTGGCAGCTTCACGATTGATTGCGGCCCGTTGTTTTCCGTTCGTCTTCTTCGGCATCTCGCCCGTGGACTGGAAGGAAGGACACGACGTCTGACGTGATGGAGGCCGTTGGTCTTGTTTGACAAGAGCCCCACTTAGGTACACACAAAAAAAATCGCGGAGCCCCGGAAAAGTGAAACACCGTGGGAAAAAATGAGATCTTTGTGCGAAACACATTCTTTTGGCCAGTTTCCTGGCTAGAAAAATCACAAATAATTCACAAAAATTTCCTCGGCCCGATGAGCACGTGCTGGAGAAGTGGTGACGGGCACTGTATGAGACGTCCTGTCTTGATAGAGTGTGGAAGTGCAGAACAGGGGAGCAACAGCGAGAGATGGTGAGGCCCAGGAGTACCAGCCACAATAGGAGCCCATGTTCTTGAAGGTCTTGAGAAAGGAAGCGGCAGGCAATTGAGGGAAGTGGAAAGAGGAAGAGAAAAGTGTTGTTGTGGCAATGTTTGCCGCTGTTTGACAGATTGATCGGCGGAGTTTGAATGACTGGAAGCAAAACTCGTCGAGGGCTCAATTGGACAATCACTGGAATCTGCTTCATGAGGTTGTTTGAGCTGAGATTTGCACTTGCTAAACTCAATGGGGTGCTTGTAATGCCTGCTGCACCCTGTTTTAGACTTTTCGAGATTGTGTAAGAAAATGTGCATAAAAGTTTCACAAAATATCTGTGGATATCGCAAATGTGCTGAAAATATTTTTTGGGGTAATATATTTTGTGACAAAATATCGCAAAATTGCTAGGGAGGATTTCACTGATATCGCAGTTGCAGTACCATCGGATAATGCTGTGAACCCTGTGCCAATGCAATATTTCTCTATCAATACGACATGGCACTAAAAGCTCTAAACTTAGATGTTCCTGTCCATACACTCGCTGGGCCATTGGCAGCGATGGGCACTCATTTAGTCAATCTGCCTGGGTCTCAATTGATTGCACTGGTCAGGCTCTCGGACTCTGATACTCCCCCAACCACGTACTCCAGGCCTGATCTCTGGATGCAGCCTGACTTTGGCCTACAAGGTGCTATGGACACATCTCTTTCTGGAATACTAACAACACTGAATGATCCAAACGACAGGTTCACTCCCGAGCTTTCAGTATGATGCTGCCGAGCTCTTTCAATTTGACATGGCTGAGCTTAATGCACTTTTTGCATCTGATCTTTCCATATTCACAGGTGTCGACCCCTTTCCTTTTGGTGGATTTGACAATCACTCTTCTGGTAATGGCAATGTCAGCATGGATCACACAAATTCGTTCTTACAATGACCATCAAATCTCTCCCCTGATTTGCTTTCTGACCCACTGAGTGTTGCAAACGGCCTGCTATCTAACACATGGCCCATGATACCTCCCAACCTCCTACATTGCAGCCCAGATATCCAACGGAAATGGTGGTGAATCCAGTTCCTGCAGATTTGGTTGCTCCTTCCGGATCGAAAATAGGGCTGCCGCCCGTGACCGTTGCGAGATGGCAGCTGTTGAACAGGTGCTGTGCCCGTGCCGTCAGGGATTTTTTGTCCAGTCCGACGGCCCATTGAAACACGGCCGTGACGGCCGTTCAACGGCTTAATTTTTCCCACACTCAGAAGCAATGGTTCGGGGTGGATTTCCGCCCGGTATGATTGCAGTCAGAACTTCGTGACAAACTTTGGTCCCGATTTGGGAATTGCTACTGTTGCCTCAGTTCTGTATGAGACATTGAGGTGTTGCGTAAATAGCACCACAAGAAGCCCCTTTATGGATCCCCCAGAGCAAAAGTCGCAAAAGTTGAAAAAAAAAAATACCACGAGAGATTTTGCGTTTTCGGTCCGGCCCGACCATAGCCGGTGGCTGTGCTCCGCCATCAATTTGGCCCGTCGCCCCGTCCTCAAAAATCGCAGCTCCAGCTGGTGCGTTTCGCCTCTTCCGTGACTCAGGATATACTTGTCTATTCTAAACCTAGGGATTTCTTGCCCAAGTTCCACCCCTAGATGAATCCTATTGAATATTTCAGGGCTTGGGTCAAGCGATGGTTCCAGGAGTGTTCCAATGGAACCTGGCAAAAAGCCAAGGACCTCGTCGATGAGGGGCTTTGCCTCTGTCCCCTCCCAACCATCCGCCGCTTTTATCGATGTGCAGATCGCTACGCAAGCGTTTATCGACTGGGTGCGACCGGACCGATTGCCGAGTTTGCCGTCAAGAAATTCTGCTCACACCGCGGAGTGTGTGCAACAGAACTGGCTGAGTCAAGAGCAGAATGGAAGGCCAAGGCAGAGGCGATATCTCGAGGGGTAGTTCCACCGGTCTGGGCCAAGGGAAAGGGCAAGGGCGAGCAGACGGCTCAATAGGTACACTTAATTCGAAAAAATTTGCTCCAGATTTTGCGTTTTTTTTTCCCACGCTCTATAGCCTCCCGTTTTTTTTAAAACGAAATTTTTACCTACAAACTATACCTACTTTCCTGCCTAATATCGAGTCTCGAAGTGTCCGGGTCAAAATTGCAGCTTGTCATGAAGTTCTGACTGCAATCATACACTTCATGTGCGCTTCAATATATACATAGCCATGTTTTTGCTCTTCAACGGGCAGATAGCCACAGATGCTGAAGTTTTGGCTTGATCACGACATTTGCCGTAAGTGACAGCGGTGTTTAAATTACATCAATTGAGGAGAAATAAGGCTTTCTGAGTGTATGCTTTCGCTGATTTCGAACATCAAAGCTGTGGAACACACCTGGGCATTTAAAACTTCATTTGGCTCTACAGGAGTCAATTCTGCCTGGATCTGAGCCAATATATATTTTCACCGACCTGTGGGCCCGTTACAGCCGTGCCGTTGACCATGCCGTCCCGCCAGGATTTTTTTCAATCACTCTACGGGCCGTTGTGTGATGGGCCGTTGCCGTGATGGCACGGGTGGCAGCCCTAATCGAAAAGAAGGTGTCCACAGAACAAGGTTGATCCAACTAATATTACGACATCGTCGCGCTCTAGATAAGGCTCCAACCATTTCTGTTTATAAATGTTTTCAAACAGTAAAAACCGTTTTTATTTCCATTTAGTTTGCGGGGGCTCGCAAACGGTAAGCAAACAGTTTGTAAACCGTTCAAATGGTTGTCCAAACTCACCCACTGTGCTATCAATTATATATCAAAGTGTTCAGACCCAGATACAATCTGAATATCATTCATGAAATGCACCCAAGGCCCATACATGAGGTATTCACTGAGGAGTGTTGATATGGTTGCGATCCAAGCGATATTTCCCAATCTGGTAATTATTCACATGAGTGATGGCGTGCAGCCATCTCCGCCTCGCCACCCACCAACTTCCCACCCTCGTCCCACCGCCCCTATTGTGCTCCTGTTCTTCTCCGAGTGGAGCATAGGGATCTCTCTGAGGGCCTCTCTGTCTGTTGAAGTCTGTTGTGGATAACAATTTCAAGTCTACAGGCCTGGAATGTCTCCGCGAAATTGCTAGCCGAAATCCCATTTATAAACAGTTTTAAACGGTTTTAAAATGTTTACTAACCGTTTCCGTTTAGATTGCCTGTTTCTTCAAATGAAAACTAAATGGTTGGAGCCTTAGCTCTATAATTCCGTCAAAGTGAATTGTAGTGTCCTCAGACGCTGTCATGATCCACTCAGAACACCTTCCAAAAAGGACAAGGGCCGGAAAGGTATAGTACTTGATCTTCCAGCATGTTGCTATGTGTTCTAATTTATTACCAGTAATCGGCCTGAAAAACATAGAGAGCCTGCATATAGTGCTGTCAAAATACGATATAAATATGGGTTTTGCCGTATTGTATTCATATTCATATTTTATCGGGTTAATATTGCAATAGATAATGACTTGTGCACCTGCCCCGAGCAAGGGGTACTGTAGTGTTTTGACCAAAGGTTCATGGGGTGTCACCTGTCACCTCAATTGTTCACTGGCTACGGTGTTCAAACATCGACCGAAGCCGTCACTGGCTTGGAAATGTTCATTCCGCCAATCAGCCTGCCCATGATCGTGTGAGGCCACACGGCCTCAGCCTGAGAGCACAGGAGCTCACCAAAGCATCAGCAAAACTGCAATTTCATCTTTGAGATCTTGCATCTTTGAGACTCATCTTTGGGCATCTTTGTCTTGGGAAGAGAATCTTTGATCTTTGAATTGGCATCTTAGGATGTCTTTGTCTTGTCGGTGACATCCCAAGTCTTTGGCAACTATCTGGTCATATTGTCATCATTTTGGTTTGTGTATAATGTTTCAGGGGGAAATTCAAACTCAAATGGTTTGCTACCACAAGTCTTGTGAAGTGACAGATAGATATGAACTGTGAATTGAGTGAAAACTCGGTGAAACCATACCGAAAAAACTGAGAAGACAATTTCACAAATTGGAGGTCCACTGGTGGTCACAAACTAAGAGCAGACATGCATTGCTAACAGTGTATGCAAGAGCTTTGGTAGTGGTCACCTTGATACAGGATGGACTCATCGGATCTGATATTGATAAGTCGTTCAAACTCTGCTTGATGAGGCACGTTACTGCGGATGGCATGATTTGACGCCATCAAATGGTTGGTTGCTCTCTCCCCTCATTGTCTCTCTCATCTTCCCTTGCCCTCCACCCTCTGCTCTGGTTCCCCTCTGTCTCACCTGGCGTCGCTAGTCTGATACAAGACTCCCATCAAGATGTCTAGTCCTTTCCCTGCCTGCACCTTTTCCTATGCTGCCTCGCATTCTCCATCATCTGTGGATCCTCCCTTCGCATTTTCCGCTCTCTGCGCTGTGTCACATGTTCCGCTGCTTGTGGCTCCCCCCTTGCGCTGCATCATGTTTTTATGCTGCATGTGGCTCTCCTCTCATCGTGCATGTCTGCACTTGAAGCTGCTTGTGGCAAACATCCCTTTTTTGGTCTCTAACCCTCCAGTTTATCTTCTCCCTGCCTTCCACCCTTCCAAATTCAAAGCACAAGAAGCTCTGTGATGGGTAAGCATCATCACCAATGTGGCATTGCAATGGCTGCCTGATTCTTATATAGATCCTTATTCATACATCGTTTGCATGCGGTTTGCGCTCTGGAGGGATCCTTGGCACATGGTGAGTTCAGCCCACCATCCTTCATCCTACTTACCAATAGCACCAATCCTCATTGCAGACGGCATGCATCTGATGTGGCTTTCCACATCCACTGTGCAATCTTCATGATGTGATGGCCCTGTGTCGTCAGCAAGCATTCGCACTGTGACCCCCGGAGATCCACATCCGGCCCAATTCCTTTATGTGCTGTCCCGACCAGGGCTAATGTTCCTGGTGCACTCCCATTTTCTTTCCACCAACGACTGGAGCTAATGTGGTTCCATATTGTGCTTAATCCTTATCTTACCTAGCTGATTTGCATGCACCACTCCGAAATCTGTTGTATCTGCACTATTTACTACTCAATAAACATATATCCTTATTGCTCATATGACCATCTTTGAGTGATCTTGAAGTATGAACTGCCGATGCATGTACTGGGGACTGGCAACACAAAGGGTTTTGATGGCTCTTACATAATGCATCTAAGCACGGAAAAGATGGCACAATCCTTCGGCCGTCGGTGCAGCCTCATACATCAATGTTGCCACAAAGTTTTGTGTGAGGAATATGCTTAGTTTTAAATAATGAAGGGAATGTTAGGAGCAGAATTTTAATTTTGCCCCTGGTTATTTTCCTGGCTTTTCATTTGCATTTATAACATATCTTTGAGGGCATAATCAGAAAATCTGCTCCCAACATTCCCTGGAGATACATTACATAGGGTCCCTGAAATTTTGTTTTGGGTCAAAAGGTCAATGTGGAAGGCCACACCGACGACCGAAGAATAGCCTGAAATGAGTTTGATCGACGATTAGGTAATCCATCAAACGCGTCGCGTCGTGTTGTTTTCCACGTACAATCCGCTCTCTTCAGTTTGGAGCCTATGAAACTATCAATAATGGTCATATACATAGATTGAGACATTTATTGGCACTGTTCTGGCACAATGAAGCCTGTGTTCATGGTGAAATCATTATTTTGGTTTCCTTGGCTGTAAACAACAAGATGCCTGTTTCAGAGAGTGGAAGAAGGCCGATATAGACCCAAACAACCAGTTACAACTTATATATGACTTCTGCTACCTCAAAATGTGTCCAGAGCACTCAATGGATGGTAAACTTGAAGGGAGTACATACAAGATTAGTAGCATAGGTGTTCGTGAACACCTATTGATGGTGCCGAACACCTATTGATGGTACCGAACACCTATTTCTTGAGGTGTCATCTATGTGCGGTAATTTGACGAGCCATCACATCACTGGATTTCGGCAGGTTCAGCTGAAGGCAACAAGTCCCCCAACATCTTTTACAATATCCCTGGACCCTAACACCTAACTCTAACTCTAACCACTAACCGGAACCTCTAACCTCTAACCGGAACCGCTAACCGCTAACCTGAACCTCTAACCTCTAACTGCTAACCTGAACCGCCCACTAGTGTTGCCGTCGATGCGAGTTGACATCAATTTGTAACTCGGATCGGCCATCGAGTTGGCCTAATCAGGCCTGATCATTTTCCCATACACCAAATACATGGCATGTGCAGACTGACACTGCCCACACTACCGCCCAAAGTGTTCACAAGTCTTCGCAAGCCGATGATTTCTGCAGTTGAAAGCCATCTCCCTCTTTTTAAAAATCAGGGACCTCAGAAATATGAATGGTTTGGGTAAAATCCACCATCCGCAATTTTCCCTGGTCATGGGCAGCTGCATAGAATTAAGAACCATTTGTCCCCCCTGAAACACACCTCCTAGGGTCCCGATGTGTTCAAATATTCCTGAAAAGTGTTCATGGGTACTTCAGGACCACCAACAAATAATAGTTGTCAAAGACACAATGGAAAGGCAAGAGCAAGTAACTTAATCCTGGTTTTGAAGCTGTTTTCCCAGAATTTGGGTGGTGTAACGGCAAATTGAAAAGTCCCACTGTTGTGCATTACAACCAGGAAATGTTGAAACGAAAGGACCCCCCCGTTACATGTTATGTTTCACCCCTACAAATTGCTACAGTAACTGAGACTCTGAGACTCATCTACCATCACGGGCATCTTGCTATTATCAACTTGAAACATATTTAATATTTATTAGAAAAGTTTGCAAGCAACTTGAAACTTCTCCGTGAAGATTTGGAGGAGATTATGGAGAAATTCGAGTGCCTGGTTAGTGGGCTCTGCCGCGAAGCGCGCTACAATTGTTATCGGGTAGCGGACCGGTCATAACTGATGTTGATCGCCGGAAACCACTATCTAATCTCACTGATTGATGGTAAATAATAGGCAACAATGAGCATCAGCAACCGCCAGCGGCCGCGGTCGAACAGTGATGTTCATCGCTGACCACCAGTAAACTTTCCAGTCCGGGGTTTATAACTCGCTCTTGCGGAATCTTGAGGACACTTGAAGTATTTTGAGTTTGATTGTGGTCCAAAGGCCATGGTAGAAATGAGAGGAAGCAGGCAGCAGTGTGGGGAGGATGGGGGGAGAGAGCAAGAGAGCAACGAACTAGTTGATGGGCGTTGCCAGGCACGTCATCTCCGACATCGGATCATGATCGAGCGGAGTCTGAATGACTTGGGTAAGATTTTGCGAACCTCTCCCTCCATTCTCGACCTCTCTTGACTTGAGCAAATGTCAATCCACCACCGCTGACCAGAACATGAAAAACACTTTGAAGACATTGAAACTTCTACATTAGGGATCTTCAAACCTCAGATTTCGACCTCATTTCGAATACTTTTTCCCTTCCACCGAGGGGTATGGGTTAAGACAGTTTAGACTGTATATGCCCCCTGGAAGACATTGGTAATTGCTCATACTAGTCGGGAGATAAATCTCGAGAAGGCGAGATTCAACCCTAATTTGCTCGGTGCATTCTAATTAAAATGTTTCAGCTCTTAACATCTCCACTGAATCATGTTGTGACCGTGTACATCCAGATAAACCCGATATTCAATTCGACAAATCGAAATTCTTTCCGGGCCGCTTCATTACGAGGACGAAAGCGGAGCCATATATGCCGGAGACGTTGATGATCCTGGCCGCATTCATCTCAATCCCCCAAAGACGAAGAAACGGAAGACGAAGGGACCTAAAAATCGTAAGGTTGCTGATCGCGCTGACCTCCAAGCACGTCTAGGTGAATGGCTGGCCTCGTCACATGCAACTGACCCCTTGCGTGCTGTTCGACCCTCATCGTTCATCTTGGATGCCCAGGGAATCAAATTGTTGTCTGCTGTTCATCCGGATCGAATGCGCGCTGTGGCAGACATCATTGCAGTGCTGAAAGAGACATCAGAATGGGAAGAAGAATGGGGTGCAAAGGTTTTTGCGCTGATTTCCGCATACAATGCCGAACTGCAGCGGCTGGCAACGAGGTCTCAAAATGCTACTGGGAGAAAGAAGGGCCCAAGGGTAATGGATGATGACGATGTCGAGGAGCCGGAGCCACGGGCAAAGAAGGCAAGAACGGGAATACCCCTGGCAGAAGTCTCGCTTAATGTACGACGTAGTACAAGGTTGGCGGCAAAATAAAATAAATTGAATTAACTGTATTCGTCCGGAAGGGTTGACATATATATGCAAGAAGATTATGGATTTTGGTGTAACTGTCTGTTGTGCGGTGTCGACGTGAAAAAAATGAATCTCGATCCAGACCATTGAGGTCCTGGTCTGGATAGTAAGAATTAGGCTCATGGAAATTGTTTGGTTGGAATGGATCATCGTCAAGAGACAGGTGCGACGATGAAGCAAGAGGAAATGAATCAGCCGACTCGGGGCGTAAATGCAGACGGGGTAAAGAAGCAGGGGTAATAGGAGGACGAAATTGGATTCTGGATGTGAATACAGAAGCATTAGAGGCGGAATTAGGGCTCAAGTCAACCGAAGAGGATGGAAAACTTGTCTGTGTGCCTGTATCGGTGACAGAGAAGGTCGATGTCCCGGCGAGAGGCTTTCGTTGCCGCAAATGTGGAGCTGGTGGATGGGGAATGAATTGGCTTGTTCCCAAAGCTTTTTTACCACCTCCTGTGGGTCCATGAGCCGAGAAAACAGTGTAAAAACGCGGTAGAAGGCAAAAGACGTGTTGTTTACAACTGTTACATGAGCTCATTGATGCTGCTTACAAATATACCAAATGCGGTATCTCGCGCGTTACGAGATTTTAAACTCCGATCGACCGGTCAGTCTATCGACAGCATTCATAGACAGACGGTCACCGGTCTAGTATCGAGTGATCAGACGGGTCGAAATCGCAGAGCGGAAGGGAAAGACCAGATAAGCATGCGGCCCGCGACTCGCAGATGTCCAGGGATTGTGGTGGCGTCCGTCAGTGCCGCTATCTCGAAGATCTCTCGCTTCAGTTCGGCGGGAAAGGTGGGTACGGTGTCCATCGTAGAAGTGTAGAATCTGTTAGAAAGTTTCTTTCCGTATTTGAACCATTCCTTCGTAGTTGTGGCTTTCTCAGGAGGGAATCCCGCATCAGAGTCGCTCTCCGCTCGATCATTCCCATTCAATAAAACGGATAATTCTATTTGGCACCCCCCGTGCCAAGAGTACGGGGGTTGCCATATAACCGATTTCTATTTGGCAACCCCCACATGATCTTATCTTTCAGACCGTACTGCCATTAGATCTGATCGATCTGATCTCCGGATGAATCATGATTCTGGTTCAGAATCACACGTCACAAAGGCAGTTGTCAAATTGTCACAACTATTGTCAACGAGTCACAGATCACATGTTGTTGTGCCTTGTATGTCTGCAAGCCTGATCAAGTTCAGTCTAGAGAGCTTAATTGGGCTGTTAAATAAACCACATATAAATTGAGGGATTCATTCAAACCTTAAAAACAATGCATTTGGCTTACTACGATAGTTTTCCATATCAGGTTAATCCATGCTATCGGCTGTGCTGAGTCTGAGCAAGTGATACAATATGATCACATGATGTGACTGTAACACAAGCCCACTCGTCTGGGAATCTTATCGTAGATCAGGAATCTTTTCATAGATCGGGAATCTTATCGTAGTTTACATAATCATAGGGTTGCCACATAGCGGCACCCCCCGTGCTTTTGGCAAGGGGGGGTGCCAAATAGAATTATCCAAAACGACATGCCAAATCTGCGAGATCGCACGGCGCTACAAATCCCCGATCCTACTCGGCCTAATGGGTATCCATAAAATTCACGTTTTGAATAGCTTGGCAAATGATGCACACCAGCGACCTGCCCTCCGGCCGCCATCGTGCTTTTGGGGGGCTGTACCAAATGGCCGTATATAGAACTCAGATGGCCCGCGTGTGTCCTTCATCAAAATTTCTTCTAAGTTATCTCGGTTGAAATCCTCCGCAGCTTCTCCGCCGCCTGTAGCGCGTTCAGGCGACATGTCCATTTCCGGGCGACACTTCAATAATTGGGCACCAATTTAATAGACTTCCGCTTCAGTTTAACTCGTTTACTTGGTCGCAATCCAATTACTTCGGTTGAAGTTGACTGGCTCTGATGTTTGTCTTTGTTTGGCCGTTCTCCCATTTCTTCTAGAGTGTTAGGGTCTTGTATATTATCCTGGTTTGTAAACATGTTTATAAACCGCTGTTTATAAACCCAGTTTTTAATCATTCTGGGAAATGTGCTGTTTTTAAATGTCTGGTGGAGGGTCTTCTGCAAGTCCTCTGCTGAGAATCTCACCCAGATTCACTCATTTATGGCCTCTGAGAAGATTCAAGTTGTCCTCAATAATACCTCCTATAATTGTGCAAAGATGACCTCCAGATTGAGCAACAAATACAACCCATGCATGACCAATGGCATGGGGAAAACATCAAGGAGTGTGGTATTATTTTCCCTCCTCAACCTGCGAGTGAAAATCAGCTGTGTAGGTACCATTCATGTCACTGTGGAACAAAAAATGGCTTTGAATCATTGTCCAGACCCTCCAGGATCACTTTTGGTGGGCTGTTTATAACACGTTTATAATCGACCTGTTTACAAACAGAAATTAAAAAACAGTTTATAACCTCCCCGGGAATTATATACAAGACCCTATAGAGTGTTTGACGTTGTTTTGCAGATTTAGCCCGAGACTAAATGGGCGCTCCGACTCGATCACGACGGATTCAGCAAGAGATATTGGGTCTGCGGGGATGAAGTGGTTCAGATGTGTTAACGGAGGCAGGCAACGGATCTTGCCTGCCCGCTAGTGGCGGAAGTCTACCGAGAGGCATAGCCTCCAAGCAGACCCCCCCTCGCTTTCTCCGGGCGCCGCTGCCAGCCTGGTCTGCGTGCGATGCCGGAGTCACATCTGGTGAGGACAGCGAAGTATCAGGGAGCAGAGAGTCGGTGACATCAGAAACTTTAGACCCAAACCAAGCGCGACCAAGTACGCGGCCGCGATCGAGGTGAGAAAGAGCGACCTCGCCAGTTGGCATGCTGCCGACGGTTCCTTGGGAGTCGGCATGAGGCACGCCAAAGCGTTTAAAATCGCGCAGAGCTGAAGCCGCGAGCAAGTTATCGACGCATTCGTGCAGATCGATGCAGACGACAGTGCGGTCTACAAGTTGCGCTCCCAATGATTTCTAAAAGGCGTGCATCACCAAATCCGGAAAAAAGTTGTTTGACCCGTGCACGGATCACGATTCTGTCACAACAATTGCGGAGCTCACAACCCATTATACCCGCTCGCAACTCTTCCGCAATGGTTGTGGATCGGTCGTCTGCGACAACAATTGTTGGGACCGCCTCGGAATGGTGGACAAGCGAATGTCGTGGGTTGTTACTTAATTATTTTTATCCCAACTATTCTCCGTTTTCTTGACGGGCTTTGTTGAGTTTTTGCTAATTAGCTGCCAATCCTCGGATTCGGATTCACGGTGAGTACCTCCTTGATAAATCAATCTCGATTTATATATCAGTGTATCACCATGAGCTCGAAGAGAATGATGCGACGAGACCTCAGATACAGCGACACGCAAAAAAAAAAAACCGCATGTTTTGACGAAATCCTATCCGACTCCAACGCGAGCCAACGCGGCCTCGGACCCGCCATCAACACAAGGTCCGTGCGCACGTCAACTTCGTTGATGGGATGATGGAAGTTGGCCGCGCGTTCCTTCGCTTTTACCTCCATCAACCCATGCTCGTTCTCCGTTGCCTTTGCCTCCTCCTGGCTCTCGACCCATTGAAGTTGCTCAAACCGATGTCCAAGATGTAGCAATGCCTGAAGTCGTTCCTCATCTGGTTGTCAAGCTCGTCTCAAGCTGCCCGGGTCTTCAAGCTGTCCTCAAGGCTCACGCTCCTCAAGCTCCTCTCAAGTTGGTCGAATGTCTCAAGCTCACAACCTCAAGACGGGATTCAAGTCGTTGTCAGCACAAGTTCATAATCAAAACTAGCATAGCCCTCTGTCTCCCGCGCGCAACACGCCTCTGAGTCCGTGGCCTATCGCATCTCCATCATCACAATCTGCGCCTCCTACAGCCGCTCCAATTATGCAACTTGCAAGATCTCCCTGTCCCCGAGCTGCCCTTTCACGCACGAGCTACCGTGACCTTCACACTTCACGTGTACATCCCACCCTCCGCGCTCCTGCATTCGACTCTTCCCTCCAACACGACAAGCGCTCTTCTGGCGAACTCGACACCTTCCAGTATGTTGGACCAAGCAACCAGTGGGTGCTATTATGCATTGGTTGCGAGAATGGTAGTCGTTCGCTAGAGATGTAATGTGTATGATACTGTGTAATGCATTGTTTTCTCTTCACTGTCCTGTCTGAGTCTCGTATAGAACGAAAGAGAGGCGTGGTCACCTTGGCTCTTCAGCCTTATATTCGCTTGCGACCTCCATAATAGGGTACAACCTTCACAATAATACTTTATATCGCGGTCACAACACATGGAGACTTTCGCTTACAACCGCTCGCGATATGGCCCACAATAATTGTGATATTTGTGTAGATTGTGCAGATCGCAACCGCTTATAATCTCTGGCAACTTTTTTCCGGATTTGGTGATGTGAGAAGCCGTCTACCGAGCCTGATACGGTAAGCGATGTCAATCAACTCGGAGTCCGGACACGTGATGGGAATGTCAACAAACACTGCCACTGTGGGAAATAAGCAACCACATATTTCCTGTTTGACTCCCACGAAGACAAACCCCCGCAATGGCTCTCGACTCATTCGCGGCACCTCTTGGCCCCACAACGCTGTCGTGTCGCTTGCAAAGAGACCCTCTGTCCATCTATGAGTGCCGAACGGACCCACTACCAACATCAGCGCAGACCCAAACGTTGGGCGGGTGCGGCGCACAAGTTCATATGAGGGCGTCTTGTGCTGTACGGCACTGGCAGTGGTATGGGGACGAGGACGCGATATCTCCGACTGTGGTGCCTCTGGAGACTCGGTACTTCTCTCGGGAACAACGAGCCGCTCTAACCCGAGGCAGGCGCTGTGGGTGCCGATTAGAGGGCGTGGGGTGCGCCGTGTGGTGCGTCTGCTTCTCCCCCCTTGTCCTACTCTCTTAACTCTCTTGACTACTCTCATCAGTGGCAACCCTCTCGGCGCTCAACACAAGCCTTCAGCACAATTCTCCTCGTGCTCTCACCAGCATGATGCCTACCTGTTTCTCTCCAGTGCCGTTTCCCCACACATCTCGTACGTCTTTGTAAAACTACATAATTCGACAAGCTCAAGACAATTAGGGGTTTGTGTACGCCCGAGGAAGCCGAACGCGCAGCCATATTGGCCGCGTCGACGGCCTATAGCTCCCACCCGGAGCGCGCGTGGGTAGTTGGTGATTATGCCATGGCAACGCCGCAAAGGTCAGGATGGGAAGGGGATGAGCAGTACATTCTCCTCCGACTTATTGATGTAATCCTAGGTCGGAAAACATGGATGATCTTCTTTGGTCAATCCCCTCTTTCTTCGATTTTTCTTGCAAAACTGATATGGGATCGGAAGGGCGAGCGCAATACCGCGGGAGACGATCATCTGGGCGATGAGCCACGACGACGCACCTTCTAGGCAGGACCGCAATGGGTTCCGGGACAATGGCGCAGGTACTTTCTTCCTTCCTGCCTTCCACCTGAAGCCTGAAGCCTGACGCACGCAGCTGACTCCAGGAGGTTACGTGGTCCTGCGCCCTCGGTGCGGTTTGATCTCCGCCCGCAGGTCGCCGGGCGCCGAACGCGTCGTGCGAGACCTGCTCTGTCCGCCCGTACTCCAACAGTAAGGCTTGTTTCTGCCGGAGCAACACCGACTCCGCTACGCTCCACGACGAGAGCCTCGACCAATAATAGTCGGCTTCGTAACTTTGGTCACATGTGACTGTCACGCCTCTCACTTGGGGGTAGAGGGCCGTGGCTGCGCCCGCAGGATCTCGTACTTATCTTTTTCCCATCATGCCGATTATGCCGCTTAGTAAGCTGGTCATCCCAAATCTACCTGCACATACAGTACACCTACCGCCCACCGAACTACGCCCTGGACATCGCAGGTGTTCAAGAACGTAGACGGCAGAGAATGCAACATCCCATCAGGCATGCAAGTAGACCCAGTAACAATGCCATCGTGATACCAAATAGTTCTGTTAGGTTTAATGAGCCTAGATGTGAAGTGATTCTCTCCAGCGTAAAAAACCCCTCGAATCGTGTACCGCTGTCTGCAATCACCCACAGTAAGGTTCAGAGCTGCGTCAAACTTCACATGCTCATCCGAAATCGACAGGTAGAAGAATGGCGGTGTGTCGACAACTGTGGCGATGCTCATTAACTTGATGTTACAAGTCCCACAAGATCTCCGATCCCACTGGATCATCATACTAGATAGCCAGTGGGATGGAAAGTAGCCTTGCTTGTGCGTTGCCCTCACCTGCGGATTCATGAAGACAACCTGGCACGTAGGAAAACTTGGAACAGGGAGGCCGCTTAACATTCCACATTTACCACACTTATATGAAGTTATTCCCCAGCATTTAGAACCCAGTAAGTTGACTGCTAAATCGTCGATCGAGGTGAAGACCATTCCGTCCGGGAACAGCAGTGGATATGCCGCTTTGAGTTTCAAACGAGCAGAATTCCTCACGTCCTCCAATGTCCCGGACTTGTTCTTGAAATCCACGAACCCATTGGAAAGCACAGCCAGGTATGGGGTCTGGTTCATGAAAAACTGCACCCACCTAGGCGCATTTTCTTGCCAGACGTCGTGCAGAGGCACGAACAAAGCATCATATGCACAACTATAATTTATTCTGTCCCACATCGTTGCTGAAGGCTGGATGATCGGAGCAACCTGAGTGTGTTTCGTTGCTGACTGACCGGCCACATTGTCCTTCAATTTCCTCTTCGGTGCACTCTTTGAATCCGCTGTCTTCTCAGGTACTTTGTCGCTGCCCAACGCTTGGCAAAATGAAGACTTGCGGGGGTGGTGACAACTCCGGTCACAATATGAACACTTGTTAAAATGAAGACTTGCGGTGACGCGTGACATGGGCTGAAGAGTTGGTCGAAATAGTACAGTATTATGTAGCTGATGCCACATAGTCTCGTCCCCATCCGTTCAGGAGTGATAAGACTCCCTCAGAACACTTTATCTAATAATAGAACTATCGGATCATTCCGATGCGGAGTTGAAAATGAAGTGCAGAGATCACTCCAGAACGTCTGGGGCAATTCGTATGTGATGGCCCCCATCGAGTCACACTATAAGTGTCACAAATCCTCGAATCCATGTCCAGAGCATGATATCCTGCTCCATATTATGTTGAGATGCTCCAAATCTCATTCAAGCTAACCTGGAGGTGTGCTCCAGGTTTTTTCTGCAGCGGCTTTGGCCCACTGCTGCCAAATGAGCAGAATTGATGCTCCTGTGCTGACCTAGCCACAGCAGCTTGAAAAGAGCCAGAAAAATTCCGGTTTTTGGGAATATAGAGTACAAGATCCAGAAAAGGACATTAGAACATGTTTTGTGGCCAGTGGTATGGTATGGTGAAGAGTATAAAGTGAGTGTGACTCGATGCGGGTGTCACTGCACGAACTGCACCAGACGTTTGGGTGCGTTCTCTGCAATCATTCTTTCAATCTCCGACGGTCCGGCGCTCCGCCGGGCCGTAAGCACCCAAACGTCTGGAGCCGAGACTAGTGGTGGTGGGCAACGACCGGTGCCCAAGTTTTGTTCCCACGCCTTAGTTGCCGGAATGCCGGCCGATTAAGTGACCCACACCTTGCACGTAGTTTTATATCGCTTCATTAAACAGAAACATGTCTTGTCAGACGGAGAAATGTTTTCACAATACCTCCAAGTAGTGCACCTCCAATTTTTTTTTTTTGATTTCTTCAAAATTATCCCGGAACAGCCTTAGCCTATGTCCCAGCCCCTACTTTTCGAACGGCAGAGCGAGAAAATGGAAAAAATAAGATGGAGGTGCACTACCTAGATACATTCTAACAAACTTATGTTAGATGCTCGTCACACATTTCTCGACGTGGGATGAGTAAAATTACGTGCAGTATTCTACTTTGATTTGGCTGTGTCACTCTGGTCACACTTTGTGACACTACGCGTTCTGCGCGTCTGACCTTGGCGTTTTCGACCTCTCGCCGCCCAATTCTCAGCATTAGGCCGTCCTACCGGAGAATAACTTGCATGGGATCGTTTTCTATGTATACCCTTCTCTTTTATTCTCTCTGACTGTCTGAAACCGAGGCAACAGCTGCTATCTTTCACGAACTGCCACACGTCTCTTCAATAATCGCTCCTTTCGACGTCTGGACCAGTCAAACTACGTTAGATAACTGCTTATTCCCAGCCTTCTATGTGTCTATGCTATCTGTGTCCTAAAACTTCTGCATCTATCCTGCCCGGTCACCCTAGGCTATAATTCAGAGTCACTTTGCTGTTCTAACTGCAGTATGTTCCGTCTAGTCCGATACGGCGATTCATAACTCAGCCCCACAGTTAATCCACGCTCTCCTCTCTATTTCACTTGCTCTCCAGCGTCCAGACTACTCAACGGACAATCATACTGCTCTCCTACTGATGGGAAATTCTAGGAACACCACTGGCGCGCGTCGAGCTAAACGGTCAAAAGATCAAAAACAGAGTGTTTCACGTCTCCATCAGCAATACCAGTCCAGAGAGAATTCCCCACCTCGGAAGCGACGCCAGACTATAAAGCAAAAACTCGCGGACACGGAAGAACTACTTCAAGAATCTCAGACAGCTCTCGCAGACACAAAATTACGACTAGATATAACCTCTGCAATACTGCTGACAGCTCAAGAGGGCCTCTCACGCACACAGGACTTGCTGGCAACAACGCAAACCGAAAGGTCGAATCTATACAAACAGCTACGAGTAGAACGCCGCAAAAATCAACGTGCCAATGTCGCGAAGCTAGCACGTTCCATAAAACTCAAAGAACAGGCCGCCGCATTAACGACTTCTCAAGAAACACTCTCCTTCGCCCTTGCAGATCGTGATCGTGCGCTAGAATCCGAAGCTCACGCGAATGCGGCCATTTGTCGACTACGTGCTAGCTCTGACGCCGATATCGCTAAATACAAGCATCTTCTCGATGACTCGCGCAAAAAAATTCGTGTACTTCAAATGAAAACCTTACGCTCAAACCGGTCTCGTTCAAAAGCCGCGGAGAAAGCTCGAACTGCCGAGAAGAAAAATCAATGGAGTCTCGTTGAAGACGGCACGTATACTGCTGATGCCCGAGCCATGGCGCGCATGCTCGTCAAAGCTGGTTGCTCGCAGGGGAAAGTAGGATCTGTTATCCATTATGTTGCCAAGCATGCTGGTCTTGTAGTGAAGGGCAATCCGAGTCGGCGCACCGTTCAGAGAGCCTTGATGGAAGGAGGTCTAGCCGCAAGAATCCAACTGGGTTATGAAATGGCACAAGCGGACGGCAAGTTGTATTTCGATACTTTCTTCTGCTCCTCATGGGTATTCCTTAGGCATAACCCTGAGCACGGACGCAACATCACTCCGCGGCGACAACTACGAAGGCGGTTTTGTTATGATAAACAAGGGCTCCTCCCACAACATGCGACTGTTCTCATTAACGTCCACCGTCTCCCATACCAGCGAAACCCAGCTTGCCAACTTGAAGTCGCAGATGACTCAAATCTCCGAAATCTACAAGCGAAGCCCACTCGGCCAACGCTCTGAATTCAATTTCGAAGTTTCTGATTTCCTGCGGCTTTTGAAGGGTATGAATGGCGGCCACGCCAGCGACATGAAAAAGACTGTTCGTTTGATGAGAGAGTGGAAGGAAGAAACATCACGTATTATGCTTGGCTGGGACTCGATCCAACAGATGGCGCCCGCGGAAGTTCTTGCCATCGTTCATGATATTCAGAAGCAAAACATGGAGGAAGTCGGCGGCGAAGAGGCTTGGTCCCGACTCTCGGATCACGAGAAGAACATTCTGAGCAAGTCGTCAATGGACGCACTCGCGTTGAAAATAGGTCAAGAAGCCTTTGACAAACTTTCTCCGCAGACCAAGCGCGACATTAGCCTGTTCTTTTGGGCCGGGTGTTCCATGCATAAAGAGCTCAACTCAGTCAAGGCGTTCAATGATGGTATGATGGACTACTACGTCGACAATGATATCGAAGGTCCGGTGTTGCTCGCTAACAAAGATAACGATGCCACGATTCAATTGGCCGCCGAAACCGGGGCGTCAACCGCAGCGGTTCAACGGGCTCTGAAGGTCTCTGAACGCGGTGCTGTCAAGCTTATTGGTCTAGTCGGCACTCTAGTCAATCACAAAGATGACAAGAAGGGCTTGCATGATATCTACGAAAACTATTTCCGAAACACAATTGGATCTTCCGTCCGCTTCCCCGACACAAGCAATACGCGATATCAATGCTACGGACTAGGTGGCGCCCGCATCATTTCGTACCTGGACAAGCATCGCGAATTTATGTCGTTTATCAAGGACAAGAAAGACAAGCGGACTTTGAACCATTTGGAACAGAATGTTGTCAAGGGAATGGGCTGCCTCAAGACCCTCGCGCAGATGATTGCCTTGGTCCTATACTGCATGGCAGTTCCTCACCCCTACGCTCTCCATGTTCGCGGGAGAGGCACCGAGAAGCTGAACATCCTTACCCTGGGACCCTTCCACGCCCTTCTCAAGTTACACGTTCAAAGGTTAATCGATTCACCCGAGCTGCTATTATCCCCTTCCCCCGACTCATACAAACTCGCGACCCTTGATGGCCAACCGTGGAGCGACCCGATAGCCTTTGTGGCCTGCATGAAGCTAGCACCAACCCTACCTGACGTGAGGCCCCTCCTGGTTGCTGGTCTAACACGCGCATTAGCGTGCTGGGAGCGCTTCACAGAGGAGTTCGAGGTTGGCGGCCTAATTGACGACTCGTCGGCAGAGGAAAAGGAACTTGCGTTCATGCCGTCCACCAACGATGCAAACGAGGGCCTTCTCGGTATGTGGCGTCGCTTCTCACGCGAAAGCCCAAGCTCTACTGTTGGCCATTTCACCGACCAAGTGATGTTCCATCGGAATCAAACCCAAGCTTTCCTCGAGACTCACATGAACACTCCTGCGGATCAACAATTCTTACGGCAAGAAGTACGGGCAGCTGACGCAAGCGGAGTTGAGAAGGCTCGGCGGGATGCATTGGTTGCTCACTCACAGAAAGCAGTGGATGAAAAGCGAAAAAAAGATGTTCAAAAAGCGGACAAGGCTGCCGCAGAAACGATTCGCCTCAATGGAGTCGGACTGGAGCTGGACCATGGAAAGATTGCGGAGATGAACAACACTGAGCTGCTGGACCAACTAGAGATGTATCGCCGACGAGGAGACCAAGAGGTCCCAATCAAGGCAAGGTTTAGATACAAGTCCGAGCGGTTGGCTGCCGTGTACGCTGCCTTAGATCGTGTTGAAACTGTGGATTCTGTATAACCTACCACCTAACAACAAATTCATTACACAATTGTAGCATATTGGACATAGTACGAGATGAAACGGAGGAAGCGTTATTGGTTGATATGAGGCTGCCAGAGGATCATAAGATTGTACCAGATTCAAGGGCACATAAATTCTGTATTTTGGCGCAGTGGTGTACATGTTGACTGGGAACCATATGAACAAAAAAAAATCAAAGGAATCTGTTGATTTGTGGGTACGCGACGCCGGACAAGGTGTGCGTCAACCCAATTCGGTGTTTCTGATGACATCAGGCACGTGATCGTCACGAAACGTCAATTGGGATTGCCCACCACCAAGACTAGATGCCACATATACTGATCGCCGTACGGATTGAGAAGGCGGTGGACATTCGGCTTTCGACGCCGCTCGTTTCGGCCGAAAGCTGTGGAGAGCCGGCAATACCAGGGAAAAGAGACAGAAGTAAATAAAAATAGCACAGCCCTAGGTCACACAGCCGCTAAAGAGGTAAGGAAAAAGTGAACGAAGTATAGGGACAGCCACTAAATAAGTCACGCACAGCCACTAAGGAGACTATCTTAAAAAATCGGAGACAAGGAAAATAGGGAGACTTTTAGCCCTCGGAGAAATGAAAGGAACGAGTATTATGTAAACATAAGTACTCGTAACTTTCGCTGCAAATCGGATGTCTCAGTCTGCATTATATGACGCATGTCATGGACACCCTTTGGACCTGTGCTGCATGTTTTGTTAGCCTGTACCCGAATCTAATAACTTAGGAGCCTGTCCAGCATATTACTCGTATCTTAAGCAGATGCCCTGATTTCGTATGCACCTGTTTACGATCACCTTAATTTGAACTCTTTTTCTCAGCCCAAATCCCTGTTCCAGACCTTTGGCTCCGACCTTACTGGATTTATTCTGTATTTTCACGGCCGATCACCGTTTAACTTTGAGCAACTTCGGAATTTTCCACGCCGCTCCATCCACATCAGTCAGACGACCCACGGTCGAGCGCTCAAGACCCGCTCAAAAGGATGGCCTCCCGGATCTTCCTTCGTCTTTCCGCCCACCATCATCTCACCACCCTGAAGCGGGCTTTGCCGCTCAATACTGTGCTTAATGCCTATTCAATGTATCAATTGAACACGCAAGATGCTCCTGCTAGCATGGTTCAAGACTTCAAGTTCTCGCTGGATGCGCAAAGTTCTCGGGTTTCAAAGCCAGCGGCCGCAAGATCGCAAGTTGAATGAACTTGGCACTGAGTAATTCGTACCGGGGGTGCTTTCGTCGATATTTCTATGATTTGATTCTTCGCGTATTTCAGAAAATGTTGTATCCGTGCGCTGCGCGGAATCCAAAGGGGTGTGTCGGGGTACAAGACTCGCTCGCAGGTATTGAACATAACGATCCCACAGCTGTATCCATCTTTCTGGACGCCATGCTCTAGTGCATCGTACTCGGAATGGAATGCTTCGGCGAATTGGAGCTGAAGCCACCTTTTCGCAGCCTTGATGAATTTCTTCGGCGGCTCGAAAAAACCTGGCAGAGAATCGCCTGCTTTGATGTCAGTTTCCCGTGTCTGACCCATGACTTGGATACTCACCAAACTCGCCAGATGGCCTTAGGCTCACCCTATTTTACTACAGCCTTACTACCGTAGCCTCAGCCTGTAGGGCTGCAACCCGTCCGACCCATCCCATCACCGTCGCAGAAACGTGCCGTCGTGGGAACGGTACGGGTCCACCCGGCCGTCAAAAGGGAATTTGACGAGATCCGAGGCCGCTACAGGGGCAATGGTGAAAACGATCAAAAACTTACCAAAAAGGAAAAAAAAAAAATGTCCGCGCCTTATGTTCCGCAAATAGCTGTAAGTTAAGGCCGTGTCTGTGGACAGACTGTAGTATCGTCCGCATCCTCCTCCTCCTCCACCCCTTTTTCTTGCGTGTCCTGGATTCGTCGCCCGAAGGGAGTTTTTTACGAAGCCCGATAAAGAGTTCCGGATTGAATGGAGGTGGGTCTTCGGTGATGTCGACCACGGGAGGCGGCATGGCTTCTGGTCTTATTGATGCGCCCGAGTAGCGATCTTGCAGCGCGAAAATTGTCGGATCACCCATAGGCCGAAGCTCCACCAAAGGGTTGTCCGAAAATTTTCGGGATTTCGGCCTCAAAAACATATTTTTTTTTTTCGCCTCCAAGTTAGACTCGTCGCCAGTCTCCATGTTGAGTAACAAGACCTTGTAGGAGTTTGCGATAAAAATTAAGTCAATCCGAGCAAAATTGGGGGAGATAGAAAAAAACCGCGCGCAGGGTTACTCGATCTACGTTCGAGCAACAGTGCCGACACCTTTTTTTTCTTTCTCCCTCAGTTTTTGTCCGTTCGACTTAATTTTTATTGCAAGCTACTGCTAGGTCTTGTTGCTCAACGTAGAGCTGGTTACGAGTCTACCTTCAAGTCCTCAAAAACGCAATATCGGACAGGGGTCGTCACAGTCACATTTGTGACCCCGCCAAAAATGTCACACAGCCACGATTTTTAGCACCCAATACATCTCCCCCTCTAACTAGAGGGTTATATATAGGTCTTTGTGTCAGATTCAACCATTGAGTACTCGGTAACCACAAGATGTGTGTCCGACTCTGCTTACTCGAGGTGGCTGCAATGTGCCGGAGCGGTTTCAAATATTGTCCAAATCTCAATTACAGTAAACACTTTTCCTCCATTGTAGTGGTGGTTTGCAAATTGCGTGAACCCACGGAAAAACAAGAATCATTTGCATATGTTTGGGTCACATGGTCTGCAGCGAAATATAATTTGTAGAAGAAGCGGAAGGTACGGCTAAGGAATTCTGAGCTAGCACAATGTTTCTTTAGATGCCAGGGTTGCTCTAAAAAATCACAGAAGGGTCCCCCAAACAGCCGTCGTGGAGAAAACAGAGCAAATGTTTGGGTGTGTTTGGGTCACATCGGTCACATCGTCTGCAGCGAAATATAATTCGTAGAAGAAGCGGAAGATACGGCTAAGGAATTCTGAGCTAGCACAATGTTTCCTTAGATGCCAGGGTTGCTCTAAAAAATCACAGAAGGGTCCCCCAAACAGCCGTCGTGGAGAAAACAGAGCAAATGTTTGGGCGTGTTTGGGTCACATCGGTCACATTGTCTGCAGCGAAATATAATTCGTAGAAGAAGCGGAAGGTACGGCTAACGAGTTCTGAGCTTGCACAATGTTTCTTTTGATCCCAGGGTTGCTCTAAAAAATTACAGAAGGGTCCCCCAAACAGCCGTCGCCAGAGTGTGTGGCATGTTTGTGCGTGCTTGACTGTTTGTGCGGATTTTAATTCATGAACCACTCACTCTGAAACTGTTTATCTAAATTATACACCGAGGGAGATTCAAGCTATTGTTTTTTTTTTTTTTTGTGCATGGATCTAGAGCTGAACAGGGACCAGTGGCTGTGACCCGGGTTACTTGCTCGATATTTTGATATCAAAAGTTGTTTCAAACGTTATTAGACACATCATCAGTGTTTCCTATATCCCGTACCAGTGTTCGCCTTAAGGGATAAGGCTTATGTTCACATAAGCCTTATTAAGGCCTTAAAGTTAAGGCTTAACCTTGGCCGAGGATGATGCTAACCCTTAATTAAGGCTTAGTGATGGCATCAAAGGCGCCAAACTTGAGTCTGTGACTCTGTGTTGCGGATCCAGCAGCAGAAAATGGAGTAGAACCCAAGTAGAACCCGTAGTTTTTCCAGTTTTTTGACAGCTACCATGCATCAAGGCTTTCCACTGTCTAATGAATCTTGCCAGGCAGGGACGCAGCACATTGGAAACAACTCGATAGCGTACAACGGCCGAAGAGAAGAGCATTGAGATGAATAACTAACGAGTATTTGGTTGAAGAACACCTGGAACAGTGTTGCATGCACTCCCTTATTTTTTTACACCCGCTGAAACGGTGGGAAAAAATTGTCTTAAGGCCTTAATTCGGAGCCCTTAATTAAGGTTATTAAGGGTTTAAGGCCTTAACTAAAATGTTCACCCTTAATAAGCCCTTATGGGAGAACACTGTCCCGTACGGGATTATTTGAGCTCAGAACCGAATGTTCATGTCAAGAAAGGCGCACAGTCTCGGGGAGTTGCATTGAGATACAGAGTCTACACTATAGTAAAGCACTGTGTCCTATATGAGCTAGAGAGATTTTTGTACAGTTGGATCTTCTGTTTGACATCAGCAAAATGTTTGGCGTCTGGCGGCGGTCTGGCAGGTCTGGCCCTATACTCACCAGACAATCCATACTGCCACAATTCCGTCTGGTGCCAGAATGACCTGCACAGTAGCATAATTTTTTAACTGGCACCAGAAGCGACATTTCATCTTTCTGGCAACACAATTCGGGTGCCTTTCCATAATTGGGCTGAACCCCATACGGCTCCCAGCTTACTCGCGTTGCCCATTATTACCCAGATGCCGCTCAGATTGTACTTATTTCACACTACACGGATGTTTACTGCACAAAGGAACGCGAAAATGAGATATGTATTCAGCATATGTTATCGAGAGGGGGGGGGATTATATTTATTAATAGGCTGCCGCAATGCACGATCCGACCACCAGAAAATTTGGGGTCCCACGTTACGAGACTGCCTATTGAAAGAAAGATATTAGCATGCGGACGGGTGCGGAAACAAGGCTCACTCAGCGCTGGCCGATTACGGGGCTTCCTATTTAAATGAATTAGAACCTAGACCAATACGAAAGAGAGGATCACTCACTGTGGCCTGGGCCGGCTCCTCCTCATCGGAGGAAAGCTGAATTTCGAGACGAGGATCGGGGCCCTCGCTGGTTTCATCCCCACCACCCCACAGTATCTCCCCTCCGACATCGGAGAATTCAGCGGCCGTGGACACAATTTCCTCCCACTTACTGTCGGTCAGCTTCTTGATGATGGTGAGGTACTTCGTCGCTCGCTCCGCCCAAGGTACAGCCACAAAACTGTGCGCCGACTTCCTGCCCCTGCGTTCGACGCGTTGTTGGACTAGGGTACCAGAGGTCCACATGCTGTAGCCGCGTTCCATCTACACACATAAGTGTCAGTTTCAGAACCAAGATGAAGACAACACATACGGCTGCAGTGCAGAGTGCAAGCGCGGCCTGTGCCTTATTTCGCTTGTCCGCGGGAACGACAGAGGCGATGCGGAGATGGTAGGAGAATAAGTAGAGAATAGATTCGGATCGACAAGCACCTCCGACTAGTTTGAAGCCTGTGCATTTGCTGCCCCGAAAATTTCCTCGTCGCACTCTGGGCAGCATGTACTCGTCAAGATCGTAGTTTCAAAAACGCGGTGGCAGCGGAAGCAAATAGGATGTACAATAAAGCGATCTTGATTTCGAGTCGGGAGAACAGCTCTCGCTGCAGAGGCGGAATGCTGAGGAAGTGGTCAAGAAAATTTGGGTTTTTGAGGTAAAAAAGTGGCCATTTTTTTATCCGAAATTTAGGTCTTTGCTGGGTTTCCCAGCCGCAGTGAAAGACTCGAGCGCCTGTGTGGCCAAAAGAACTACGAGAATTGCACCCCAAAAGGAAAGAGGACAGGAAAAAAAGAGGGAAAAAGAGAGATTTCAGAGCATCATGCCTCTAAATTACTTTCGACTCCGGTGCTCGTTGGTGGTGGCTGGGGGCGACCGTTCCCATTGATGTACGACCAGGACTCAGAGAGGGCACCGATGCTGAGGTCCCCCCCACTGAAGAACTCGAAGAGGCCCTTGGTCAGATTGAGATCGCTTCCTGGGAAGCTTTCAGCCATGGAAGAGGTAGACAACACATATGGACATATCCCCACCATGTGACCCCAAGGAAAATATTGATTTTGGTCAAAGGCGGGGGTTAAATTCTCTGTAACTTTCCTAGAACACAGACAGCCTCAAGTACCATGCACCAGCGCCAAAACATCGGTACCCATTTCACTTTCACAAGTGAGGGACAAGGATTCCGAGGTTGGTGTTCCCACCCCCATATGACTCCGAGGAAAATCCTTATTATGGCCAAAGGTGGGGGTTAAATTCTCTACAATTTTCCTGCAACATGAATTCCCTCAATCACCATTCATCTGTGCCAAAACATCGGTACTCATTCCACTTTCACAAGCGAGGGACAATAATTTCGAGGTCGGTGTTCCCACCGCCATGTGACTCCAAAGAAAATATTTATTCTGGCCAAAGGCGGGGGTTAAATTCTCTACAATTTTCCTGCAACATGAATTCCCTCAATCACCATTCATCCACGCCAAAACATCGGTACCCATTCCACTTTCACAAGTGAGGATCCTCTGCCAGATTAATGTGGTTCTCAGCCCTGTTAAGTCGGTGTTCTGCATCCAGGAGCTGAGTTTTGAAGGTCTGCTTTGTTTTGAATGCACCTTCAAATGCCTGACAAATGGCAGCCTCGGCCTCCGTCTTAGCAGTCTCCACCTCTTCAACCGCAAGCTGAACTCTCTTGTCCATCTCTCTGAGCTTCTCCCGAAGTCTTTTCTCCCGCCGTAGTCCGAGCAGGTGAGCTTTATGGAGTTTTTTAAGATCTGCTTCTGCTTGTGCTGTTTTTTTTCGTCAAATGCAAGATGCAACGGGTCTTTGGAGTAGTAGGGGAGCTGATGGATGGTATAGAGCTGCTGCCTTTGCTTTTGTCCTGTATCTTGGCGCGCGCATCGGCAAGCTGTGCGCGCCTGCGGCGTGAAGGTCCTTTTGCCTTATGCCCCATTTTCGGTCCTGAATCAGATCTGGTTCATGCAACATTCTATTAAGAGCAGTGGTAGGAGTAACTCGCCTGAGTTTAACAATTTTTGAGTGGCAGGATAGTGCTGTAAAAGCTTTTTGCGGTGTCGTGAAGCCGGAGGACGCGTTGTGTCACATCATGTCACAACCTCATTAAGGAATTTGGCGGGCAAATCATTGTGGGCAATTTATCATTTGATGCGACGCGCTTTTGGTGACAACACTTGTACATCATTATCTCGACTTTTACAGACGGGATTTCTAATTGAGGAGGATTTCGCACCTGAACAGGTAATTGGGTTTTGATCAAAAACACATTTCGCTTAACGCCTCTGTATATTTTGAGATATGTATCTTAGACCTTCAAAGCATCGGCCCCCTAATTTTTGCTGCTCTGGGTGAGCTTAAAAATCAACCACCATCGATTTTACCTAGGCTCGTGTCCAGCCGTTATCGTGGGGGAGTATTGACGAGCAAGCAAAGTAATACTTAGTTATAGTACACAATACTTTGCTTGCTCGTCATTGTGCGCGCACTATAACGGCTGGACACGAGCCTAGATTTTACCTGCTACTGGGCCAAATTAAGCGAGACTTGATCCGAGATCACTACATCATTATCACGTCGGTGCCCACCACCACAAGTTACTGTACTATTTCGACCATAGGTTCACACCATGTCACCCGTCACCTACCAAGTTCATTTTTCCTAAGTTCATTCCTCGGCAATCACACAAATAATTCACAAAAATTTCCTCGGCCCGAGGAGCACGTGCTGGAGAAGTGGTGACGGGCACTGTACACCAGGAGGAACCTGTTGGCCGCGGCCGCCTTGTTTTGATGCAATGGGAGACATCTGTCAAAATTAGCGCAGGGCAGTGTCTGTCAAAGTTAGTTGGAAGTGGTGACGTGGTGCCGGAAATGCCGAACTACTGATTGCCTGTAGGCCGGCGCACTTTGGAACCCGAGGATCAAGGGGAGCTCGCGATAAGGGATAGGTTTTGCGCCATGCGGCCGAGGAGCGGAGATAGCGGAGTTTAAATGGCTTCAGACAGACAGAGAAGCGTAATCTTATAAAGAAGGTGAATCACACGCACATAGTTCACACGGCTACTCTACCATACTCACCTAGCTTGTTCTATTCTAAGTGAAAAGAAATTTGTTGACATTTTGGCGGGATGGCTCTGCACTTGTCTCAAGCAAGAAGCATTAATTAAGATACAACTTCTAGACTGATTCAATGTTCTGCACCCCATATATTTCCGCTCACGCCACACGCAGACCTCTGGGTCCGATGGCACACTTGCAACCCATCCAGGAAATCACCTGCGATAAGTTTTAGCCTGAACCATCGAGCGCATATCGATTATCCACCTACTTTTCTCCCCGCCAACCTTTTCACCCCAATGACCGAACTTTTTGTTCATCGTGCGACTCCCACCACACGCAGTGCTGCAAATACACTGCAAAATGTTTCCCCAGCGCCACTCGAGCCCCGGTCGGCCAGTTGATGCGCTGTAACAGATAAATCAGCTGTTGCGAACATTTGACAAATTAACCCGGTAGGAGGCTCCCCCTTCAACTGCACCGCGTACGATGCAGGCCGCAGCTACAGTTGGATGCTGACATCAGACAGTCTGCAAATCAGGCAAGGAGTAGATACGTCGCAGCGGGCATCTCGGGTGAAGCGAATTGCAAGGACAAATCCCTATCAATTTCAGTGAACCAAAACTTGGGTATGGTCTATTTTACTATTTTACAAGTACTATGGCCCTAGAGTCTTCGTGTGTCACCGCTTTCAAAAATGTTTTAAAGTCGCTATTTGGGCTTATGATACAGCGCCATTTGTTATCACGGCTTTTTATAAAGACTAGGATGCCTTCGTTATAATGAAAACATAGGAGAAAGGATGAAAACAGACATTGCGGGTTGACCAATTGAGACGTCATTTGGACAGAAAAAAGAGTTGAGGGTGGAGTAAAACAAGCAACATTCACTCTCCTTGAAACAGCGGAATGCACAACCGGGTGACATATCCCGTTTACGAAATCTGCAGTTTTCTGTTTCCAGCCGTCTCATCCAGCCCATGCACGATAAGGCCGAGGAGATCATGACTTCGGATATCGAATTCCATACATTTGCCTGCGAACATGACACGACTTGGACTTTTTCTAATCAGGATCTATTAGATGCGTGGAATTGTCTTTGGGCTCGTGTACGCTCAGACTCTAGCCTTCATGAAAAATTTCCTAATTTCACCGGTGTTGCACGCGGAACCTTCCCGTATCAGGCCGTTGGCGAACCATCCATTGGTAAGCAATCCCATACGCTGCTTCTCAACCCGACACTGAGAAGTTCTAGGTTTTCCTGGCATTAATTATTCATTATCTATATCCAATACCGCCATTGCTCAGACTATCCGCGACCGCAACTCCTGCCGTATTTGCAACAAAACAGAAGGGTTCAAACCGAAAACCATTGTTACATGACAAATCATGCCAACCTATAATATACCAAGTAGACCAAAGTGCAACAATACACTGTCCATGGATGTTGGATAACACATGTATTTTCAGGTGCATAATAAGCGTAAACACCCACCTTACAAGGGCTAGGGCAAGCTTGCTTGCCCTAGCCCGGGTCTCCACATTGTGTTTCATGGTTAGGTTCGGGCAGTTAGGGTCTGGGTTATGGTTCGGTCGGTTAGGGTTCGGTTAGGGTTCGGGTTAGCAGTGAGGGTCAGGAAGGTATATTATAGATGTTGTTTGCAGGGCAGTCATATGGTGATGTGAAATCATTTCAACTTCATGCTGTGTTAGTTCAGTTGTAAGAGTGTTGTATTGTTTGGAATATGATGTAAGTCAGAGATCTGTGGTTCAACTCTGTCTCCTGGCATTTCTTTTTCACTGGAAATTACTCGAAACAGAAGTACTTCTAACGTGATATATCACAGTGCATCTCCAATTAGAGTTCCTGATATATCATGCCTCATCTCTTATTAGAGGGCAGTGATATATCACTTCCCCACATATGCCTGGAGTGGTTGTCTTTGGTGGCAGTTGAGTCATTTTCCTTGCTTCGTAGTTTCACTCATTTATTGACTTCAACTTATTACGTCCTTTTACTGAATTATCGAAATATTCTATGTTATCACATTTCCATTAGAGTTCTGATATATGCTATCTTATTAGAGCATGATTATCATTCCCACATATGCCTGGAGTGGTTGTCTTGTGGCAGTTGAGTCCATTTTCCTTGCCTCTCGCTAGTTTCACTCAATTTATTGACTCTCAGACTTATATACGGTCAGGGTCAGCTGAAACAAAGGTGAGTTGAAATGAGTCTATCAGAGATTTCCGACTCTAAAATCCTGTTTCGGGTTGGGCTGTGTTGGGGTGGGCAGGTTCAGATATGGATGAACAAAGCCGCTTCTTGGGGAGAATTTCAGGTAGGTGCAGATCCCACTATCTGTGTTAATTCTGTAGCTTGTCTCAAATGCAACAATCCCCGTGAAATACATTGTGACTTCAGCCTTTGGATGGTGGAGCAATATTACATATTTAGCATGTAGACTCCAGTGTACCCTCAAGCTGTGACTGTTGGACCACCCCACAGCCTACAGGTAGGTGAATGATGCACTGGGGTGATTAGAATGAGACAGACCTGGGCCAGCCCATATGCTTGCCATTGTAGTGTCCCCATGACCTTGATTTCCTGATCCGCCATCAAGCATTTGTTGTCTGCCCATCAACCTTTTTTGGTCCTGCCATCAATACTTTTCTGTCCAGAGTTTATGGATCTCCTCAACCTGTGGGCTAAATTCTTTCAAGTTGCAGTACAGCCTGACTGTTTTGGGGTCTACTTTCCAGTGAAATTAACAAACAATAGCTTCGGGCCCACTTCGGTCCACCACCAAGGCCAACGGGGAGACATTCAAACTGGAGTCTATTGTTGTGGATGCGACAGATAGTGAAGCAGCCATGGAAGGTGCTTGTAAAGAGGGTCTTCCCCATGTCTTGACTCCATCTTCCTCTGTTCAGTGTGGACAGAGAAGCCACCAGATATCAGTCTATCCTCTGACTTTCAAACCCACTTCAGAAAAACCCAATCTGCCTCTTCTTGAGACTCTGGTGCTCGAAAAAATTATGTACATGCACTGTGCCCTGATTCTCCACTTCAATTCAATTTTTCTCATGGGAGGTTCTCAATTAAATCGCTAAATGTGTATCATGTCTAACATGCCTCATAGGTTCAATATCTTACCCATACATCGGTTCAGTTCTATCCGAGAGATCGCTGGGAGCCCTCTGTTATGAAAGTGGACAAAAAAGTATGTCAGATTCAACATCCCGGTGTTGTCTCAGCACTAGAAAATTTCCAGACTCGTGGATTCAAAATTGGCATGGCCCTTGTGTTTCAGAAATATGTCCTCGTGTTTCCTTCCATCGATCTCTTATTTCAGGTAGTACTCTCTTTCCTGTGCTCCTGATTTTCCTTCTTGTTGAATGACCTGATTAATTGAGCTGACTTGGGCCAAGAACTATACTGACTTCTCTATCCCTCCAAATATTTACACCTTGACAACTGATTATCTGACTCTGATTCCAATTGTTTTGCAAAAATTCTTTTGAAGCCGAAACACACGTGCCTGTGATGCATTTTGTGCCACAAATACCATTTTCTATGGAATAGGTGTTTACACTGTCATGGAGCTTTTCTTTATGGTGGGTAAGCATTATTTGCTTATTTGCTTCGTTTGTCTTTACTCAACCCACTAGGGCTATCTCCCTTTTTGACCGTCTATGAGATATTTGGCAACCCTTCCTGGGATGCAAGATTCTTAACAGTGTTTTACACATACCTTGATCAGGGTGAAAAGGATTCATCGTGTTTCATGCTGGGGTTCACCCTCACTTTACCACTATGTTGTTTGTGTAGGTAACAAGTCTGACAACCAATTTTTCGCAATCCAGTTCGCTCCTCCAGCCATGCATTCACGATGGTGTCCTAGCACCATCCCATAATCAGTGCATGCACTATGCAGACTGGTTATATGTGTGGGCAAAAGACCGTACCAATATTCCGATTTGTATGGCCGATTTGATGGATCAATTCAATGTATGAAAAGTGCTGTCTCGAGTCATTTACCGTAATCTAATTTACTACACAGGCCATGCTGACCGAGCTCGGATCGATCCAATCAAAATGGAGTCGCAGCTCAGTGGAGGGCTTGTACGATGTCTTCGAACCTTCCTTCCTGGCTGCCAGGTCGAAAATGGAGAGCAACCTGGCCATCTGATCTTTGGGGAGTCAGCATGGGTTGCAGCAGGTGGGATCTGTGCCAAGCATGATGATCCACTGACATCTCTGTTCCGAAACCATAGTGAAATCCTTTCTTTACAACCATCTGTTTATGTCTAACTGACAGCACGCTGCCACAGATCTTCTTGATACACCAACAATGCTTGATACATCACTCTACACACCCTTATTCCTTCCTCAGGCTGAGTTGCGCAGCAAATATTTGTGTCATCATCCCACCTATACCTATCACGATCCTAAAGAGATGTGGCCAATCACTCAGCAATTCCCATCCGACTGCCACTGGAGCAGCGATCCCAAGTACACCATTTCATTTATCATCTTCATAGAAAGCTGCTCAACACTCAACAGGGTTCAAGCCCAGAAAAGCGCCAAGATATGATGTGCGCGGGAGATTCATGGCCAGCAACGACACTCTATGCTGTTCAAATTGATTGTAACTTTGACAATCGGTGTTTCCATTGGTTGTTTAGAGTACTGTGGAAATGGCCACATTGTACATGTCGGCAGTGTACCCTAGTGAGACCCTTCTGACCTTCGTGGTCCAGCTCCTTTATTAACACATTTTGATCCAGTGTTGCACTGTGCAAAGGTGATCCAGCAATTCCAAAGTTTCATGAAACTCGCAAGCTTTGGGGCCTGGACCACACCTCTGCAAACCTTGACAAACCTGGCAAACACAAATGAGGCAGGTCTGACAAAGAAAATACGAGATTGAAAAAGAAGTTGTCATCAATCAACCTTGGCTATGGGTGGCTCGAGGCATCAGCATATGACACAGATGAAGAGGAAACACAACTCGAGTCGGTGAAGCTGAAAAAGTGCCGACTCAGTGCAGATCAGAAACTAGTGCTCACTGGAGATTGATTCTAGCAAACATAGATTTTTTTTATTCATGCAAAATACACCTCGTATCCGCTTCCACTGGTTTGACTGTGACAATATGTGACAAAGGTGACATCTGTGCCATCTGAGATATTTGTTTTATATATTGTGGGGGATGGCGGGCTAAGCGCAGGCAAATGTCTAGGCTCATAATATGCAGTCCTATATACCTCCTCATAAAATTCTGGCTGAACCAGATTAGTGGCTATTGTCAAATGCATTTCCGAACTTCCAATGTGAATTGTGTTGGTTATGTAAGTGTGACAATGTGTCTGTGGCATCGGAGCTGTTTGTTGGATATGTTGCTGTCACGATCTGTTCCATTGGATTCCATCGGACACCGTCGGAGTCACTCATCATCAACTCCAACTTTGCCATTGGCTCTTGTTATCATGAGCACTCTTCCACATGCTCTTCGACAATTATGCGCACATATAATTTGTCATGTGGTCACAGAGGTCTCGGACCTCCGGCTCCTTGACAATTACTTTATTGTTCTTTCTAAATTCTTCATCCCCATACATACTACAATTAGGTTATTGTTTTAATTGTTTCGCGCGGAAATATCTCGGACTCTGACATTAGTATAAATATTATACATACATTTATCTCAGTTTGAATATCGACTAAGATTGTGTTGTATCTCTGTCTCACTCTCATCTCGAAATTGGGCCTTGGGCGTAGGGAAAGGCACAGTGCATGAGCTGAAGCCAAGCCCGCTCCATTTGTTGGCACCTGCCTGGAACCTCCGTTCGGACTCTGTCTGGACTTCACACCTATCTACGAAGTTTTATCACGATGGTCTCGATCCATATCACTCACTTCACCTCTTCATCTTGATAGAACATTCCGGACTTCCGTCGGCCTCCAAGAGCATCCGACTCTTGACAGTTGCGGGGGATGGCAGGCTAAGCACAGACAAGTGTTTAGGCCTATAATATGCGGCACCATATAGCCACTAGTCAAAATTTGGCTGATCCAGACCAGTGACTATTATCCAACCTCCGAAGTTTTATAAATTGTCGAGTTAAATTTGTGAATGTTTGGCTGTGAGTGTGTCCATGTGGGTGGTATGTTTTGAAATTTCTGCCTCCGTGTTGATATGACTGCTGACCATCCAAGCGCGAGCTAAACCCAAAATCTAGGTAAACGGCAATAAGGGGGAAGGAGAGTGTGTGTAAGGTGGTCAAGCAAAGCTCACTGCTTGCTGCTCAAGCATTGACAAGGGACTACAAGATGACGAGGACGAGAGAGAGAGTGGAGACTATGAAACCAACAGAAGATTCGGCAGGTGTGTAAGACAATGAATGAGCAAACAAGGCCATGCTCAGGGAGCGTTAACGTCCAAGACAAGGCAGTGGGGGGTGTTGGAACAAGCACATGGAATCCAGGTAAGGCAAATCGGAGCTTCACAGAAGGTGATGAGCAACAAGCGAGCCGAATGTGATGTGATGGTGATGAGGAATTGTCGTGTTTGGTTTGGAAAGGCCCAGTTAGTGATGTGCTGGCTTGGCTTGGCCTGGAAACCATGGCTTAGGCCTGGCTTCTGTGACGAGGAGCAAGTGAGGCTGTCGCTCGCTAGTCTCGGCACACGGGTTGTTCGATTCATTGGTCAGACAAGTTCAGTGGGATAAGTTGTAGTTTGACCGAAGAACTAGCTACGTACAAACAAGGCTTTATATAGTAACTAAGTGATCGAATTAAAGTCCAAATGAGGGTGGCGATCGCATCGCGAGGGCGGACTAATTAGGGAGAGTGATGGAGGTGGCATGAGTTAGAGACAGATAGGGAAATAAGGGGTATATGGGTGTCGGGTAGCAGAATAGAGTAGCGTACCATTACATCCGCCCTCCAGGCCCACGTCTACGGGGGGCTAGCCAACCATGTCCACAGTCGAGCCTACATGATCAACGCTTGCACTAGTGGATGCCGTCTCTTCACCCCCATCCGTCTTAGCCCTCTTGCCGCCCGGGGCTGTAGCCGCGACCTCGAGCGCCTTGCGCTTGCGCGCGAATGCGTCCTTCGCCTTCTCGGTCTGAACATCAGGGCCCGAGTTGCTCTCCTTGAGCGCCTTCTTCTGCTCGCGTATCCTGTGGTGTTTTTTGTCCTGCATGCTCGCGCGAAGAATGAGGCGCTCGGCGTTGGCAAGGTACGCCTCGGTAACCGCGACCTGGCTGACACCCATAACGCGGTCGGTGGTCTCGGTGTCGAGGACGCAGTAGGAGTCCGGGTCGGCGATGGAGCATTTCTCGTTCCAGACGATGACGCCGTCCTCGAGGTAGGCCCATCCATAGCCGCAGTCGTCGTGCGCGTTCATCTCCTTCGCGAAATAAACGTAGAATGCGGGGACGATCTCAGGGATGTCATCGCCAGAGCAGAGGGCGACGTTGTAGTCAGCGTATAATCGGATGGTGCGAGAGTCGAATAAGATGGGCTCGAGATCCACGCCGCAGTAGCGGAAGGGCCGCTTGTTCACGTGTTGTAAAGTATCGTGAAGGCGGTTGAACACTCGGAATCGATCGCTGAGCTCGCCAGAAGCGTAGTTGATATCGAAAATAGTGGGCTCAGGCATAGTGATGGGTGAAAGGGAAGGAAGAAACTCCCCAAGGGGCTCGTCCCTTTTATAAGCCCAGATGTGCGACATCGTGCAGCCGACGTGAAGCTCCTCTCCATCGACAAGAGGTCGGCCCGATCCGTAAGGGAGATCTTTGACGTCAGGAATATCGAGGGATTCGAGATAATCCGTGAGCGCATGCAAGCACTTGGCCTGTTCCTCTGACTGTTTGATATGAGCACAATAAATTCAAAGAACGAGTTCAACACATACTGCAGATCTTCAAGATTATGTATGAGCTCTGAAACCTGTTCACGAGTCTGTATTCCGGCCATAAGGGGCCTGATTGCAGCCTGGACGTTGTGGAACACATCGCGGGCCGGAACCGTCTGCGTGGAAGGTGGAGGAGTTGTATCATGTGATGTCGTGTCCAGAGGATTTGATGCAAAGGCAGATCTTATTGTCCTGGTTGGCAGCCTAAACTCTTGAGGAGCCAGTTCACGTGTTCTGCAAACAGCAGGGATTTTCTCCGCAGCGAGTCCGGGGTCTTGGTACCACCTACAAATGCTCGTTAGTTTTTTGAGTCTAGTTGAAATAAGTACATGTACCTTGGCCGTATCAATGAAATGTGGAAGGGCAAATTTTGCACATCAATCCAGAGGCGGAAGAAGTGGCGACAGGGAATGCCGAGGTTAGCAGGCATGCAACAGTCACAAATGTAGCGGCCATCGGATAAAACTGCGACATAATGCACGACACCTGTCGATTCATGTTTGACCAATAGTAAATGGTGCACGGTCAGTCCTCGCCGCATTACCAGTGAAATCAACCATTGCATCGAGACATGTGCCTTGTCATTGTTGAATGCATTGAACATTTGCTGAAAACCTTTTGATTAGAATGCAGAGAAGGATAAATAATGAGCCCCACATTTTCTTCTCCTGGCAGCCACTCGAAACGGTCACCCTGTGTCGCTTTTAAAACATATTCATTCTTATATTGTGTCGTCAATAAAGGGGGTATGGAGGAGATTTCAACGTACCCAGGAGCTAACTTCGTTGGGGCGTTGGATAACTTCAGTTGAATAAAACATGCTGTCTTCCATTTGCTTGTAGCAAGTCTGAAGCGCGAATGGGCCGGCATGATCACGTAGTATTTTTAATGGTGCAGCAAAAAGAGAGTCCAAGTTAGATTCATGTCGACGGCGTGAAGACTAAGAAGGAATTATTTTGGTCCAGCATATGGGAACATTGCACCACTCACCTGTCGCACTTGGATGAGATCCTTACTTGTCTGCTCTTGGGTTCGGTCGTTGAGCCCATTGAAGAGCTGAAGAAAAGTTTTCTTCGGACCCCCGATGGCTTTGTTGACTCGGTTTTCCCCTTCTACACGACCGGTGGTTCTCACCCCACCGGTGAAGATAGTGCTTACCCAAGCCCACGCCCAGTGAGATCGGCAGGAGTAGAGCTCTTCGTCAAGATATTTCGCGGCGGATGGATAACGGGTTGTCAAGATGTTCCACTCCCTTTCAAACTCCTCGGGAGAGACGGCACGATACACTACCCAGAAATCGCGGTTGAACTGGTCCCAGTCGGAGCGGAGAACTGGGCGGAGATTCGTCGCAACATTGCCGCCAAGATGGTGGAGGCAGTAAAGATGGAAGGTGAGAGGAAGAGTGTCAACCGCGCTGGCAATGAGCGAAGGGTGTCGATCAGAACCCAGGACTTCGGGGGGCCGACGAGAACCTCGGAGATGATTTTTGAAGACCCAGTTGTGTGTTTCCGTGTCTTCAGTTCGATGAATGGCATACCAACAGTTGCGAGTGCGTCCGAAATTATCGATAACAATTCCTGGCAGGGGGTGTATTATTAGATTAAGTCTGAGAGTTGTAATGTTGAAAGATACCAATATTGAGTGGATAGCCGTACTGGTTGCGACAATAGGTGTCATCGTTGATTAGGATGTCGTAAAATCGTTGGGACAATTTTACCTGAGTCGGAGACTGCCACCATAATGCAACAACCACCCCCTTCTCATCCAGCTTGACATCCCAGTCCCACCGGGCATCAACATCCTTCAACTCGCGAAGTTTCGCAAGCACTGATGGAATATCACCGCCAAGTGCCTGCACTTCCTCGTTTGCTTTTTTCCGAGCACTGTTGATGAGGTTGGAGACCTGGCGGGGCTCCAGAACACTGTCAGGATATCGAGCTCGGAGAATAGATGATAAATGGGAACGGGTGAAATTCCCACTTGATGCATACTCTGCAACCAGTTCCCGTTGACCCTCCGTTGGGGGCTGGGGAATGTGGCCTCCAACAGGCACCTGGGGGGGATGGTTGTGTTCCCAATTGATGACAGTGATCTGCCATCCACCGCCTGGAACACGCGCCAAATTAACATGTGCAGAGCAGTTTGTCCGGATTGTGCGGCCGGCCCGGTGGTCAGAGGGGTCAATATCGTCTCGATGTGTCGCATTCGGCTGACCATAGTGGTTGCATCGATATGTGATCCGGCGGATAGAGCCATCGCCAGCACGCTTTGTCTGACCACGACGCCAAATATTGCCTACACAAGTGTCAGCAGCAGCAGCGTGCATTACGGGAGACTGACCTAGGCGACCTTCGCGTGAATATATTGCCCTTTCCCCCTGTTTATCATCGGGGAAAAATGTGCCAAGGCGAAGATGATCAAGGGGAACCAGTGTACGAGTGGCGGGCTTTAGCTCAGGTGAGTCCGGCAAATTCTCCTTGTCTGAACCAAAAGGCGACGGAGGGGACAGCAGGGGATCAACAAGCATGGCATCTGGGTCCGGCTTTGGATGCAAAAAAGTGAGGACTCGGCGGGGTAGTGGACGAATAGGTCTACGAGCCACGGGGGAAGTGGTCAGGTCGATTATGTTGTCTGGACTCTCCCTTTTAATGAATGTATGTTGTGGGCTGGGACTAGGACTGCAAAGATCGATCACACTGGAGAGCAGTTCCCTGTCAGCTGGAGTCTCCATTTTAATTGCCGTACGTCGCGTGGTTGGGCTGGGACTGCAAAGATCAATCACGCCACTGACACCAGAGAGCAGCTCCTTGTCGGCTGGACTCTCTGCTTTAATTGATGTACGTTGCGGGGGTGGGGTGGGGGTGGACAGGTCAATGAGAATTTGCGAAGGGTGTGCTCGGGGGAGTTCTGTGAAAGCTGGCAATAGGGGCATCGGAGACCGCTCTGTGTCCATTTCGAAAGGAGCTCCTAGGGATATGAAATTTGGTTCCATCGGCTGAGAATCTTCTGGTCAGGCAACGCAAGATTGAATTAGCAAAATATGAACCTGTGGCTCCCGCATGGCCTCCGCTTCACCCGTCTTCAACTGCAGTGTTGGAATATCCAAAAAGTGATGAATTGGATGCAAGGCCTGATTGAAGTATATCAGAGGATTAAATGAGGCAAGGATGGAGTAAAACTGTACGTTTGGAGCATCGAGGTTGAAGTCGTTGTATCCAACAGGTCCGTGGTCAGTGTTCGGGTCCACAGGAAGACGCGGAAGGCAGGGTGTGACCCAATCGTCGTAAGTCTGAGTTAAACAATGTCAGTTGGGTGCAAGTGGACAAAGTGGTATATTGTACCTGTTTTGCACACCGCTCTGACGCGGTCACATGGTAGAGAATCAAGTCACGAAGAGCGCGGTTGCGGAACAAAGGGCTCGTCGATGGGCTCCATGCCCCGACATCGGTCCTGACATTACTTTCAACAAAGTTCAAAGCAGCAATCGCGCAGCTGCCAGAGCCAGAGCCTTGAAGAGGCAGATCGGAAGAGCCAACAGACGAGGGCACCGGGAACCCGGTCCCACGCAAAACCCACTGGAAAATCGACAACAAACTCCAGTCGGGTGAAGGGTGCATGGAATCTGCATATTTGAGTGTGGTAGAGTCGTCGCAGGCGCTGTACACGGAATAGTGGCTCGAATGACAGTTGAAGGAAAATAACTTGTCCACTGCTGTCTCTTCCAATCTGCGGCGCAGGGCGGACAGATTGGGAGAGAAGAACGAGGGTGACTGGTCGAAGAGATATTTGGCGTCATTCAGGAAGTTTGTGGGAAAGATAAGAGTCGATGGTGTTCCGGATGTTGAATTGGCCGCCTCAGTGAAGTACAGCAGCTCTGCGAGCGCATTGACAACGTCCTCGTGCAACCAATCCTCATTGAGGAGGCACCCCAGCTTCCAAAGGGGAAAGTCAGTGACACAAAACCCAAAAATGGGCTGCCGGATCCGCAGGTCGAGAAAATGATCCAATGTTGACGAATTAAGAAGTGAAATGGAGGAAAGGTGCGCCACGAGAGCACGCGCAGAGTGAACCGCGCTTTTGTTATTGTTTAGGTGGCTGAAGAGTCGGAGCTAAGTGTGCCCTTGGTAAACAAAAGTGCGACGAACACAAAACAAAACTTACCTTGGAAAATCCATACATCCGATAGATCGTTCTGCCTGAGAGGTTGATCGAGACGGAAACCGAACGAGATCCTTCCAAGAATGCCACCTCCATGTCTCTCAAGATAGGAACAAGGTCAAAGATATCTGGAATGCCCTCTCCCGGTTGAACCTCGCAATCAGAGTCGGCAGGAAGCTCATTCATGAAAGTCCATTGTGAGATGGTATTCGGCGGGTAAATGGTGGGAAGAACGAGTTTATCGGCCTGTCTGAATGTAAGGCCACCAAAAAACGTGGAGGAATACAGCATAGAGTGGTGAGGGGTTGAGTATTTCAGGAAGGGGGAGAGACCTGTAGCCATTGCTGGATAATTGACTGGTAGAACAGGCTGGCTTTTATAGCTTGCTGTGGGCAGACTATTGTCAGCAATATTATTCTGTAGGCTGTGTAAGATCCGTAAAGACTTACCTGCGTATAGCGTTGCTATAGAGTCACCTCTACGCGACCAAGGCAATGTGCTGCGGCCAACCAAGAAAGCACAGCATCCGCTTAGATATTTGAAAGTTTTCGGCACCCGCAAAAAGAACATGTAAAAACCAGGGTAATGTTCAATTATCACGGTAATGAGTGAATATTGGAGGCATATATGTTTTGTGACTTTAAAGGTCAGATGCACTGATCTATAGCCCATACTATAATGGAGGTTTAAACACCAGAAACAGTAAGTAGGAATGGGGATATATCATAGCCTCTGCGGGATCCGACAGTCCGATGTGAGCCGTGGGTTGGAACCGGGTTCTGGGTTAGTCATGACCCGATGCCAGCATTGAGCTAATGATTCAATTCATGACTCGAAAAAACGCGACAGATAAGCAGAAACAGGCCCAAACTCCATTTTTGGAAGTACGTACTTGGTCGGAACTTACGGAAAGTGCATACAGTATTTTTTTTGGAACATGGAATGAATTGTCTCCAGAGTCCAACAGACTCGTAAGCCTCTTCTGCTGCCTCTGGAGTTTGGGGGGAATTCGACGGCAGGGATGGGGTGTTGGTTCAAATTTTGCTCAACTTCTGAGGTCACCTGACTATTTGATTTGGATCAATTGATCCGGTAGCCTTGATGCGCCGCCGGAGGGGTTTTCAATTAGACCTTTTGGTGGGGTCTCTCGGCTAGTGGGGTTTCCATTGAAAGCCGGATTTCTCATTAGAATCATCCCTTAATTAAGGTTATTAAGGGTTTAAGGCCTTAACTAAAATGTTCACCCTTAATAAGCCCTTATGGGAGAACACTGCTTCAAGTCCAAGCCCTGCTAGCCGGACTTGACGACATTCAGCAGGGAGCTATCAAGATCTTCAATCTCTTGCTCGAGTTTGTCTGTCGATCCCCCGGTTGCGGGGTGATCTTCCTGATTCGTGATGTGATCTTCGTGATTAGCGGCGATCGGGTTCGATTCCGCGGCACGTTGTCCCGAACCACCCTGATTGACAGGTGGCAGTGTGGCACGCTTCTTAGCTCGCTTCGTTCTCTCGCTTGAATTTTTCGTTGTACCCCCGCCCTCCTTTGGGGATGTACGGGGTTCGGATCCAAACACATCTCCGCCTGGCTTTGCGCCGGCCGTGCTTGACTCTGCATCGGCTGCGCCTGACTCGGCTTTGGCTTTAAGGTGTGACTTCGTGTCAGCCTCCTTCGTTGCTCGAGCCATCGACCGCGTTACTCGGTCGCTCGACATGGCCATCGCTTCCATTCCAGCAAATACCGGCATTGAAATGGAGGCGATATCAAGTACATCGTTGTCCACTACATCATGGTACGTGTACTCGGACCGAGCTCGCATCAGGAAAAACCTATTTCTTGAATCTGGTCCAATTCGGCCGAATTAGCAGAATTCAGTTCAATTCTCCAAAATTTTGACCAAATGTTTCACAAATTGAATTCTCAGAACCAAAGTGGGACGACGACCCTGTGGCGCGTCAGCAGGTTAATTAGGATGGCCATATAGCCTACCTGAGCCCCATCAGGATCCATGGGCTCGGCGTCCACGACTTTCTGCTCGACGAGCTTGTCCCCGTACCCACCCGCGGCACGGGCTATTTGCTGCAAGATGGATTAGTAGGATGAAGAACGTGGCAGATGGGGATTCACCATCCGAGTCTCGTAGTCGAGATCGTCGTCAGAGCCCTGCTCCGAGCCACTGGTCGGGACATGTATACCGTAACCAGAAGAGATGCTTCCGCTGCGCGAGTGACCCGCAGAAGAGTCGTGGACCTCGTTCTCCATAGACGGGTCGAAGGGCATTTCGACATCATCGAGATTGTCGACATCGACATCCCCTTCGACAACGTCATCATCAGCGACGCATGACGGTGCCTGAACATGATGGGGTCAGGATAATAAGTGTGCGATGGTGCAGGAGCAATCACCTCTGCCACCAATTGCTGCGGATCCACCACTTCATCGTCTTCTTCCTCCTCCTCGACGTCATCGTCCCCTTCTTCATTCTGCGAGCCAGACTCGGATTCACTACCATCATCCTTGACTGATTGAGCTGCAGGCTTGGAAAGGGCTACAGGAGCGTGAAGAGTCCGTGCTGGAAGTATATGGATTACTGAATCATTGACAGGAACAGAGATGATTACACACATCGTTCGCCCGGGGTCTGAGCCCCCGAAGCCCTTGAGGACAACTTCGCCGGCTTCGTTGGCGGTTCCGGAACAGCCGCAGTCTTCTGTGGTGGACGAGAATGAGGAATGTCATCGCCGTCGTCGTCGATGTCGGGGGGGAGGTGACGATCTGCATGGGGTACATGTCAGAGTGGCAATTAGCGGTCATGAAGTACGTACTAGCTTGTGGCTTCTTGGTTTTAGTGGCTTTTGGTTTATCTTACAGCGATGGTCAAATGTGCCTTTGCTAACCAAAAAGAGAGACTAGTGCGTACCAGCAATAGCTTTTGTTGTCTTGGGCTTCTTCTTCTTATCGGAGACAGAGGCCTCGGGAGCCTCACGTTTCCGTGAAACCCAGACTTGATTCGCAGAATGTGAGTTTGAGATATATTGGGACTCAGATGCGGGAACACACCATGGTCGTTGAGCGCGCTGATTTTTGCAGCACGTGGAACTAAGAAATCTGTTCAGTTATCTATTTGAGGGGAAGGCAGGATGGGCAGCTCGTACCAGGTACAGACTTCAAGAGCTCTTGGTCCTTCTGCTCTTGGGCCAGCTTGTTGGCAGCACGAGTCAGGGCAGCCTTTTGTGCGGAGGTGAGAGGAGCAGACATATTAGAAGGAGTGTATGAGTGAGTAGGAAGGAACGAATGGGAGAACAAAGAAGAAAAACGAAAGGATGGGTGACGTGTACAGCTGGGGAGCAACCGCTTGCGGACTGAGGAACTTTTTAGGGTTTGGGGTATCACGCGGACATTTCGGGGCCGAACGCCGTCGGCACTATCGATTCGAATCTTGTCTGCATCCTCGCCATGGTGCACTGTGAAGCATGCCATGGAATATACACGCTTTCAGGCTACACCACGCACCTTCAGCGATCCGGAAATGAGGACTGCCAGAAACTACATAAACAAAAAATGTCAGATATCCCTGCCTCGGATTCTGAGGAAGAGGACGAGCCATCCGTTCAGTTTACAGGAGATTACTTTGGGGCCTACCAGGAGGGTGACTTTGACATGGACCAAGAGGCGGAACCTGCTGATCGCCATCAATCGACGGCCGATACGGATGAATTCGCGGACTTACCCGACTTGCGGAATGCGCAGGACTCCGACTCGGACTCCGACGACGAAGACGAAGAAGCAATTGATTTGGCGGGGCGATGGGAGCCTCGTGTCGTTAATAACGAGGTCCACCCTGGCTTGCGCGATGATCCTATGACTCAGGATGAGATCGCTGCAGCAGCAAATGTGAATGCGGACCCTGGAGTACCTACACGACAAGAGCGAGCTGCGGGGGAGCAGCGGGTGCATGGACAGCCATTCATAGTTGAATTCACTGACGGAGATGCTGGAGCACCGCTCCATATGGGGGAGCCTGGATATGAGCGGTATAAAGAAGAATTAGGGGACCCGGACAATGTCTGGGCGCCTTTCACCTCGAAACTCGAGTGGGAACTTGCACAGTGGGCAAAACTGCGCGGACCTGGATCTACTGCATTCACAGATCTATTGAAAATTAGTGGCGTGCGTCACGAAAGAATTCAGAACAGTAATAATTCTGACCAGCGCCATCTACAGGTTACGGAGCGCTTGGGTTTGTCGTATAAGAACACCCGGGAATTGAATAATATCATCGATAAGAAGTTGCCTGGACGTCCCAAGTTCAAACGCAAAGAAATCATCATCGCTGGAGAGGCCTACGATGTATACTTTCGGGACATCTTGGAATGTGTCAGGGCACTCTATGGGGACCCAGAGTTTGCCGCGCACCTGAAGGTGGCTCCAGAGCGTCACGCCGATCAGGACCAAATTGTTAGGCTTTACCACGACATGCACACCGGAAAGTGGTGGTGGGCGACTCAGGTAAGCACGGAGTGTTCTGCCAAGTAGAAATCCTGTGAGCTCATAGATTCGTTTCAGCGTGAATTAGAGAAAACAAAGAAGGGCGCAACGATCATCCCAATCATCATCTCGTCCGACAAGACTCTTCTTACGCTATTCCGAAACCGTACGGATTATCCGGTTTACCTGACAATCGGGAATATCCCAAAGGACATCCGTCGCAAGCCATCGCGTCAGGCTCAGATCCTACTAGCCTATCTTCCGACGTCGAAGCTGGAACACATCAGCAACAAAGCTTCACGTCGCCGGGTGCTCGCAAACCTCTTCCATTCATGCATGGGCAAGATACTAGAGCCATTGAAAACGGCGGTACAGCGGATACGGTTGTTAGCGGGGATGGAGTGGCTCGACGTGGCCATCCCATTCTTGCTGCCTACGTTGGCGATTATCCAGAACAAGTCTTGGTGACGTGTGTGAAGACCAAGGACTGCCCGCAATGCCCGGAGCTGGCGAAGGAACTGGGCAATGCTCCGGTTGAGGGGGAGCCGGAGGCCTTTCGTGACCTCAGTGCAATCCTAGATGCGCTGGCCGCGTTTGATGAGGATCCCGCGGAGTTCGTCAAGAAGTGCCAGGCTGCCGGCATTAAGCCGGTTGTCCATCCCTTTTGGGAAGGCCTGCCCTTCGTCGATATATTCAAATCGATAACACCTGACGTCCTTCACCAACTATACCAGGGTGTTATGAAGCATCTGAAAGCCTGGATAATTGAAGCTTTTGGTGCTCCTGAGATTGACGCGCGATGCCGGCGCCTCCCACCTAACCACAATATCCGATTGTTCATGAACGGGATCAGCCATATCTCACGGGTTAGTGGTCAAGAACATGACCAGATCTGCCGCTTCATGCTCGGTATCGTTGTCGATATTCCCCTTCCAGAGAATCTTTCAAATGGGCGTTTAATCCGGGCCATCCGTGCCTTGCTTGATTTCCTCTATCTCTCGCAATATCCGGTTCATTCTAATGAGACTTTGGCCCAACTGGACGATGCACTCACCAGATTTCATGATAACAAGGATATATTCCTGGATCTCGGCATCCGTACGAATTTTAATCTCCCCAAGCTGCACTTCTTACGGCACTATAAACTCTCGATTACTCGTTTCGGCACAACAGACAACTTCAATACCGAATACACGGAGCGGCTACACATTGATCTCGCGAAGGACGCGTACCGTGCAACGAACCATAAGGACGAATATCCACAGATGACGCAGTGGCTTGAGCGCAAGGAGAAGATCCTCCTACACACAAAATTCATTCGCTGGAGACAATTAGGTCAGCCATCGACGCCAACTGTAGCCCCTGGTATTGAATATTCTCGGAATCTCAAAATGACAAAGCATCCGAGCCGGACGGCGGTATCATTCAACGAACTGGCCCAAGAACATGGGGCTACCTTCTTCAGGGATGCCATCGCTCGCTACGTGGTCTCTGCCAACAATCCCGGATTTCGTGCCCGTGATGTTGAACGTCATTCTGCCAATCTTGCGATGCCTTTCCGCACTGTCCCCGTCTATCATAAAATCAAATATACGACCGATAGCTTGCCGGACATCATTATTGACTCAGTACATGTCAAACCGGCAAGCAAAAACAATTGCGGCAAGGAGATACCGTCACGGTTCGACACTGTGCTAGTCAACGATGGTAACGGTACAGATACAGGGGTTGACGGTAGGTGCTCTCTATCTTTCAGACCTATCAACCAGTTCTAAACTTTCTCAGGCTATCGCGTGGGCCAAGTGAGAGTTATTTTCTCTTTCCCTGAAGCATCTATTCCCAAAATCTTCAACACGGGTGTGGTGGTTCCAAAATATCTCGCCTACATCGAATGGTTTACTGCTTTTAAAACGCAGCCAGAACCCGATCATCTAATGTACAAGATTTCTCGGGCTGAGGATAGGGATGGAGATCAGATGGCCAGCATCATTTCGATCGACAACATACGGCGCAGTGTTCATCTATTTCCCAAGTTTGGACGGGTTGCTCCTCGCGAATGGACAAGCACAAATGTTCTGGAGAAGTGCTCGACATTCTTTGTTAGTTGCTTTACAGACAGACATAGTTATGTTACCCTGTATTAGATTGTCCAGTTACTCTGCACGTGGGCCGTATTTTGTACAAATCGTAGAGATGACTTCCGAATTTATGGTAATCGGCCAAATTTAGTATTCATCTGGATCATTCGGTTCGCTTAGCAGTGTTTGGCGAAATTGGCACAATTTAGCCAGATTCAAGAAATCGGTTTTTCCTGATGCGAACTGTCCCAGCCGCCTCGTTCGAGTAGATCCGAGACAAGGCGTCCGCTAGGACATTCTCCGTTCCAGGTCCGTACTTCACCTCGAAGTTGAAGCTCAACATCTTCTCAATCCAGCGCGCTTGGCGGCCGGAGAGGTTCTTTTGATTCACCAGGTGAATAAGCCCCTTGTGGTCGGTCACCCAGATGAACTGACACCCTTGCAGGATGTCTGCATGGCGGAGCATGGACTCTACGCCAGCTAGCATCTCGATCTCGTGCACCGGATAGTTCTGTTGTGCCGAGTTCAATTTCGCTGAGAAGAACACCGCAACTTTGGCGCTCTTCCAATCGTCTCCTTGGCAAACCACTCCGGACACGCCAGAGTTGCAGCTGCCGGTGACGAGCCAGATCTGAGGTGCGCCAGCCTTATAATTCAGCGGCTTGCGGTGATGATCCCGGTAGCAGGACACTAATTCCTTCACGTCCTCGAAGGCGCGTTGGTGAGTGAACCCCCAGCGGAAAGGCACCGAATCGCTCGTTAACTCGTGCAGTATTCCCATTGGAATGTGCACGCCCGCAACATCCCCTCCAAGGTATGTTACGGACCCGAGGAATCCGCGCAGTAAGTCGCGGTTCGTTGGTGTCTTCCAATTGACCACTGTGTCAACTTTGTGCGGGTCCATTCGGATCCCCTGGTCATCAACCACGCGCCCCAGCACGTTCAATTCCTTCTGGAGCAACTGGATCTTATTTGCGCTCAGGTAGAGTTTTTCGCGTTCAAGTATGTCAATTGCTAACTTGACATGCTTGATATGATCCTCGAGCGAGTCCGAATATATGATGATATCGTCTAGGTAAACGTCCATGAATCGTCCAATGTACTGGCCGAACAGGTGGTTCATCAACGATTGGTACGTCACAGGCGCGTTGATAACTGAACGCGGTTGAGACTCAGACCTGTAGCAGTTGTCATCGAAGTGAACTCACCTCTGAATTCCCCAAAACTAGGCTCGAGGGTCCTTGCTTTCTCAGCGTTATCAGCTGTCGATGCTTTGTTCAGAATGTTATACAGCTTGGTCATGGCCACATGATCGCTTTGAAATTTGCCGCAGATGCGGAGTTTGTCGTTCTTCTTGTGCACCTTTTCGGTCTTCGACTCAACGACTGAACTGAAATGTGAACTGGTACAGCAGACAGAGAAGCACAGGACTCACGTAACCATGCATCAATGGGACCGTTGGAACGCAGCAGCCGGGCCGCCAAGACGTCTACACACACTTTCCCCGTCTGCATATATTGCCGGCAGTTACAGTGCAATGGGTCAAGGGTGACCGTGAACTGTACTGCAAGCCCGTCCCTGAAAATAATTTCATAGGTAGCTACAAAGTTGTTCTGACGGGAGGACTTACGACACTCGTTTCACCCTGTAAGTGCCTGGAAGTCCTGACGCTGGCTGGACTCCATTTGTTTCCCACAGTTTATTGGCGGCTAGATTTAAGTCAAGAAGGGCTTTTGATTGAGGTCGAGATGGTGTCGAAAAGTAGCGGAAATAGGGGAGATGATCATTAAGAATTATCGAGGCCAACCTATCGATCCTGTCGGCCTGTCAGCCGTTGAAAGGTATCTAAGAAAGCGTTGATTTCACCGTTTGTTGTGCTTGTTGTCTAAAAAGATTGTGTTAAACTGTTTGAATGCTGTCTCCGCCCAATTGTTGGTGTTCCATGTCCCATCACGACTCTGATGAGATGGCAATCCGATGTCGGTGAACATTGCTGAGTGAAATGGTTAAGCAATCAGAAATACATGAAAGCTGAGGGAGATTTCGCACGAATCCAAGGGCTTATGAACCAGTTTTCATTGAAGTACGCCTGAACAGTTTCCAGACAACTCAGTCCCAGAGCTTTTGCTCGTTTTGTTTTGGGTTGCGGAGGGGGCTTGGCCTTCTTGGCGCTCGCGACCTTTACCTCCCCTGCACGCGAAGTCAAATTATTGGGGACGTTCTCCCCTTCGGCAAGGTCAGCCTGGTCAATGTCTCCGAGTAGAGCCTCGAGGCCTGCATGAAACACGCGCTTGCTCTCGCCCCAGTTGGCCCAGGATCTGCACCGCTGGAGGTCTCTGAAGAGCATAACGATCTCGAACTTCAAAGTGAGGGGAAGTGAGAAACCTAGACCCCGACGGCCATTGTCACAATCGAAACGCAGGATTGCCTGAATGACATGAAACTGACAAAGACGTATGAAGACGTCTTTCATCCCGAGTTCCTCGAGGGCTAGGGAGCGAGGGTCAGACATCGCACAAATGAGCTTGGAGCTATATCCACCAGCCAAAATGCCGTTTAACTCTGAGCGCGATTTGTCGATATTGATATGTGAAACGTCGAACCCAAATGTTGCAATGTGTTGACAACGTGCAAAAATCCGGTCGCGAGCTGCTGGATCGCGGTTCTTGATTTTCGATTTGTCTGGAAAGCAAATGGACATCTACCTATCACACGGAGATCGCCCCAGGGACTTACCTGCCGCCACCTCTTTTGCCCTGGCTTCGATCTTCTCAATTGTTTCGATAAGCCAACCCTGGATGGTCTTTGACTTGATATTCGCTGAGATCAAGTATGCACCTTATAGATGCAAGTCAATACAACACTCCAAAAAGGCGCCAGAATCTACCAGGCATCATATGCAACTCAGAATTCGCCGTGCAAAGAACTGTCGTGGCAGCGCGGTTTTCGTTATGAAGTCGGTGGGTGGAATCCATGAATAGGCAACCGTCTGGCCCTGCAGTATTGTCGATAGTACTGTCCAGGGAAAAATCATCTGTGATCGCTACCGAGAATTTCGACTTTGCCTCTTCACCCTTCTTGAAGTTATGCGGTGTATAGCTACGATACACTCAGAATTCTATATACCCGGATTCAAGCAATTGAACGCACTAGTACATGTCCCGGGGGTTCTTCTTTACCAGTAGGGTTGAGGCCGTGGTTGGCCTCGAGGTCCAGGAAAAATACCTTCCATTTCTTGCCAAACCCGTGTGTGACGTCGTACCAAAGACGCTCGATCCGGGTATTGTGAACACTTCTACATAGAAACATAAATCCTGGTGAGGGCTGCGATGTAACAATTCCACGTACCTCCCCCAAATGAACGACCCACGGCCGGGGCCCCGTACCTCTTCCATATAAATGGCAATCTCGATGTTCTCGACGCCATGATCGGCGCGTATGCGACTTGGACAACCGTGTGTTGCGACAACATCCATGAGGAGTTGCAGGACGCTTGCTTCTTCAAGCTTTTATATCCCCTCGGTTATCTCTCACAGATTTTCAGCACGGTCTGATCCCATCTTCTAAATATCATCATGCACTCACCTTCAATGCAATTGACTCGCTGCTGCGGAAATGCGGCTGTTACGAATTCATATTCTCGGCTTACCATACCTTCTTCGAGCATTTATATTCCCTCGGTTATCTCTCACAGATTTTCAGCACGGTCTGATCCTGTCTTCTAAATATCATCATGCACTCACCTTCAATGCAATTGACTCGCCGCTTCGAAAATGCGGCCGTTACGAATTCATATTCTCGGCTTACCACACCTGCTTCGAGCATTTATATCCCCTCGGTTATCTCTCGCAGATTTTTAGCACGGGCTGACCCCATCTTCTAAATATCTTCATGCACTCTTAAGCTCGAATCCCCGTCAATATCATTCACAAGCTAAACACACCCTCGTCGCATGCATAAAACTCCTTATGCCGAGATTACACCTTTCAACCTTGACTTCAGTCTCCTCAAACCACTTGCCTTCAGGTCCTCCACCGAATTTGTTATCGGCTCGCAGTGATCTTCAATTGTGGATCCGACTGCTTTACTACGCAAACTTCCAAATATTATTCACTCCATCCGCTCATGCATCCTCATACGGTCCATGTCACTGAGAATTCAACACACCTCCCAATGGTAAATTACGGAGTTCCAGAATGCACTGCACCTACCCACAACGTTCTCCGAACATGCTCAATCTTATTGTCATTTACTTCTCCGATGTGGGCCCCAGCCAGTCAATTATCGCTTCAATCTATGAACTCCTTAGGGGTTATCTATCGGCTCGCAGTGATCTTTGATTGTGGATCCGACTTCTTTAACTATGCAAACTTACAAACATTATTCAGATTTGATTGAAGTTTTTGGAAGATTAAATCACCCTTGCCTTTTGTGAGTGTTTATTTTATTTCATTCTTTCCCCCAGCTCAGAGCACATCGTGCGCGCGAATCCTGTGGGGAGAATAAGCTCCAAGGTCCACGCCGCGGTTCCTGAGCCATTGAAAGTCCTAGGGGGGTCTTGGAAGTGTGTGCAGGCCACCATGCGCAGGAGTATGACTCGGAGCCACGTTGTCCTAACGCGTGTTCACGGACTTATGCAACAGCTGTAATGCAAATTCGCCGAACATACCCAGAAAAAAAATGCAGAAGGTGTGTTGACATCAGAATAAGAGATGTATGTAAAGAAATAAAGCGGGTAGGGCCGGCGAGCGGCAGTGCCCGCTACCGTGAATTTGTTTAGACATTAAACATTAAAATGAATTGTATTGCTAAGTAATAAAAGGTACTGGGACGGAACGAATGTGGGCACGAGGTTCCGATAACTCTTCCTCAGGCTCTGGCAATAGATCTTCGAGTTCGATTGCAACAGGTCCATCCAATGAGGCAGAATTTGCTTCCGTGAAGTGAGCCAGAGAAGTTGTGGAATCCGGCCGTGTCAATGTGGAGGCTGCAGGCGAGACATAAGTACGACCATCATTGTCCACAACCACATGATCGGATTGGAGCAGCTCGGACGAATCGGCTTCAAGATCGTCGTTCTCGGGTACGTCAGGAGCGTCAGGGGTGTCCTCGATCATGGAGCGGTCGACTTCCTTGGAGATGGCGGGATATGTGCCATCTCCGTGAGGCCGAAGCATATCAAGGCCAGGTTGGGAAAAGAGGGCATGAAAATTGATGTCTGCAAAACCGCCGACTGAAAGAGCAGCTTCAGCAGCAATTCGGCCCGTGTTCCGGAATTGGTATAAGTCGATATTTTTAACCAAGACGTCCCCCTTCCAGGACGTGGTCCATACCTTCTTTGGCCCTGTACTTCAAGCGGCGATGACCCCGATCGAATTCTGGATACTTGATCATAATCTCTTGAATATCTGCAGTGACGCTGAGCTTATCGGCAAGTTCCAGCGAGTCATGATTTCGCGAATGGGTTTGGCAACATGCATCCGAGAAGCTGACCTCGAGTCGGTCATCTCCGCACTGACAAAGGTGGAATTTCGAGTCGCATTTCTGGGAACGATCGAGGAGCTTCTGTTTTGCGACACAGAAGACCACGTTCTTGACCATAGTTTGACTGTCTGCGTACAGCTGATTCGGCATGAAGGTCGTTCAATGGTGACGGAAGATAGGAACGATTAGATGTGCATACTTAGCCAAGCGTGTGACTTGTTCTGAGAGTGAGAGTTCGACGTCAACAAATGGTGAGAGTATGGAGTGGAGAATGTGTGCTAGCAAGCTAATAGCTTTGTTTCCTTTGCGCATAGTCTGATCGAAGTCTTCAGTCGGCAAAGAGCAAACTCGAATAATGGCCTCCAGAAGTTGGACGGCTTTGGGAACATTCTGATGGTCGGAGGGATCAATCAGGTTATTGATAGCTTCCAATGCCATGCCATCGATTCGGAGAAGGTGTTGTGTGAGCATGACACGGTTGACGATGCAATCGCCAATCACCATGCCTTCGCTCGAACGCAAAAGAGTGCAAATTCCTTGACAATGAAGTCAGTACAATTTTTCGTTATGACTTGGAACTTTGGTGCGCACTGCTCTGGCGGAGTGTTTTTTAGAATGCCGCTGTACTCTGGATCGCTGAACTTCAACACTGAGCGACACAGTCCGATGACCTGCGCAGGGTCCATGTCCACATTTGTGACGAGCAAATTACCGTCAGGAAGGAAGGTCTTGAATGCAAGCGGCTTCCCTGTGACCTCACGCTTAATGCGCTGGAGCTCGTCAAAAAGATGCTCGAAGAAATCTGTGCTCGCGCCGTCAATATAGGCGCGAACAACCGAGGCAGCTATTAAAGATGTTACCTGCTGAATGGCCAGAAAACGATAATGGAAGAACTAACCGCGTTGGACCACTTTTGCGAATATAGTGAGTTCCCATTCATTCAGCTTGCCCTCGATCCCTTTGTACGTGGTGTCGCCGTCGAAAGAAGTGACCCCAGGATCGTCGAGGAGCTTTAAGAGGTAAGGAACGAAAGTCAGAACTATGATCTCGCCTTTTTTCGTCTCGATGTAACTATGGATATAGCGCTCGGGCAGCGGCTTGGTCAATTTCTCGGCTTGATACATGAGTTTTATGGCTGTGAAAGGTGACTATTGACAGGATTTCGGTAAATGTTCGCAGCTTACCCTCGACGCCGAGGCCATTCGGGTACTTCTTGATTTTTTCCGCATGGAGTATGTCCCGCTTGACGCGTTGGTTGTGGAGAGGAGGAGCATGCGCGGCAGGGGTCTTCCCATTAAGCTTCATTTTAGTTGATTGCGCTATGTCAAATTTCAGCAACGAGAGAGATACTGGCTCAGGAAGAACAATTCATACCATTGTCGACTTTGGAAACAGTGGCTCCGAGGACGCCGTAGCCTTCGATGCACCCACGATACGTGTCCTTGAGCCCAAACGACACCTTCGCGAGGGCCGGCATGGGGTGGTTATGCCCACTGTCGTTGTGAATAATGAGGACTTTGCGAATGGACATATCTTTGGGGATATAAATCGAGCGCGTCGCGTCGCAGGGATAATTCTTGATTCGGCCCTGCACCGGCATCCCGTGAACGATATGAGCGTGTGCTAAAAACAAATCAGTTGGGTCAGATGGTATAGAATAACTTGACAGTACGGCAGAGTTTCTTCTCGAGTCCGGTATGGGGGTGAATGATGCCGCTGCAAGGAAGAGTGTCCTTGCTGCCATCATTGGTCAGCGGCAGCCCCGCAAGGGCGTTGGCGAGAAGATCTTCGTCAACGTTATCGGGAATGCTGTGTGTTCGGTGACCCTGTTGGAATTTCGGGGTCCAACCGCTGCACCCGACAAAGAGTTGGTGGCCGCGCGACGGCCCCTGTGAGAGATGACCAGAACCACATACCAGGCAGAGGGACTGCACTCGACGACCGAGAGGTACGCTGGAGCGCCTCCATCACCGGACAAACCTGAAACAATCGGAGCAAAAGTCGAAGTCCGGGCATCCGCCGACACATTTCTAATGAGTGGCGTTGAGTTTGCGGTAAAACCAAGGTATGGTTCTTACATAGCGATCACCGCGAATTCTCGATGAGCACGAGTTGCATGAAGCGTTGTGCTCCGGCTGCCCCTGAGCTTGTAGATCGGAGGGGGCGCGAACACTCTGGATGACGACGTCTAGATTTTGAGACAGCATCCTCGTCACGAAAGCCGCTGGTTAGGTAAGGTGAGATGCGTAGGAACCAAGCAGTACATAATACGCACGCTGGATTTTGGACATTTTTAGAGAATGGGGCAGCATGCCCGGGACTTTATATGAGAAGAGGCTGGTCAGCTTGGGTCGGCTGTATTGATCTAATGATCCCGCGACCCGGTAACGTTAAGTTACATTCCTGGTAACTGGCATTCCCAGGCCGGGTTTTAACGAGAACCACTGCCTATTCAGGAATCACCTATAGTTATAGTATACACCCTCTGCAACACCTGTACAGTACATACAGGTGATCCCATACAGGTGATCCCGCCTTCAGAGGTGTCCCCGCAGTCGTGCCGGTGACCATATGTCACATTGCAAACGACGGAATACACTGCTACGGGCCGCCCCATTCGCCATCGCCATAGAGCTACTCCGGACACCAGAATAGAATAGAAAATAGAATACGGATTTATCAAATGATGTGATCCGGTGTGACCCGGTGGTGACACGGCATTTTCTCGACCACATTCTCTCATCGTTTTCTCGCTTTTCTGGTGCAATGGGACGCGGCGGGTACTGTGTCTAATAAAAGTTAGTAAGGCATGAAAAATATTCTGGGTTAGTAAGGTGAGGTAGATTCGAAGGCCAAAAAGGGCTCCCAGGACTGTTGGAGGACCCCTGATAATAGGTGGGAAGGCCTGATGCGAATCCTGACAAAAATTTAAGATTTTGGCGTCCGGGCCTGGTCAAAATCCTGACAAAATCCACCTTGGAGGCGAGATGGCCTGGTCCCAAATCCTGACATCTCAGGAGGATACTAGAAGGCCTGTGGGAAGGTCCTGACATGGTACCATGGCGGAGAGGTTAAGTTGAAATAATCTGTTGTGCTTTGCAGTCATGATATTTTGTTCCCTCGTTCAATCCCGCCAAGAAGACATTTTTCCCGTATTTGTACTTTGTATGCACGTAATATTTTCAGAGGTTATCATCAACTTTTGCCGCCGACAGGGGGAAAAACAGAATAGCGCCCATTACAAGGCCTACTGCCTCGGCTGCATCAACTCTCACCGCCCCGCTGGCGCCGGCACCAGCGACGCAATCGACGTCGACAGCGACTCGGATGCCGAATCTCCCGGTCCCAGCGCAGAAGCATGGTTTCAAGCCGGTGCGAAATATATTCTCTAATTGAATCTTGCTTATAATAGACATCCTAGCCTTGCTCAACGTGCAGGCTGTCCGCGGCGACAAGCCTGCGATGATTGCCCATTTGATCGGCTGTCCCCATGCCTCGGATGCGGCGAAGAAGCAGGCGAAACGGCTGAAGGGTGGGAAAGATTCGAAGCAGCCAGTCCAGCCAGCGGCGGACAGCGGGGATGAGGGCAACTCTGATGGTGGTAATCCGCGGAAGCGGAAACACTTCAAAGATGTGGAAAAGAACATGAAGCAATCCCAGCTGAAGGCTTTCAGAGGCGTGGACATGCCGTTCAACAGCTCGCAGTCAGAAATGATACGCACCCAATTCCTCCGTGCGACCATTTCTGCCAATCTTCCGTTCCGCTGGACCACCGACCCCGAAGTCATCAAGCTTTTCTTGATGTTCCGATCCACTGCGACCGATGTGATGCCGACTGACAAGGTCATCTCTGGTCGCCTATTGGACGAGGAGGCAGCGAAAGTTGACAAAATGGTAGCGGAGATTTTGAGAGAGAAATACGTGACACTGTCGTAAGTCGATCATGCTGTTTTCAAGTTCACAGCGTGTTTTGACATTTTGACACGCAGTTCGGACGGTTGGAAGGATAAATATTCCGTAACCGGAGTTGACGCATCTGTGGGTGGAAAGGTACGAGCACACGAGAAATATATACAGTCTACTCACCTGCGCGCAAGTCATATTTGATAGATGTTATCCATACTCGGGGGAAAAAGAAGGACGGTGAATCAATGTATCAGTCATTTTGCGCTCAGATCGACAAAGTCGAGAAAGAGACAGGCTGCATCGTTGTTTCATATGTTTCTGACAACGATGGCGGAACTCAGAGCGGCCGGAATAACTTGATAATTCGTCGGCCGTGGTTGATTGGACTAGTGTGCTGTGCACATCAGGTCAGTTTTATAAATGCATCCCACGGACTGCTAATTAATGCGACACAGGGCCAGCTTATACTTGTTGATTATATCAAAGTGAACCCCATCGCCGCCCAGACCGCTGAAGATACAACCGCGGTGATTGGCTGGGTTAATAACCACGAGCGTGTCCGCGATGTCTTCGACGAGGTACAGGAAGAACAGAGCAAAACGGACGCTCTTTCTTACCTCATGGCGAACCTTACGCGCTGGAAGACTTTCAAAAAATCCACGTGAGCATCGCCATTTGACTCGTCCGTGACAGTACTGACTCCGAGACATAGGGAAACAATCCAATCGTCGTATGGGAGCAGCTCCTCGGAATTCCTGAAGTTCGCGAGCTTGCGGACTTTGCAATTTTGATTCTCGGGATCGTCGTGAATACGGGAGGTAACGAGCGTGATTTCTCGGACTTCAAAATCAAGAGAACACGTCTCCGGAATCGCCTCGGCTTCACGAAGACGGGGAAGATGTCCAAGGTGAGTTGTACGAGGTGTAGTCATCTGATACTGACAATATCTCTAGTTGGGTGCTGCAATTCGACAGGAGCACATTGCCGAAGGCTTGAGAGAGCCCCGGGAAAAGCACAAAAATCACGCCGACAGCCGGGTCGCTGACTTGATTGCGGTACCGCAGTACGCTGATCTTTTGGACAACGAAGAAGAGTCTGATGAGGACGAAGCGGAGCATACCAGCTCGCGCCTTGTCAACTCTCGAAATGCGTGGCGCAAGACCTATGTGTCGTGGGTGGCTGCTGCTAGATTGGAAGCGACGGAAGACTCAGACGCTGATATTCCGGAGCCCCCGGCACCTGCCGCTCGGTCATCGAAATTCCTTCCAGCCCGGCTATCTAAGCTTTTTGGCGGGAAGATCCCACAGCCGCCGAAGCGTGCCCCACGTCGTGCCTTCACCCGGGAGGAAATGCTGATGGACTTGCTGGCCGCTGAGCACTCGGACGAAGAACCAGACGATGGCGAGCTTGAAGGGTCAGGAGATGATTATCCTGGCTCGGACTAGGTGTATTTTGTCGTTTACTATAGCTCATCCCAAATTTAATGCCCTTAATATGCCCTTAATATGAGCCCTTAATTAAGGGTTATTAAGGCTTAAGGCCTTAACTTCAGAAGGTGCCCTTATTAAGGCCCTTAAGGAGAACACTGTCGCCCTCTATCGTTTTGGCCATCACGGGAATGCTGCGAGCACCTTAAAGGTGGCGTTGCAGTTCGGAGTGGGTTATGGGACGGTTAGCCTCGTCACAACTCGGGTCATGAAGGCAACATGCTCTGAGCGTTTTCGGTCTGCCTCAGTGCAGTGGGCAAGTGGAGAGGCAAAGGAGGCCGCAAAGGAGTGGGTTGGCAGTGTCTCTTGCCCAGGATGGCGGAATGGCTGGTTGATGGTTGACAGAACGTTGGTGCCTTTGTTTCGACGGCCTGGTCATTTTGGAAATGTATATTTTGACCGTAAGTCGAACTACTCACTCAACGTGCAGGTATGCCTACAATATGAAGATCAAATGCAGCAAGAGTTGTTTTCGTACCTGAAGCTGTGATACCGGCCATGATCAAGGTTCCAAGAAAATCGTCCAGGTTTTGCGCATACTCCCAGACAAATAGACGGATATTAGCATTCTCTGGAATCGGGATATTGTCATACCTGGAACGCGGGCCTTTAATCCCACAATCATCGACGAATGCGTCGGCCTTTTCGGGCATGACTGGTTTGAGAGCATGGGCTACCCGGAGCGCGAATTGTTGCATCGCATTCGTGTATCCGTGAGCCATAGTCGCCTGCTGCCTCGGTCCGACTGGTGAGTGAAAAGCTTGCAAAGGTCGGGATCTGGGATCAATCCAGATTGCGTCGAATCCTGAAAATAAATCTGCCAGCCCATACATCGAATAACCGACGAAAGACTCAGCGAAATCATTGACGTTGGTGATCATTGCTGCGTCTTGAATGCTGACGGCGTTTAGTGGCTCGAGGTTCAGAATAATACGCACGGGAGGAACGGAACCGGGTTTTTTCACGACTGGGAACATAGCGCACCGATAACTCGAGACCGTGGTTTCGAATCTTCCGGCCTTCTCGTCATCTAGGATGACTTTGCGCACGTCGTCGATGAGGGCCAAGGGAATGGGAATAGGTCTACTTTGCCATGGAACGTGTTCGATAGTTGGATACACGTAGTCGGGATAATAGTCCCTGGAAAAAGACCCTTTCTCTGCATATTCAAAGGCGAAGGCAGACTCACGAGTGACAGCCACGAAAGCTAGGAGGTTAATTTCGTCCTCAGACAAGATTCCAGGTTGTATTTTCGTGAGCATTGCCTCCAGACGTTGGAGAGAGAGCCTTTTGCCGAACTTCAACGTTCGATAATCTACAGGATGAGTAGGAAGATCAGTAAACGTGGTGCGGGAAATAGGACGAAAGGTGTTGGCTTCTAAGTCAGGTTGTGTTGTAGGGACAGGTTTGACCTTGCGGTCGACAGGTTTGTATCGCTTGGGTTTTACCGGCGCCTTGCGAGCGGCAGCAGCAGCAACCCGAGTAGTACTAGAGTAAGAAATAGTGTTCAGTAGGCGTTCAGTCCAAGGGGTATGTGGAATGGTATCAACGAGAGGACGAGAGGACAGGTAATAATTGTACAGAAATGAATCGAGGGACGAGGGAGGAGATAAATCGAACAAGGAATCAAAATCAGAGTACTCAGCTTTCCCCATTAGCGCTTCGAGGGACCTTCGTAGGGTATTTGCAGGGGAGGGAAGGAAGGATGCACATGCGCTCCCCCGCGTCAAAAATCCTCCTGGTCCGAGACCTCTTCAACCCAAGCCGATTGACTACGGGATATCGAGGTTGTGTTCCGAGGATCCTGGGGGTCCGTGATAGTGACAACAATAGTGGGGGGAATTTTACGATCACCGGCTTTCCAAAGATATAAACTGACTCCTCCCGAACGCTCGTAATCGAGGCGTCCTGCGAACCACTGGAGGAATGGCTGTCCCAGAATTAGGTCGTGCTGGCCGAGCTCTTGATGCGAGACAAAAAGGTGGTGAGGGAACGAATGTCCACCTATTTTCATAGAAACATCAGTAGCACATCCTCGAAGTTGTTCAGGTCCACCGTGAATGCCCTTCAACGCCCACTTCATCCCCTCGAAGTCGACTGGGATGTGACAGCGAGAAGGAACGGATCTGGACGCCAGGTTCAACTCCGAACCCGTGTCAATCATCGCGATTAGTTCAACATCTCCGATATGAATAGAAATAGTGCCAGTACTCATCGCGAAATAGCGGCTTTCCGGAACTTTGGCAATCGCGTTTCCGTATCGGACTATGAAGTCACTCAGCTCTTCAGTATCCGTGTCCGCGTACAAGCGTCTGCGGTCCGCAGTAACCAAATTGTTCTGATCATAATAGGTAGTTTCGGCTTCCCTAAATTGGACTGAGTACTCAGCTGTTTTAGTCTCGTACTCCCTGCGCGAACGTGTCGATTCCGTGAAGAGCTTTTGAAGCTGCGGGCTGAGACCGACCAATTCGAGTAAAGGAAGTGTAACTGGCGTTTTCAAAAGCGTCTCAAAAACAACTTTTGCGTCAGCTCATTCTTGAATCTCCAGCCTGAAATTTCTCGCCAGTGAGACCATAGATAGCATCGAGGAGCTTTGGCGTGGTAAGGTGCAACAATGCACTCTCACCACGGATTTCATCGTCCACTCGCCGTTTGCGCTCCAGAAAGAGCGCGCGAAGTTTTTTCTGGTCAGCTGCGTGGTCCGTCATCATGCCCGTGACCTTGACGAAAAAGGTCCGTGCATCCTCGGGGTGAGCCCTGCCCAGAGGACTTGCATTGCAGGCCATGTACATCTCGTCGACAAGACTTTGCCAGCCTGCCATCTGCTCGTCACTAGTATGGTTGGGAGCTTGTGTAAGGCCAAGTGCTAGAAGCTTCTGATCAACGGCAATAAAGCGAGACTCATAATCGAGATGTTTGTGAGATGTTCCATCGCCACTGCAGGTAAAGTCTAACAGAATTGTATTCAGCAATCAAACTTGTGACAATCCGAAGGTACAAACATTCGGTGTTCTTCACCACATCCACAATTTGCAGCTGAGCAGCAACACCCCCCTCGATAACGATACGGCCAGCGCTGCGAGTGCTGATATTATCGTTGACATGGATGTTTAGGCCCTTTGCGACGGCGTGGATTATTTTTCCCACCCCTTCCAAAGGTGCACCAAACGCCACAAGGTCTCGGACACATGCGCGAATGTCGTTAGAGATGATCCCGTGCTCCTTCAATGACTGGGAAGAGAGCTTCGTGACACTGCTCTCGATGCGACCAGGGATACGAGAGACCTTCTTTGACAGTGCGGCCCTCTTTCGCGTTAGCTCTGTATTCCGCGCATGGAGTTCCATGTCGTTCTTCTTCCGTTGTATCAATTCGGCACTAAGATCATCAAGCTGCCGTTGTAGTGATGCCGCATATCCAGACGAGGACTTCACAAGCCCGTAGATTTCTGCCTGAAGATCCCGAACACGCTGCTCTACTTCTGCCTTCCGGTCTGCGGCCCGAGAGACTTTACGCGTGAGATTCTGACACCTCTTCTTGTAACTTTCACACCAGAGCTTTAATGCCAGAAACGCGTCGTCAGATGTGATAAAAGCGCTAGAGGTTGGCCTATCGGGGCTTGTCGCAATGTGGGAGAAAGCCAGGGACACGGGAGTATTCTCTTTTCCCCGAGCAGGAGTACGCGAGGTGGGACCAGAAAAGCGCGTATTTGACCTGAAGCAGTTGGCCAATTGGGCCTCGGATCTCCCTTTAGAACGCTTCCATAGTTTCCCCTCATTGGCCGTCCGCACAGGTGGCATGCAGAGATCAGGAAGCCGCAGGACGCGAGACGGACGTGAGACGCGACGCGTTTGATGGGTTATGTAATCGTGACACCGCTGTTTTCACAAGCATTTCTTTGGTCCGCTATAACACACTCAATATCCGCTCGTTTGGGGTAAACTAAAATGGAGGGTCCCTTTCAAGTCAATCTACAGGGAATGTTCTGGCCACATTTTGTGTCCTCGCCTGTGCACCTTTAAACTTATTCGTTGGGTGATTCTAATTTGATTTTTATGAGGTAAAAAACGGGGCCCGTATGTTATTGGGGGCGAGTCGACACGCACATTAAAAAAGAAGCGTAAGAAGCTTCGGGAAAGCTTTGACAGTGGTGTGCTCCGAATTTCGAAGGCTGAATATGAGAGGCAGATGGACGCGCTCAAGCCGAAGCCACCGAAAGTAGATTCAGCCGCAAAACAGCCAACTCTCGGCGACATGTTCAAGAAACGGGCTCGAGCGGTGTCTGTCTCATCCGATGAAATTCTGGAAATATTGCCTCCCTCTGTGGCCGTTCCCATGGCTAAACAGCACAAAGCCGATGGCGATGGCTCCCCTTCGGCGTCTACCTCTGCCGGCCCATCGGCATCTATTCATCTGCGCGAGGAGGAAGAGGAATCTTCGGACTCAGGTGACAGATTGCCGGCTGACGAAATAGAACTTGCTGACGAAGATGAGATGTCTCCGGAGGTGTTGGAAATGGAGGCTCGTTTGGTCGAGGGAACGGAAGGCCAAAGACTTCCGCAGTACAGTTTTATTTGCAGCTTTGGTTGATTTCTATCGCTGGATGCCTCGCATGGGACGCTTGAGGGCAGCATTGCGGGTCGCAAAAAATCACGGTCGTGGCCCGGCTTTTCAGCGAGTTCTTTGCACCCAGGCTCGTTTCTTCGAGGCAAATGGTGCCCTTAAACCAAGCCATCAAGGACGGCGAGAGAAACAGAATGGACTTCTGGACGATGAGGGATTCTACATGGGTGTTCAGCGGTGGTTGCGCACGCTGGAGGTTGGGACGGTGAGCTGAAGCAGAACATCAAATCATTCAAAGCAAATTAACTGACCAATTTATTCAGGTTAACCCGAAAATGCTGCAGCAGCACGTGAATGAGACGCTGCTGCCTTCTCTGTCGCTCAAGAAGAAAACCGTCTCCATTCGAAATTGCCAGCGATGGCTTTGGAAACTCGGTTATCGCCGAAAGAAGCACACGAAGGGTGTATATTGGAATGGGCATGAACGAAAGGATACCAAAAAGCGGCGCAAGGAATATCTTGCCGAGATGGAGGCTATCGAACCATTCCTTGCGCAATACAGCGAGCCCGACATGGCAGAAATCCTCCTGGAGCTTGGCGACAATGAGCAAGAGCATGTGGTCATTGTTCACGATGAGTCGACAGTTCATTCAAACGACTACGAAAATAACCACTATTGGCTCAAGCCCGGCGAGCAGGTCCTGAAGAAGAAGGGTCGTGGTCGATTGATCATGATTTCCGCCTTTTTATGCGAGCGCTATGGGCTGCTTGACCTTACAGACGAGATGGTGGCCGAAAACGAGAAACTCGCAGCTGAACTTCGCTTAGCTTTCACGAGCTCAACCACTGTCATTTATCCAGACAACAAGCCAGGTGGCGACGCATACTGGAACATGGAGCAGATGATTGCGCAAGTAAGTGGTTCATGAATAATCTACTGTCGCACATCAATGAAAATACCGGCAGATGGCCAAGGCTATTATGATTGCGCGTCGGCTTTTTCCCAACGCTATCATCCACTGGGTGTTTGACAACTCGTCCGCCCATGGAAGCCTTGCCAAAAACGCGTTAACGGCAACAAAAATGAATGTTGGTCCCAGAGGTAAGGTTCCGGAGATGCGGGACACAGTTATTCCCCAGGATAACCCGCATGGCCGTGGCGGACAAGTCCAAAAGATGGTCTTCGACAAGCCTCTTCCAGATAACCACCCATACAAGCAATGCGAGGGCCTGCCGAAAGGTATGAAGGTCATTCTCGCTGAACGCGGCTATACAACCAATACGGATGGTAAGCCGCTGATCGGTGAATGCAAAGAATGCAAAGCATCGAAGTCCCGTAAACCACATCTGGACGGCGCTTCTGCCACGGAAGAGGCAGATCTGCTCGGCGACGATGGTAACGACAGTGAGGAAGAAGACGAGAGACCGGTAGATTGTTGCATGCGCAGGTTGCTCTCACATCAACTGGACTTTGCAGGCGAAAAATCACAGCTTGAACTAGTTTGTGCTCTTCCATCACTTATTCACTCACTTGACATAAATTTCGCAGTTAATTGAGGCCGCACCCGGAATGGTGTGCCATTTTCTTCCGAAATTCCACCCGGAGATGAACCCTTCTGGGCTTGGATCAAACAGTATTATCGCGAACGGTCAAATGGCCAGTGGCAGAAAGCCAAGATCCTGGTTGCAGAGGCTCTCCTTGCCTGTCCACTACCCACCATTCGGCGATTCTTCCGGCGCGCAAATCGCTATGCAAGTGTTTACCGTCATGGAGCAACAGGAGCAGTGGCCGAGTTTGCCGTGAAGCTGTATCGTTCTCACCGTGGAGTTCAGAAGCGAGAGATGGAAGTTGCGCAGACTGAATGGGAAAAGAAGGTGAAATTGGGCACTATTTAGCCTGTATAGTCCACATTTCCAGTATGAAAAACTTTCGGTTTTTGGCCCAAAATTTGGCGATTTTTAACCCTAAGTTAGGAGTAACCCCAATTTCTCTGAAACGAAAATTTTACCTATAAACCACCCCCATGTTCCCTCTAAATCTCAAATCTTGGACGGATCTGATCAAAAATGCGATTTGATATAAAGTTTTGTCCGCAACCATACCGCTTCCGCGGGCTCGCATACAGGTAGATCTGTGGGAACGCTGCAGGGGTTCTCCCACACCCACACCGAAGACTTGGCTCTATAGTAGCGGCGAACCTATTTTGGATGGCGGTCATGCCGATAGCGACGTGTTGTCATCCTCCTCCGGATGACCGTCGACCCATTTGACCACAGAGGTTGACTATTGAGGATTGAAATTCAGTTTTTTTCTATAACGACTGCATTTGGGAAAGCATGCTCACAACATGTACACCCCGGGACTGATTATCCGTGTCCTGTGTCGGACCCAAGTCGAGCGGTGCCATGACAAAGGTGGTGATTACACCGTCCCTGCCCATCATTTGCGCTCGCAAGGTTTCGCGGGAGGTGAGCCTTCAAATGATGGGTATGCACTTTACACTGGATGAGCTCCGGGCACGCACATGTTGCAAACGGAGATGACATAGACTGAGACGCATGAGAAACACTCCAGAAATAGGATTGAGTTTCCAAATACCGTGACTGCTTGGAAGAATGAACAGCATACTCAGATCTCCTTATCGTCACCGCGATCAACAAAACGTGCCCCCCCACCAAATATTTGTCCCTCATCAATACCAGCCATTTGCGTCGCAAGCACAATTGTTGCTTCATATAAATATCTAAATACATCTTTTAGATTGCCAGCATCGGCGTGGCCTATCCGTCGTACCCCATTAATTTGACAATGTCTGCTGCTCAGCTAACCAGTGTTGTGCTTGCTTTCCTGCACCCTCTGCCTCGATTTCTACCCCCTGCTGGTCCCTGCGCTGCTCCCCACGACGCCCTCGATGCCCTCGATGTTTCTGCACCCTATACATCTTCCAATGGATTCAGAGCTCTGAATCCGATGTGGCAGTGCATTCCGACCTTCTGAGTCAGTGGCTGTGCATTTTGGCCTTGCGAGATGAACAGGGCCTACTTACTTCAGTAGAGTTCACTAAGCCAGGTTGTTTGGGCCATTAATCTGTACATGGAAGGACCTAGCACGCCGGCCAGAGGAGACAGTCACAAAGGCAGATGGCACGCTTGATCGTTCGGGATGACGACACCTGTGTCAGATGTCTCACGCGGGTTTGATCTGGAAGGGATGTAGGGTGTTACAAATCTGCAGGACAGTCGGGATGGAGGCGACGGCTCTGCAAGGGATGAACCAGGGCTGAGAACATGACATCTGAGCATGCAACGCCAAGGACAAGAGGAATACGCACCGCTCATTGGAGGCACAACAGCACAACGGCCGGACGAGGGGCTGCAACAAGACATAATTAAAAGCCAGATGGATAAACACACAGGTGGATGAGGTGTAACATTGAACAAGCGAAGATGGTGATGTGCTGAAATGCAAAACACAAGTCGAACATCGGCAATGTGCACACAGCGTTGTGTTGGGAGTTTGCCGAGCTTGGCACGGCTCTGGGGCAACATCGGTTACATCCGCCTCCGCTTGCAGCAAGAGAGGAAGTGGTACGCACAATGAACATTGCAGACATTCCAAGGACGTAGGAGGTGATAGCGCTCATGCGAAAGCCATTGGTACTAGTGCGATGAAATCAGTGATGCGGCCGACGAGAGTCAGCATATCGACACACCGACAGCACCGAGATCAATTCTGCTGTCCAAGACTTTACATCCCGATATAATACACTGTGGGAAGTGTGATGTTTCAGCAACTGAGAGGGAACACAAGGCCGAGAACTCACCATAAAGACCGTTTTTGAAGAGGTACACATATGGTGCTATAGCGGCCCTGAGCACAAGGATTTGGGTCAAGGAACAAGGGACCACATACCAGCGGGAAGCAGGCGTCAGACTCTCGTTGAAGAGAGTTGGAGACTACTTTTTATTATTCTGAAATCGGGTTCACTTTAGAATCAAGTGTCGGCAACTTTCCTACGACTAGGATTCCATTTTTGTGGTGTTCAAAAGTTTCGAGTATCGAAATTTTTCCAAGTCAGATTGAATCGTCACGTGCAAATTCTAATGGTACTAAGTTCTCCCAGTCTCTACGTTCGAGTAACTCTTACGCCTATTTTTTTTTCTCGCTCAATTCTTGTCGGATTGCATCCAAATCACTTGCTGACTACTCTGTAGTCTTGTTGCTCAACGTAGAGACTGGTTACGAGTCTATCCGACTGGCGAAGAAATACTATTGCCCAGTGATCTAAGCATCAGCTGCATCCTGCAATGTTGGTCGAGAAATAACTTTCTCCACTGATCTGAGCATCGGGTAATAATATTCTCCCACCATCTAAGCATTGGCTGGACTCCATGATGCTGGGTGCATAATAATATTCTCCAGCCATCTACGCATTGGCTGCATCCTAGACCGCTGGCCTCACAATATTTTGCATGGCCTACACCTACTGCTCTCATCCCATAATATTCCCCCATCCACACGCTGCTGCGCAAACCCAACGCAGAATTTCATCGAACCAAGCTCTAGTTCAAGCTAGACGCAGTTCAACCTCCCTGGATAACGCATCCGCGACACAGAACCAAAACCCTGTGCATCAGCAAGGTACAAACTCGGATCCATCGGGCTCTGTAGCTTTGCAGAACCAAAACCAACCCGAAAACCCTATTTCGAATCAATCTGCTGTAATGGCTGATAAAAAGAGAGTACCTGAACGGTTTGAGAAGAATGCCCCGCGCTTCGACGATGAAAAACCGAATTGCTGCAGTTCCTTGAGGACATGGAGCGAATGATGGACATTGAAGGCACAGAAGCCGACAAAAAGAACGCGTTTATTGTACGCTATGTGTTTCAAAAACCAGCTGAGCAGTGGAGGAAGTTCAAGACTTACACCAAGTCTTATGAGGAATTCAAGAAGGAGATCCTCGAGAACTACCCCACGGCCGGAACACATAAACGTGGCTCAATGAGGAAGCTTCTGAAAATCCTGAAACGTTACGACGATGGGGATTTAACCATGGATGATGCCGACGATGTCATGAAATTAATCAGAGAGATGAATGTGGAAGTTGACAAGCTAATGGTTGACCCACCTCAGATCACTGATAGAGAGGCGGTCACGATGTTCCTGGAAAAATTGGATCCTATCTTCGTTGAACGGATTATTGCACGACTGGACAATAAGAGATCTTTGGCTCCAGCACCGGTTGCAGCTGCAGACGCAAATCCGGAGGAGAAGAGTCGGTACTCCTTTGAACAGGTCACGACTGAAGCTAAGTTTCTTGTGAAGGACTTCGATGAAGATGCAGACTATTTCCAGAACAGAGGTCGCCGAGGTGGTATATATGTGCTATCTAAAGGGCCTATCGTCGAGGAGAGCTCTGTCATTCCCCGGAATGCATTTGGTGTTCCTGTCTTTCCAAGTATCGACCTCAATATAGTCACGCCGGTTGACACTCGAGTTCTTCTCACCGAGTATTGGTCGCATCTTTGGGGTGAGTTTCTGATCTCTCCGTAATTGACCTCGCTCTGATGACCGTGCTTGTTCCAGCCCACTCGTGGTCCCCAGATTCAAACTATCCTCCCATTCCCTGGGAAGCGATCGGGAATAATCCTTCGGGATACTATGACACGATGAGGTTTAATCTTCCCTTGCCATTGATCGCGCCACAGACATTGAATGCGCTTCATACTACTTGGGGTAGGGCCGTCGCGGGCGCGGCAGGTACTTCGAACTTATGACTTTTTAACTTGAACTGAACAACTATCCATGGCATGGCATAAAAATGTTATATCACCACCCGAAATATGCGCCGGGTACTTGGTCTCGTCGCCGTAATCGGACTTTCCCAATTCCAGTCTTAGCGCATCCACGTAATAGTCGTCTGGGGCTATCAGAACCACCATGCAACGTACAGAGAAAAGAAGGGAACAAAATTCACCAATAAGCCGTCTCGGCCAGTGGACGGCAAAGGCGTGGACGAAAAATTCGGTCGACATACCCGCCGTTTGATTACAGGCCAGGCTGCCGAGACTCCAGGCCACCTCTTGTCCCGGCCGACGGCCCCAAGGATCATTGCTCCACACCTTGGTACGAAATACTATGCTGAACGCCGAATCGTTGACTGTCGTTCTGATTATAACCTGCCAAGTAAGTTTTTATATGTCTGTCCGGGCATATATTACTCCGACAGCCTCTTTAGACACTTCTCCCCTAACGCATGTGTTCAAAAATTCAGGGGATTGCGAATGCACAACACCCTGGTACTCCGTCCTCTTTCCAGTTTCTATGCCATCATGATACCACATCTCACCACTAGCTTTCAGAATTCGTGCAGTGAAATGTTCGTCCCCACCGTAGATAACACCACGAAGCGCGTATCGGAAGCAATCGGCCCCTACATTCACGGTCAATGCTGTGTCGATGTTAATCGTGTGATCAGCTAATGATAGGTAGATGCACGGCGGCGCCGCATCCCACATGGTTACACGAACCATCCCATTGCCGCAGCTACATGTCTTACGCGACTTTCTCATCTTCCTATCGGCAAACCAGTGGGATACGCTGTAATCGGTACCGAATTTCGTGTGCAAACGGCGATCGGTCACAATTGTAATAGCCCCTGGAAACGACGCGTCAGAGAGCGCCACATTGCCACATTTTGTGCACTTGGTCTGTGTAGTGGCCCAGCAGTTCTGCCCGAACATGGTGAGTGCTAGGTCGTCGATGTCGACTAGAAAATGCCCGTACGCGAAGGTTTCAGGTGAGCTCGCATGCAGTAGCCTTCTTACTGAGGTTCTGACCACCTCTAATTTACGGGTTTTGTCGCGTACGGCCTGAAATCCCAGACCAAGTTCCCTGGCAAACACACTATGTTCCGCGAACAAATCGGTCCATCTCGGCCCATTTTCTTCCCACAAGGTGTACATTGGACCGATTATCGCATCGTAAGAACAACTATAGTGTTGGGAATCCCATTTCAACCCTATGGGAGCTGGTATATCCGTTTTGCGTTTTTTCGCCTTGGGCTTATCCTTAGGCCCCCCCACTGCCTTACGCTTGCTGCCGGCAGCAGCTACGTCGTCCGCTCCAACTTTATTTTTGGACTTAGGTTTATCCCCTCCTACGAGTTCCCATGTCCCCGCCGGCAGTTTGTAGGGCATCAAAGGAGCATCCAACTTCTCGTCCCATTTTACCGCGTCGTGCAGATCTATCGGTTGGTAGTTACCACCTTTACTTAGCTGATAAGCCCTTATCAACTCCCGACGAGTCTGACCCTTAACAGCCAATGGTAACGCGTTACGATACCGCAATTCACTGATCTCGTTTAGCAACTCAAGTTCTCTGAATTCTTGTCTCAGGTAACCCGGAATGCCTCGCGTAATTTTAGATATGGCTATTCCCTGCAGTATGACAGTTCCATCCTATGAAGTGCTTCTTGACAATGCGGTATAGTACGATGTGTGAGTCTTACAGTTGTTCAAATCTACTACATTGAATTCCCTGGATTTCCCTTGTGACGCGTAGTCCGTCATAGCAAAATTGGGCAATATTAACACCTGGTTCCGTTCGACGTGAAGAACGCGATCATCCTTCAAAGCGCACCATAGATTGGTCTTTCCTTTTGACAAAGCGACAACGTTTGGTGGTAGGCCGGCTATTGTCACCTCTCTTGGAGGATTGACCAATTCTATGAATAACGTATCTAAAATTCGCTGACCGTAAGTCCCAACCGCTTCTTGCCACCCAACTACTACACCCTCTTGTCCTTTAGTTATACATAATTCAGTCGCAACATTGTGTCGGAGCATCACGGGCAATCCCAGGCATAACCGGAGTTTTCCGGCTATGTTGAGAGCTGTCGAGCTGGGCCACGCCTCCCACAACTGTTGGCGGACCCCATCAGGTATCTCGTGAGTCACTTTCATCGCCCTCTTTTTTTTAACACTTTTTGGCCGTCTTTCTTCTGGAGATTCGCACAGAACATCGTCGGCATAGAAATCCGTCAGCTCCTGCTTACTTTCCGCCGCAAACTTTATGCTACCAAGCGCGTTGATCTTATCTTTTTGTGAGTTATAACCAGTGATCACAGAGACGTTTCGCAGCCGTATGTCAGTAAAATTAGGATGCCCAGGCCGTTTACTCACGGTCCTACTTTCCAGATAAGCGATGTCAGCCGGCGTACATGCACCGTATCTCATGTTTGCGAGTGCGGTTCGTAATTTGTTATCATCTTCCGTCATGGTGGTCTGTCGCATATTCTGCTTGAGTATGACCACGGTGGTGACCTGGTGCCAAATAATCTTGCCTATATTATTCTTTTGAGCGGCGACTGACCCTCTAGTAGTTTTGAAACTCGCGACCGACTCTTCGTCGCAGTACAAAGGGTTCGCCGACACCGGCGGCAACTGTGCGAAGTCACCGGCAAATATCATATTCATACCTCCGTATGCTTCTGTAGGTTCGTTCAACGCTTGTGATAGTTTCGCGCTGATGGCATACATGGCGGCGCAGGACACCATGGACACTTCGTCTAAAAACACATACTCCACTCCACGAAGTCGTTCTTGTACTTTTCGGACCCCCATAAGGTGGAGAGCGTGGGAACCCAGCACCCTTACATAAGCCATTGTGTGACACTCTTATAACTATATCAGGAACATTCAAAGAAATATTATGGCCGCTAGGAAATGTGCTAATTGACCATGTTAACACTTCCTAGCAAGCAGAATCTTCAAAAAGGGCCATATTCCAGAGTTATAAGCACTTTTTTCCTTTTTTGGAAACTGTGTTCCTATGGCCTTTTCCGTGCATTTGGCGCAGTTTCGCAAAACGACACTCGAATATTTGGAACCATCACGTGATCAATCACGTGATCGGCGCCGGACATTCCGGCGCCTCACCGAAGCCTCGTTGTAGTCGCATTTTCTGGTGTCTTCTCCTCTCCCCTCCATCTGTACCATGCCCAAAGCGAGTAAAAGCAAGAAGGCTAGGCAGGACAACCTCTCCAAAGCCACAGCAGCTCTTACTTTGAAGAGATCTCAGACTAGTACCCCTATTCCAGAAGACTCAGATCCCTTCGGAATTGGATTCCCCAGCTCAAACCTTCTCAGAATTGGAATCTGCCTCTCTAGATGACACTCTTAGCTCATGGGATCTTTTGCTTGGAGATGAACTTCCAGATGTGGAATGCACTTCTATTCAATCAGCCAGACTTTATCAATCAGAAATCTGCACTTCAGGAACTTGTTGAAAGCCGTGGTCATATTTGTGACTTCTATCCTAAATACCACTGTGAACTTAATTTTATTGAAATGTACTGGGGTGCAGCAAAATTCAAGTATCGAAAGTCCCCGAGCACCAAGAATATTGATGAAATGGAAGCAAATGTCAAAAGATGTCTGGATGAAGTCCCCAATTGTTTATTCTTCGGTTTTCCAACAGAGCAGCCCGATTTATATCAGCTTATTATCTTGGCTGTACTGGGAAGGATTTAGGTTATCTACAGAAGACATACAAGAGCCATAGGATGCTGCCTTATAATGCAGTAACATTGATGAGACAGTCTGTACATATGTAGTTTTTTTTTCTTCTATGAAATACATTTTTTGCACCGGTTTATTCAATTTTTTTTCTCCGGCCCAAGATTTGGAACGTCACGTCACGCTTTGTCACAGCTTATGTAAGGGTGCTGGGTTCCCACGCTCTCCACCTTACCTTCGTGCCTCTCTTTGTCCATGCCATCCATGATGCCAAGAACGGAGTGATAGGTGCTCCCTCCCAATAAAGCAGCGGCTGATCCTGTGGGCGTAAGGACGAGGGGCGCAGGATTTATCACCTCATCAAATATAACATCGTGCAATCCCTGCCGGGCTTTGTTACGGTAAGGTACTCTTGCCTTAACATCGGACATGGTGCCGTTGAGAAATTCGCCTACATGGCAGGCTTCCAGATATGCGATCATATCCTTTTGGAAAGCGCTGTTTGGATCCAAAATGCGGTCGCGAATTTCTTGCGGAGACAGGGCGCCTTTAATCCAAATGAGCATGTGCATGTGCAGTGTTAGCCGTCCTTGCTGTTCAACCGTACCATAGTACGCGTCAGTTTCTCCGTACAAACCGTCGTGTCCAGAATCTACTCCAAGTACGTGCTTAATAAACGCGAGGGACATGAAATGAAAAAATCGAGCGGCTGCAACCGGATTTTTTGAGATCAGTCTAAGACGCTCATCCGAACTGCGTAACGCAGGGGAGAATTCTATCTTGTCGTCGGCGTAATACAAACAGAGCGGATGATTATTATCCACGGGGGAAAAAGTGATGAACCAAGTCGGCGCCCCCTTGAATGAAATCAGCGACCATACCTCGTTCCGCATGTACTGTTTCGTCGTGAGCGATCCTTTAACTTTGCCTCCAACATGCTCAAGATCTTTTAGTAAGTCAAAACACAGTTGTTCAGCATCCGTCTTGGCGTCGATGCGCTCCCCACGTTCCAATCTAGAAGCCAAATCCGACAGAACAGCCGGTTCAATGTTCCTAAGGCGCTCAGCAACGTTTTTAAAGCCTTTCTTTTTGGCAAGCAGGTGGCTACCAGAAGAACCTCCCTTAATTTGCGCATCGTTAAATGCAATCATCGGGAAATACAAGTCGGTCTGGAACCGCTTGTCATGGTACATTAGTAACTGCCGTTTATGGCGCATTTCAGACATTCTGCCTTTGTGACTTGAATGACCGATACCGCCTTTTCCGTACGGAAACAGCCACGGAAACATCTTCGGGTACAGTTGAGCATTGTGATACAATGTTGCGGGTTCCTCCGCCTGGCCGACACCCATAACCTTACCTCCAAGTTTCAAATGTTTCATCGCTTTTGCTTTAAGCGTTTTTATGTCGGCTAACCCGTATTGCTCTCCCGTCAACCCAGCGACAGCGAACGAACAAGGACCTGACTCTGTACCATCTTCGTCGCCTTGGTCGTGAACACTCATGGCAGCTGCAATATTAGAACTTTCGTCCTGCTCAGTTTTTTTCCAATCAACGCCACACGGGATTCCCGACTCCGGCAAACTGGATAAATTCTCAACGGATATCTCGAGATCTCTGTAGTCTTCGTGATTTAGTTTGAGCCACTCCAAAGCGATCCTGACTTTATCCCTGCGGACTAACATGGGCGTCCTGACATACTCGTCGTCCGTGGGTTTTGCCGGCCCAAGGAAAATGAAGGCCAATACCTCGCTGATCTCTTCTTGAGACGGAGGCAAAATGTTATGAACTTTCACAATGGGCGTCAGGAACATTATCGCGTTGGCGCTCATTTTCCCTCGGCCCGACGCCACACGGACCACACACCGGTTATGACGGACTTTCGCTATGAGCATTTTTTCAGCGAAGCTTAGATCCTGCAATTGCCAGGGAACATTCCCTAACCACATATTGTGGGCCAAACTGTACAGTGGCAAGACGTTAACTCTCAGTCTCGCCTCACAATCCGCGCAGACGTCTTTGCAGCCGTGATCAAGTACCGGGCCTTCCAATTCTTCCACTATCTCCGTAGGAAAAAAAAAGGTGTGCAACAATAATTATTTATGCTATCAAGTATTCATTGAGCAACACAGAGCGTCCTAAGAATTACAATACCACCTCAGATGCCATGAACAAGGCTCAGAGTACTGCGTATCGCAATGCCTCCAGATTCAAAAACCAGGATCTGTTGGACTCATTTGGCTTTACCAACAGTCGTGCAGCTACATCCACACTCCCAACCACCTCGAAGAAAATCCCACCTGCTCTGAAGGCTGCAATACTTAGGCCAAATATCTCTGTCTCTTCCCGAGACCAGCTGGAGGGTTCTGATTCAGATATTGAACTTGTTAGTCCTACTGGTCTGGATGCACCTGCTCCCATGTCACCACGGGTTCCTGCAGTCCGGCAGGCCTCAGATTCACCTGAGGTATCTGATGAAGACCTTGTCCCAGCCTCAGAGGCTGTCTCATCAGCTGCAGTCTCTGATAACGATGATTTCCCCCCAATTTCCGAGCCTGTGTCTTCAGCTGTACCAAGTGAAGCTGGCGATGATCCTGCTGGTGATCAGATTTCTCCTGGAGACGAAGCTCAGGAACAGCGTGCAGAGGCATGGGAGGACGAACTGGAAGAGAACTTGGCACCAACTGGGCCTATTCTGGGCTGGGATGTAATTCGAACAGAAATCAAGGCAGAGCTGAAAAAGAGCAGCAAAATCTTACCATTGTCTCGAGTTAACCAGCTCATGATTATCTGTAACTTTGCAACACTTCGCCTCAAAGGAGTGTCTCGTATTCAGGCTGGGCTTGAAATTGCACGACAAGGGCATGAAGGAAAAGGAGACTGGTTTGCACGCAGGGTTCGGTCTATAGCACGACACTATCAGCTCTTCGGAAAGCTTCCACGTGAATTGTGTGGTGGCTCACGGCCTGCACGATCTTGGCTCCACAATGAGCAGGTCAAAATACGAGTGCTGGAATATTTACGAAATATGCCCGCAGGCAAAGTTACTCCTCGTGCACTTCAGAAGCACATCAATTCTTCCCTTTTCCCAGAGCTTGACATAAAACCAAAGAATCCACTCAGTATTCGCACTGCTCGTCGCTGGTTGATTAAACTTGGCTGGACACACACATTGGTCAAGAAAGGAGTTTATATGGATGGCCACGAGCGCTTTGACGTGGTTCATTATCGCAATGAAGAATTCCTACCTGCCATGTTGAATTTTGAGGCACGGATGGTTCACAGAGCCCCACAGATCTCGCCAGGGTCCAGACCTCATCAGAGTTGAGCCACAGCTCAAGCCGGGCGAAAAGGAATTAATCCCCTTGTTCCACGATGAATGTTGCTTCCATGCAAATGATGAAAAAAATCATGCATGGTTGAATGTTAAAGAGGGACAGACAGTTCTCCGCAAGAAAGGCCGTGGGCGTTTGATCCATGTTTCAGATTTTTTGAACCCCGAGTGTGGCCGCATCATTATTCGGGATGGCAGCGGAAATGTGATTGAGGATGCCCGGGTCATAATCTATCCTGGGGCGAATGGTGACCCTTGGTGGGATACAAAGCAATTAATCATCCAAATCAAGAATGCAATTCGAATTTTTGACAAGGCCCATCCTGCTCTGTGCTGCCTTGTTCTCGCTCCTCTTTGTCGTCTTCCGGCTTTTCAATGCACGTCCTACGTAATATAATATACAGTAACCCGACATTGAAAGGCTTTTGTACGCGCTCCGAGGATTTTATTTTATTTTACATTATTCAATTTATTGGAAGGGATGCAATTCCCTGGACCCTGAACCTGAGATCAGCATATACATCTGCAGGACAGCGCCAAGGGTGTCGCCGCGAGACCAGTATCAGAGGTTGATCAGACGATAGTCGTTTTTTATGTCCCCAGGTGATCCCGGCGGATATCCGGCACACCAAAGCCCGAAATGGCAGTCAGGATCTCCGCCTGACATCTGGATCAAATGGCGGTGTAGTACCTGTAACGAAAATCTCCATGTGCCAGTAACCATATGAAGTTTGATCAATCAAACTCTGTCTCAACACATAATGAGGTTTAATCTCTGATTTACTTAAACGATGTTTAAGCGGCGGAGGGGCCAAAAAGCATTTCCAGGCGGATTCGAACTTCGGACCACTTAAGTTGGAGGTGAAAATTTTGGAAACCCCAGCAGAACCACTGCACCAACCATCCATGGACAACAACATTAAATTCGGACCCACATCTGGTTGAAACACAATGGTACAAGTATGTTGTGAGAAGTCAGTAGTCTCTGTGAGTGTATTTTTAATTAACTGTGTATCTGGATCTAATCACCAGTGTGTCCTTATATTGATTGCAAGGGGTGTCTATTCGCTAAACAACAGCTTGCCTGTTTTGACATATGTTGAAGTATCTGTTAATTCCTCAATGAAAATCCTCAAGTATGTAATGGATAAATCTGGCTTTGTTTAATCAGATCTGAACAGATCTGGGTGTGTTTAATCAGATCAGAACTGACCTGGTTTCGTTTAATAACTCTATGGCATTTTCCTCAACTAGTGTCAGTGTTTTACTTGGGGTTTTATATTCTGACCCATTTAAAAATAATAATAACACCGCTGTTGACATTCAATCTCTAGAACCCATTTGATCGGATTGAGGTCAGCTCATTGCTATCCTTAACCAGGTTAACCTCATCTAAACCACCATGTTGCAACATAAGGTGGAGGTCGTGGGAACCCAGCACCCTTATATAAGCTTCACACGTGACAAAGTCACACATGTTTATTCCAGCTTCAGGAGGATTTCAACTGGGATTCTTGAACATAGGAAACATACATTTCTACTATACAAATAGATCCTATGAAAGACTTTTTTGACCCTAGGTGCGGTTAGGCTGTAATAACACATTCTTTCCTTTTTTGGAAAAACATATCTACTGGTGTTTTTGGTGCATCTGGTGCCTTTTCATTTTTTTTTCGCAGAAGTTTGGACACATCACGTGACACATCACGTGACTTTCCCGTGATCTTTGTGCCTCACCCATGTCGTGCGGCAGTCTCATTTATACACCATCTTCACTCTTTGCTTCTCCCGCTTCCTGAGTACAAAGACATGGCCAGGCACTCCAAGAAAAAGAAAACAAGCCAAGGAAACACACCAAGCAAGGATGAGTATCAGAGTACGTGTGTAAAGTCTAAGATATTGCCTCTATCTTTTGACCAGAGTCACAGAAAATGCATCTCATATATGTTTGACGTTCCTTTTGCAGAGAATCTTGCTGACGCCATTTCCCATGGCAAATTTGGGTCCCCACTTTCCATTTGAATTTTCCATCGCTGCTCAATGATAAGCTCAACCAATTCCTCATTGAATGCACAGGTGCTTTATTAGTTTCCTTCACCTGTTGTTCAAGTTAGCACTGGCAAACTCAGCTGATGCTAAGCATTTGCATACAGTCTGTACACAAACTTGCGGGACCACAAACTTTGACCAACTGGTTACCCTTGAGTAAGGTATCTTTGGAGACTGACCTGGAGAGCAAATTCACTCAGATAATGACTTGGGAAGCCAGGAAAACTCTGAAGAGGAGGATCATTAGACAGGTCAAAGAATCTATCCATGTATGAATACATTTCCCCTTGGTGAACTCAACACTCGAAGATTTGGACGTATCACGCGTGATTGTCACACATCAGTCACGGCTTACATAAAGGTGCTGGGTTCCCACGACCTCCACCTTATTCTTCCCGGCTTTACATAGTGCTGTCTTTAACTGGGCCGGGTTATGATCATGACATGCTGTCAAACTGGACAAGACCAACTGAGCAACCTGCTCAGGTCCTTTCCAAGGACTCCCTGGTATGCCGTTGAAACGATGCTACTCGGGGTGCGGTGGGAAGCTTCTGTGAGAAGCTGGGCGAAGTCTAGATATGAAAACCTACAACTAAACCTAACTAAAACAACTAAACTAACAACTCCTTAAGAGTAATCAAAGTGTGTTCGGGGGATCGACCAAGTATTAGGTCTTGAACAGATTGGGACGATGGGACAATCAAGTTTTTAGAAGCTAGTATTGAATCTAGACTTCAGGCGAATTCTTATCAAATTCAATCGAGACTTGGGATAGTCTTCGAAAGGTGGGACGGTTTATGCGTGGTATCGATCGTATCAAGTTTTTATGGCGATCGAAATGGGTTCTGAGCCCTTGGTAGTGGTTTTGGGGTAACTGGGTAACTGATTTGACTAGAGCCGCACTTGGTAACTGGAGACGATTTAACTAGAGCTGCACGGGGTAACTGGAGACGATTTAACTAGAGCCGCACAATTCAGATCACTTCAATCGGTTCAATTCTCAATCAACTACAATCGAGATGCAAAGAAACAGTGTAGTCTACTCGCGAGAGTAAGGTACTATGAGTCTTAGAGCGTATTAGATGATAGCTTTGCTTTGAGGTCACTCTTGCTGAGCGCCCGCGAACAAAGGTACAATCTGTGCTCCCGAACCCATCTATTCTACTGTGCTTTTATATGGTGGCGGACCGAACTTCGTGACAAGTTTGAGTCCCGATTTGGTAATCCCTACTACAACCTCAGTTCTAGTCATAATACTCTGTAACTGTGGGAAAAGCATCAAAAGAAGCTGGTCTCAACATCTATTGGAGCAGAATATTAAAAAACTTGAATTATGTTTTTGCCACTTCGATTTCGCCGTTTTGATTGCGGATCAGGCGGGCCGATGGCTGTGCCGCGCCATCAATTGCCATTTTGCGCCTCCCCGATGTCCACAGGCCTCATCCAGGATGCCCAGAAGTAAAAAACAAGCAGTGCATACTCAGAGGGGCTCTGCAGGCACATTTACATCAAATCAAATCCATCCACCCGACCAATCCTCTTCTGGCCATTACGAAGATGATGATCTGGCATGGGAATCTGCCAGCAGCGACGAGGAGCCCGAGGAACTCTCCGATTCTGAATGGGAACGACTCCCACGTCCGATGACATTTGAAGAGAGACTGGAGAAACGTATGGTCCAACGGGAAAAAGCCGAGCAGAAGCGTCAAGCCGCCGAGATGCGAAGTGCCGAGCAGCAACTGGCAGGGCCGAAATATAGTCAGACGGGTGGGTCCCTTGTTAATAAATGTCATCCGTGGTCTATGGTAATTTTCTCCAAGGCAAAAAACGTGGCCCATATGGTATTGGAGGCATGTCGGAGCGCACAGCACGGGAAAAGCGCAAGAAACTCAAAGAAGACTACGAAAAAGGCTTGCTCAGCATTTCCGAGGTCGAATTTCAACGGCAGATGGCTGCCCTTACCCCACAGAACACTGCCCCATCCAATAAGCAGGCCACAATTACCGACATGTTCCGCAAACGAACTCGGCCTATCTCGATCTCATCTGATGATGAGGTAGAAATCTCCTCAGCTTCCCATGTTACTCCCGCTAAGCGCCATAAGGGCGACGGCAGCGAAGCTTCTTTAAACCACACCTCGACGGCGCTTCTCCCGACGAAGAGCTAGGAATGTACAATGTTGATGATGGTGGTAATGACAGCGACGAGGAGGATGAGAGACCAGTTGATTGTTGCATGAGGCGTTTACTCTCACATCAACCGGATTTTGCGGGGGAGAAATCTCAGCTAGAACTGGTTAGCATCTTGATTCTTACACTGAGATTGGTCGACTCACCATGAAATACACAGCTTATTGAGGCCGCTCCAGGCATGGTCTGCCATTTCCTGCCAAAATTCCATCCGGAGATGAACCCGATCGAATATTTTTGGGCCTGGATCAAGCGCTACTTTCGTGAGCGGTCAAATGGTCAGTGGCAAAAATCCAAAGACCTTGTTGAAGAAGCTCTCCGTGCCTGTCCACTGCCCACCATTCGAAGATTTTTTCGACGTGCAGATCGGTATGCCAGTGTCTATCGCCATGGAGTTACAGGACCTGTCGCCGAGTTTGCTGTTAAAAGGTACCGGTCTCACCGCGGAGTGCAGAAGCGAGAGATAGAAGTGGCGGAGGCAGAGTGGAAGAAGAAAGTGAAAATGGGTATCATATAGGCCATGTTCCTACACACAAAAAAAGCAGTCTTCCAACCTCATCTTTCCTATACACAAAAAAAAAAAATTCCGCCCAAAATTTCGCCGTTTTGAACCCTAAATTAGGAGTACCTCCGATTCTTCTGAAATGAAGAATTTGCCTATAAACTACCCCCTAGTTCCTTCCAAATCTCAAATCTGGAAGGAATCTGATCAAAATTCCGGTGTGACATGAAGTTTTGGCTGCCACCATACTACTTGGTTCAAGTTTTACATGATGCGTATTACTACTGCTCTGATATCCATCCGTTCCGGAAGATCTGCCTGGTCTTGACTATGCATCCCTTCGAGTTCTGATTGGTCGAGACTTCGGTTAGGATCCGAGATGACAAGTCGAGATGTGTCTTTGGTGACCCATGGTGATTTGTGGTATATTTGAAATTCAGATGCTGCTCCGAGCAGGCATCAACCCTCCATGTCTTCATCGTCTAGAGACCTTCCCTATCCTTGCCATGTCTATAGGCAACGCATTCGCTATCGAAATGAGAAGTCTCGGCACCAGAGTGCCATCGAGACTTCTTTGAAGCGAAGTTCAACTAAGTTGATATTTCACGGAAACTGCTGTGATCGATGTTCCGGAGTTCAAATGATCCGATCGGTTCTATCGGAGTGGCTCGGCCTTGATGCGGTTTACCGTGTTTAACCCACAAGGTGAGTCTCTCTTTTCATTATCAACTGATCTTTGTCTTCGTTCCTTCCTTCCCTCCCTTACTTCGTGCAAACATCTGCCTCCCTTCGCTCCGAGCTCATGTCTCGACAATTTCTCGCGAGCTCATGCCTCGACGATCCCTTCCGAGCTCATGTCTCGTTCATTACTTCCGAGCTCCTGCCTCGATGAACCCTCCGAGCTCATGCCTCGATGATATTTCCGAGCTCATGTCTCGACGATCCCTGTGAGCGCATGTCTCGTATATCACTTCCGAGCTCTCGTCTCGATAACCTTTATAAACGAGCTCATGCCTCGACCATCATTTCCGAGCTGATGTCTCGATAATAATTTCCGAGCGTATGTCTCGATGTGCATTGCCGAGCTCCCATCTCGAGGATAATTTCATTTCCTACCGAGCTCCTACCTCGCGCTACTCTCTCATATTCATATCTCCACATTCTCCACTGCATTACTCGAGCGAACCATGTTCTAACATATTAAAATTTAGCGCACATATTCCCGCCCTCTGTTGCGGATCCGTCTAATTCGGCCTAGACGGCGCTTGCTGCGCAGAAGCGTCCGGAACGCCAGCCTGGCCTCACTGCTACCAACGCCGCATCCCTTATTCCTGATGCCATTCGTAAGCGTTTCGCTACCGGGGGTTGGAAGACGCATATTTCCCTGCACTATCTCAAGGACGACTTCTGCTCGCACAACAATACAGTTTCTGCGAAGGAGCTTGACGATCTTTATACGCTGGACGGATCGCGCGGCATCATCGCTGTCGCCAAAGATCTTCCATTTGCCGCCGAGCTCGAGCTCACCTTCGCGGAATGGTTCCAGGCGTGGGGGCGTCTACGAGAGCTCATCGATACCTACGTACCGCAGGAGCTGCACCTGTGGGATGCCCATTACAATCGCATTCTCAATAAACCGAACAAACACGAGCTCTGGCCGGTTTGGCTCGCTTACGACTCAGAAGTTCGCCGCCGGGCTTGTACCTCAGCAATTGACCCCTCCGTTTTCCACCTCGAGATCTGGAACGACCTCGAGGCGAAGAACATGGCCCGCGTTGCTCTTGAGACAGTGCACGTAGAGTTGGGACAATCCTCTGGCTCGCCTCACGGCTCAAAATCCCAGGGCCAGTCGAGCGGTTCTTCCCGTTATCATCCTTACCAGACGCCGGGTGCCTCTTCAGGTTCCAAGTCAACCCGTAATTCCTTTCGGGGGAACCCGAACCGCCTCCAAATCACGGGCCCAGGCGTCGAAGCCATTTATCGCTGCTTCGTCTGCGGCCCTAAGTTCTGCAAAGAGCTGTAACATAAACCCATAAGACACTTATAGTGCCTTCGTGATGAAAAAGTGTCATCCACGGGGGGAGGCTGATGGCAAACAAGCCACAACTGGCTGCCATATGTGGATTCAATCCGCCAGACTCATCAAATATTCTTCGAGGATGTTCCAAAGCCGTTCTTCGAGACCCTGGAGGTCAGAGGACTGTTTCAGAGGCCACTTGAGCCGAAAAGAGGGGGGGGGTGCTGTTTTTTTTTCCAGCCTCGCGGCTGGACTAACTAACCGGCCCTCGGTCGCCGATTTGAATGCCGGTGCCCCTTGTACTGGACAGTCTCCTGTGAGATGCACAAATACACGGTGCGAAGGTTCGCAAAGCGGGCCACTCATCCAGAGCACCAGGGAATCTATAGGCTAACAACAGCGTGAATCCGTGCCTTTGGGTAAAGAAAATGGAGGCACAAACAATAAAATCGCCGCACGGTAGGCTATATAAGAGGCTGTCATTATCTGCAGACTCAGACTCGCGGCGTATTGAGAAGCTAAGCTGGGCCAGCTGGTTCCAAAGGCAAGTACTGTATCAACTTTGTGGTGGGCCGGCCCACTTAGGAAGACCAAGACTAATAGTAATTGATTGGCCAGCCTGTTAATAACTTGGACAAGATATACACTGAGTTTGGCAGTGATTATATTTAAAACAGGTGGTACTGTAGCCCTTTGTATGGGTGAAACGTAACGCATAACGCAACCCTCGTTTCGTTAGGGAAGTAACGCATAACGTGGGCCTCGTTTCACCGGAAATACGTGACATCTAAGCAGTGAGAGAAAAAAATTTAACTCGATGAAAAATGTCGAAAAATAAGGGTGAAATTGGTGCAATTGTTGCTAACAAGCTCTCGTGTACGCAGGAATCAAAATCCATCGAGTTAAGAGTCACCATCTACCTGAGGGCTTGGGTGGTTTGGGTGGCATTCCAGTGCAGAGAAATTTTATAGTGTGTACTAATTTGTCAAATTGTCATCCCGATCCCGCCTCTGTGCGCCGGCCGTTTCAATATTTTTATGATGTCACGCATAACACCCTCTCCGTTTCTGGTTTCAACCCTAGCGTTTCAGTCACGGTCCAAAATCCGTTTCACACAAAGGGCTACAGTATACTGCAAATGCATCTTACCAGTCAACAATTGCTTTGGTCCATGCATCAAGCATGATTCACATGTGGAATGTATGTACATTTACACACATGGTCACCATCACATCAGGCAATGAGTGAGGCCAAGGGTCTGGCAGGTTTTTGACACCGGGGGGCAAAAGCCACCGCACTTAAAACCAGGTGCATAACACGCACCTAGTACGCATCTGGTCCGCGCTCAATAACAAAGTCAACAAAGGCCTTTTGTCTGCTCAAAGGCAGGCTTTGTTCCCTGCTGCGGGAGAACAAAGCCTGCCTTTGAGCAGACAAAAGGCCTTTGTCGGCTTCATCACTGGGTGTAGACAAGATGCGTACCAAGTGCGTGTTATGCACTCAGTTTCAAGTGCGGTGGCTTTTGCCCCCGGTGTGAGCAGCAGTGCAGCACAACTCTGTTGTTGAGATATTTTAAACCTGTTACTTCACGGCGGTGAGAGATGAATTAAACTTGAAGTTTGCTCTATATGTCATTAACTGCGTGGGGGAGTGGTTATGTTGGTGCCCCACTCCGTGCCCACCGACTGAGGCTGTGAGCAATCAGGCGCTCCATCAGCACATGATACTCCATCACGGCGCATCACGGCACCGGCGGCACGTTCTATCTCGCGCACGCTTGCGCGCCAAGCCCGAATCACCGCCTACTGGATCTTCGGCTTCGCCGGCGCCTGCCGCATCAAGACCATCACCACCCATCATCAATCCCATCACAGCCGCCGGGCGGGACACACCGAGCTCGCCGCCGCAGCCGCAGCCCAATACCTGTCAATCATCCTACATTCCGGGTATGAGTATGGCTTCCACTCCTATCAGTCTATGTAGTGATGTATAGTGTGCATTCTGCCAGTGTAAATACTTAGGATCTCAATCCAACGGGGCCCGCTGCTCACTTCGGCCCCAGTTCTCCAACACGCCATCGCGAAGTGATGAGCTCAGGGTGCCGAACTGTGCTATTGTGGAAAGCCAAATTCAAGCAAGAGGATTCAATGGGTTCACCCAGCAGATGCTCTGATATGCCAAGATTTCCTTCATATTGTGGCAGTTGCACCTTGCATCTATTGGTTTTTAGCTCCCACTGAATAGGAGGGTCAAATACAGTTCTGTAGGGCCCGACTTTTAATGGCTGGCGCTTCCAAGGGCGGGAGAACAGCGGGTTATGCTCAAAGCCTTGATGTTGCACCAAGAAGGAAAGATCGATTTGTGTAGAGCAGTAGCCTTTCCCCAATGCTGTGGATAATCCATTAGCACCACATGAGAGCCACTTAATATGTCTATTATGGTAATATGTTCTTCTCTCGTGAGCTGAACAAAGAGCTGATGCCATCCGAGTCACAAACTCACACTGCCTGAGGAACTTGAAGAGGTAATTCCGATCTCCAGGGCCTTCGGTTTACTTCCTTACCCTTTCAGAAGTATTTCACAGATGTACCGAAGTGTTCAGAAGACACTCAGTAAAGGTTGTTGAAATATTGTCTTGACCCGTGTCTCTTGATAGTGACTAGCAGGTTATTCTCAAAAATATGTGTATGCAGCTGCACAATGTGTATGAAGACTTGCCTAGGATCCTAGATTATTCGGAAAAGAAATGCGGAGAGGATAATTTAAATAATCAATAAAGTCAGGAACTCACTGCTGATAGGCCATATTTCAGGCCTGATGCAGAAACATAGTTAGACTTCTACTTGCACATCTCAACTTTCTTGCACCAGTTTCTTTTTCTGGGAAGAATTCCACTTCAGACATAGCCCATATATGCATGCCCTGAGTACTACCTCAACCGCTATATCACAAGGTACTGGGGAACTCGGCTACTCTGCTACTTTCGACGCTTTGACATCCTGCTGCCAGCAATCACTGTACAGCTTCAAACGACATCCACCTACTTCCCATGCAACGGACAATGTGTTTATTCATTTGCCTCTATTCCTGGGTTGGCCTGGGGCCGGAAGCCTGTATTTAGGGCCTATAAGTCGAGTAAATGCGCCTCTGCTAGATCATAATCCAACAGGTCCTCTTAATGCAACCATGTGGGTTTAATTGTTGTCAGAACTCGGAGACCATCCACACTATGATCCTAAGTGTCGCAAGCCATAAAGTCGGGGTGCTAACTCGGCCGCAGTTGCCTGTCTTCGGACGATGGAGATCGTGCTTGAAGTGTGGAAGCGCTCAGTGCATGGGGAACAGCTACATGGCCCCATACTGTCGGTTGCTTCGGATGGCGATCCGAAACGCTGTCTCGCACTTTTCTTGATGTGCATGCATACCGAGATAATCGAAGGCAACCCGCTATACCCATATATATGCGACCTCCCAGGACTCAATCGGCGTGTCGGTAAAGATAATTTAACGATGGACCCGGATTTTAAACATGAAGCCAAGCGTAAGTGTGGTTTTCTCTCTCAATTGATGTCTTTTTCACGCTCTAGGTAGGTGGACGAACTCTGCTGTGCTCGAAAGCAGGACTTGTCGTCAAGAATACATGTGTCAATCGTGACCTCCTTTCTTCGTGGCTCGAGCGACTACCAGACCACGACTGGTCCGAGACGTCACTACATGCTCTCTTGGATCCAGCAGACGGGCAGAACGTTGCGGGGGCAATAAAGCTGTTCCTTTGTATCATCGAACTCACGACCCTTGACAAGGAAGACTTCGATCCTAATGAGGCAGGCAGTGGAGTTCGAGGCTCTCTGCCTTCTTGCCGAAGTTCTCAATGCCTGGATCCAACCATACATCAACACAGATCTCACCCTGTCCGAACAAATCGAGTCACTGGTCCTGCGCTCCCACCTCATTTGCGGGCTATACGTCCAAAATGGGCAATCATTTATGTCCAACCAATTATATGCCCACATCCAAGCTTCGATAAAAAACGCGGTCTTGATGGTGCCCAAAACACGGCTTATCAACGGAGAGCTCAAAGTATTCATCTGCCTCCTCGGTGACGATGTTCTCGAAGCTCTCTTCGGGCGTTCCCGAATGATTGACGGGCACTCGCCTAATTGTAGCGTCGCTGAGCTTCGCGACCGCTTCATGTCGGCAATGAATCTTGACTGGATTTACGAGCAATATCCGGAGTTCGAGAGACAACCGCGTCGCTTGAATATGTCTCGTATGCGTCACGTTGACCATCTTCGGCCACGGCACTTTCAACGAGAGCTTCGTGCAGTTAGCTGTGATCTCCCAGTGGTGTGGAAATCAGCGGTACGGAAAGCGGAGGCCATTCTTGCAAAATATGGTGTGCGGATGGCGGTATGTAACCTTTAATACATAAAGTCGGTGGCTGACTACCCCTAAACCAATTACCTACCCTAAACTGTTACAACGGACACTGCCCTGCATTCAAGTCGGTGGCTGACTACCCCTAAAGCGTTACAACGATTTCTATTCAATCTCATGCTCTCACCGCAGCCAAGTCCAAGTGGACCCTGCCCTGAACTGAATGCATGGTAAGGAAAAAGAAAGAAAGAGTTCAACAAAGTTGAACAAATCTTTAGAACAAGGGCTTAACCTCAGCAGATCGTAGCAACAAGGCTACTCTACCGCTTACAGTACCCCGTTCCCATTCAAGTCGTCTGCAAAGGATTCACCCCCGCCCATATTATGATTACAATTCGCAGACAAACCGCCCAAGCATTTCCGCAAGGACGGTCAAGCCTACCTGATTTGGTTCACGAGCAAAGCTCTATTTCAACTCAAGTCAAATGTGCGGGACCAACATCATCGTTTCTAGCACGGATTCTGGCTTAGAGGCGTTCAGCCATAATCCAGCAGATGATAGCTTCGCGGCATTGCCCGATCGGACAGCCGCAAATACCAAATATCTGAATGAACGGTTCCTCTCGTACTAAGTTCAATTACTATTACGATAACGCTCCATCAGTAGGGTAAAACTAACCTGTCTCACGACGGTCTAAACCCAGCTCACGTTCCCTATTCCTTTCTACCGGTCTTGAACTAGTCATTTCCTACTAGCCTCTCGTCTGAACAACAAGGTTCAGAGCGCGACCCTCCATACCTTTACGCTGCAGGCACTCCAGTACAAAGCATTCTTTCCAATGGGAGTAGCACGTCCCTTAAGCCTGCTCTTTCCAGAGACAGACCGATACCTTACCGCGCGTTACACAGGTCACTCCAAGGATCACTCCTTAGGGACTACCCTCCATACATCAGTGGCGCGGTAAACTACAGACTAATGTATCACGACCACTTGAGAATATGTGTTCAACAGCAACGGCAGACCCTGAAGACATCGTAATCAGCGACATATAAAGGAATCAAGAGGAAGTGAATATATGGTTGCAGTCACGACTTCGTGACAAACTTTTGTCCCGATTTGGAAATGGCTACTACGTCTCGAGTTTTTAGTGGGAGATTGAGTCATTGTGTAAATAGCATGCTAGGATATCTGTCTACAGATCCCCCGGAGCAAAAGTTCGAAAAGTGATTATTTTTTTTTGTCCACTAAGATTTTGCGTTTTCGGTTCGGGCCGGCCATAACCGGTGGCTGTGCTCCGCCATCACTCGCGCTCGTCGTCTTCCTCTAGCTCCACACTATGCCGCGAGTACCCCAGGGCACCTTTCATCAGCACAGGGGTAGCGGGGGGATGTTCGCCACCTCTCAGCCTAACTTCGTCTCTGCCCCCTTCCCACCATCCGGTGATTCTATCGACGTGCACATCGCTATGCCAGTGTCTACCTAGTCTCTCTAAGACAGACGCTTCAACGGATCTAACTCGTTCCTCGTTCGTTGAAGTCTAGGCTCGTCCCCATCCGGTAATTTACAAACAGGCCACCACAAAATCTATTTTTACTCGCGGAACAGGTGGCATGAATTACCGGCTGGGCCCGCCCGTCGCTGATTTGGGTGATAGATTTTCGCCCCGCCATTCAAGAGGTCCGGACTTTGCAAAATAACGTTGAAAACGTCGAAAAAAGTGCTAAAAGTCCCTATATGAAAGTTGGATAACTTTCGATTCCCTATCGAATGGTGGAAGTTTTTCTTTTTTGCTGATTTCGTGCACAACGATGTACATAATGAAAAAATTAATACATGAGAGACAAGGGGGAGTGTCTACTGTCTATCTGATGAGTTATCCTCGTTAGAATCGGAAGGGAACACGCTCAACGAAGGTCCAGAAGGCGGTTGCGGCGCCGTGGGTGACATTGTCACGGTATGTGACGACTGGTTTTTTTCGGATGACGATAGCGAGTGCAAAATATTATTTTATTGTTATATACGTCAAAAAAACAAAATTCTAGCATTCGATAGGGAATCAAAAGTTATCCCACTTTTGTATAGGGACTTTTAGCACTTTTTCCGAAGTTTTCGACGTTTTTTCACGAAGTCCGGACCTCTTGAATGGCGGGGCGAAAATCCATCACCCAAATCAGCGACGGGCGGGCCCAGTCGGTTAGCAGGCTCACCTGTCCACCATCACATCATTGTTTGCGCAGCCGTTTGGCAAACACATGCCAATCAGTTGGCCGACTCGGATTTGAGTGAGCCTGCGACACCGACTGGTTCACGAGTCTATGAAAGTGCGGCATTATTGTGAGTTGGAATGAATCCGAATGATGATGGTTGCAAGGACAAACATGGCCAAATGCAATTTGCGCAATCTGCGCAATCTGCGCATCTGCGCAATCTGCGCAATCTGCGTAATCTGCGCAATTTGCGCAATTGCACACGCTGACTAATATTATCGCCCAAAAAATATTTTTAAATTCTGGATCCACGCTAGCAACCAGCCCTCCGTTAAGTGTTACTATGGTGGATTTAGGCAACTTTTACGAGGCACCGTTACGCGTTACGGTGGCCTCCATACACGACGGGACAGTATTCTATCGATGTTTATTATCCTGCAAGTTCGCTGTGTATCAAAATGTTCAATGGTGGATGAGAGGCCTGACACCTTTTATATGAGTGCAATTCACAACTGTGCAAGGATACCTATGGAAGACACGAACAATATTCAATATTGGTACGCGAGAGATCCACGTGATTACCCCTCGACCGAGATTAGTCAGCCATCCCTGGCGGAAGAGGTAGATTGGTTGCAAATCCAGCCATCGCGTGCTCACCTTGCTACTGCTTCACGGAACGCTAGCAATTACACAGCCACTGATCGGCTACTTTGAGTTAAACTTTTTCGTCGACCACGGATTCCCGGGCGCTCGTATACACCAGGACTTGATACCTTAAAAGCTATTCCCTTCATGGCACTTGAATTTGCCATACCCCCCCAAACCTGTGACGGCGGTCCTTAAACGCACCTTGATATGCCTGTACACCCAAACGAAGCCGAATTTAATACCGTAGGCCCTCCTGGATCACGGGAGGGTTCCGGGGAAGTGGTATCTCCCTCTCGCGAGTGCTTGCTGGCTGCGAGTTCAGAATGCGAAATCAGCAGGAGTCAGGGTACCCAGGGGTCTATCCCTGGCTACCACACAAGTGGCCCCTTCTGTAACGGTTCTGTTGCTCTGACTGTTGCAGATCCAAGCGAAGAGCAGCGGGTCAATACCTTCCCCAGTATTCGTACTTCGACTGGGCATTTTCCTCCTAGCAGGGGGGTATTTCTCCAGCCGGAGATGCTTCAACCTACAAATATTGTTGAAGGTATGGACCAACGGTCTGATGTACATATGGGCGATGTCGAGGTGGTGAACGGTCCGAGTTTAAACAATTTTAACACAGAAGCGAATTCAACTAACAACACGGACTCTGACATATGTATATCAGACAATTCAACGAATCAACATTCGCAACCTAGCGCCTCAGATAGCGCACCTCAGAATCCTGAGATTCCCACCTGGGAAAATGACAATATAGATATACGACGGAGACACAAACCTCCCCGCGTCCTGAAGTCGGGAAAATTCACATGTGCAAATTTAATGATTGGTTCATTGAACATCGCCGGCCGTGACTCAGGCATCTCAATGCACAACAGTAACCACAAGTTCAAATTCCTCAAGGAAACGATTGACACGAACAATCTCGGTGTCCTCGGATTACAGGAGACTCACTTTGATACTGAATCAGCTACACAATTTAACAACATCTTCGGGCGATGGTTCAGACTCTACCACTCAGCCCATCCAGAGAAGCCATGCTCGACCGCAGGGGTGGCCTTTGTTCTGAATAAGAAATTTGTCGACACAGACAACGTGTGGGAACATGAACTGATTCCCGGGCAGGTATATATGATAGTTATTCCGTGGAATAATGGTGAATCGTTGAACATTTTAAATATATATGCGCCCAATCGCCCAGAGGAGAGGGACAGAATGTGGAAAGAACTTTGGACAATGTGGGCTGAGGACCCAACTCTCCCGTTCCCAACGATTGCATTGGGCGATTGGAATTTTGTGGAGGACCCCCTGGATCGAAACTCAGGGATTGCTGAGGTGATCCCTGAAAGTTTTAAGAGACTGAAAAATTTATTCCGTTGGCAAGATGGATGGCGCGCAACCTTCCCAGATATACAAGACTATACCTGTGTCCAACATCGGACAAATAAAGAGACTCAGGAGACATATGACTCCTACTCGCGGCTTGACCGATTTAACGTTGACAACCAGCGATTCAAACACTTCCGTGGTTGGGAAATTAAACACTGCCCTGTGAAGAGTGATCACCGACTGGTAATAACCCAATTAACAGGGAGAAGAGAGGAGAAACCTGGGCCCGGCAGGTGGTCAATGCCATTGTATTTACTGAAGACTCCGAAATTTATGCGTCGTGTTCAGGCACTGGCAGCACAGTTGGTTAGTGACCTTGAGAACCTGGAAAAGTTACAACGTGACCCTGGAAATAATATACAGACCTTGTGGGCGAAATTCAAGCTAGATATAACGGCGTATGCGAAGCACTGTTCACGCTTCATCACCGGTGATTCAACCCGAAAAATACGAACCTGGAAGGCCCAATTGAATATTGTGCTGCATGATCAGGATATGCCGCCTGAGGACCGGTCGTTGGCTGCCTATATGCTGGAACAGAAAATTGCAGAGCAGATACGTGAAGACTCAGAACGTAAAAAAGCGGTCTCTGAGGGACGCTACAATGTCGAGGGCGAGAATTTGCGAACAAAATCGTGGACGACGTCTGCCAAAGGCTACCATGTCAAGGAATCAATACCCGAGCTCAAAGCTGAAGGAGCCACGAATTCAGATCTTCCACGCTACGAAACAAGGCCGAAACGAATGGCAAAGATGGCGCGTGACTACCACGACTCAATTAAATCCCGAGACCTACCCGATGAATATGGGAGACTTATGGCAACTGAAATCACACTTGAAAAGTGTGACGCACACCTCTCAGAGTCCGAATTCAATGAATTGGACAAATATTTGACAAGTGATGATATTGGCGCTGCACTGAGACTCTCAAACAACGGAACGGCTCCCGGAATCGATGGCATTCCCTTTGAATTCTACAAACTGCTTGACATACTATACCGGCAAGGCAAGGCAAACAGCCTAAACCTGTTCGACGTGCTAGGCTTTCTCACAAATCTATATGCAGATATTGAGGATCATGGAATGGTTAAACACTGTAAATTTAATGCCAGGTGGCTTTGCCCAATTTTTAATAAGGGAGACAAATCTTTAATCAGCAACTATCGTCCGGTCACGCTGCTCAATTGCGACTACAAACTGATGACGAAGGGATACTCTTTACGGTTGATGAATGTGGCACCTTCGCTGGTACATCCCGACCAAGCTGGATTCATGAAGGGTAGGAAGATTGAAAACCAGGTTAAACTTGCAAAATTCCTCTTGAACTACGCGGATGCCGCAGAAGAGGATGGGGTCATAGTGTCCCTGGACCAGGAGAAGGCCTACGACCGGATTAACCACTCCTATTTACTACGTGTACTACAGAAGATGGGCTTCCCCAAAAAGTTCTGCAACACAATCAAGAACCTTTATACCAACGCAGAAACAGTAGTCATCATCAACGGTGAAACCAGTAAACCATTCATGGTCACTTGTGGCGTGAGACAAGGGGATCCACTGTCCTGTTTATTATTCAATCTCGCTATTGAACCCCTGGCCTGCTTAATACGAACTTCAGATCTCAAGGGACTCAGACTACCAGGAACCAACCAAAACCTGGTAGTGTCGTTGTTTGCGGACAATACCTCGATATACCTTTCATCCCAGGACTCATTAAAGACGTTCTGGGAAATTCTGACCCTGTGGTGTGCTGCCTCAACGGCAAAATTCAACCAAAATAAAACGGTAATTCTACCTTTCGGGAGTGCTCGGTATCGAGCAAAGGTGTTACACGAAAGACGGATCAACAGCCAGGACCACATATACACCATCTGATTCAATGATTTGGAAATCGATACGATCCACCACTCTGCAACGATGCTCACGGGAGTTTTACTGGAAATGTATTCATAACACCTTCAGAGTGGGAAGTTTCTGGTCCCATGTTGAGCACCTGGAGCGAAATGGGACCTGCCAGGTGTGCGACGCGATCGAGAGCTTAGAACACATTGCACTGGAGTGCAACTCACCAGAACAGAAGTTAATTTGGGCCCTCTCGAAACAGCTATGGTTGAAAAAATATGATACTTGGCCAACCCTGAATTGGGGATTGATCTTGGGCTGCAACCTGGTGAAATTTAGGTCTCCGAGGGGCCGTGCGTTACCTGAAAAAGGGAGACTGTTTGCAATTTTAGTATCAGTGGGTTGGCATCTCATTTGGAACCTCCGCGTGAATCGTGTCATGAAAAATCAAGGTGCAACCCAGAGTCCAGCAAGCATCCACAACCAATGGCTTACCGCCGTGAATTCGGCCTTACGACGCGACCGCATTCTCACGAACAAAGTTAAATTCGGCCCACTCGCATTGAAGAAAGACATGGTGCTGAACACCTGGAGTGGTCTGCTTATGGATGAGGACGCTCTGCCGGATGATTGGACACTCACAGAGGGGGTTTTAGTGGGTATGTGGCCAATGAATGGTATAGGATAAATATTCTCGAAGGCCAGAGTCCCACACTGGTAAAAAATCGTGCATAACGGCATTTCCTCCTGGACAAAACTCACCGGCATGACTGGCCCAAAACCAGCAACACAAGCGGACAGACTCAGAATGCTTCTGCAGACTTTGATCTCGTTATCCCAAACGCTTCAAAAAATAAATAAAAATAAAAATACATTATGTATTGTGAGGATCACGGTGTTGAGATCGTGAACTTGAGCTTTTAGGAGGTAAAATTTGTGTCTGAATTCTATCTCTGTCAAAGAAACCCAGCTCTTCGGAGTGTGCCAACGGTGCGTATTGAAAATAATGAACCACATTGAATCAAAATAATGACTTGGGCCCTGGGTTGAGCAGGCGGGTTTTTGCGGTGATGCTTTTTGGGATCAAAGTCCGATGCAGCCGATGTCGGCCATCCGCCACCACATCGGTTCTTGTTCAATCTGCACTAACTTGAAACGGTGCACAATTCATACATCTTCGTATTGGGGATACACTTGAACCGTGGAGGATCAGATGATGGAACTTACATTTTATCTCGCATCCACGCTGATGTATGGCGTGAGCCGGAGGGCCGTACATCATTCCCCGGTGGTTGATTCGCGATTTCGATTTTTCTGCGCTAACCTCATTTCAGAGAAGACACCAATCAATTCAGTACTACTGAGGTACAAGCCTAAATGTGGTAGGTATCTAGCATGTCGCGAAAGACTGCCTTTTGTAAGCTCTCGCGAAGTGCTCAAAGGGCAGCAGCCTCTCTTTGACTGCAGAAGCCGCAGACCCGCTGATGGTTAAATCCCCAATCGACGTGTTCGATGTATCCCAGTCACCTGTCGCCAACTCCTTGGAAAAACATGTTCCGAGGAAATCCTTCAAGTGTTTTTCCTTCTGCCTGTTATCGCTGCTCTGCTCGGCCATTTGCGATGAACGGGCCCGAGCACACAAATATTGCAACGTCGCACGGGCACTAACCGCAAAAGTCCGGTGATTGAGGTAGGTCTTGGGCTTTATGCCGGCCCAAGCAGCCACATCATCGATGGTCAACCCCGGAAGCCCACGCTTCGCCCGAGGGAAGATGTCCTCGATAACAAGTGTCTGCCGGATCTGTGTATAAGCACTTCCATATTTATCTTTGCGAAGTGAGTTGAGAAGATCAGCCTCTTCAATATACCGCTCATCGAGGGCACGAGTGATCCGGAGTAACGAGGGAAGAAATTGGGACAACTGAGGTGTTCCTGAAGCGGGTGTGCGTGATCTGGACCGGGCGTTGATTATAGCTGCAGGAGCAGCGATTGGTGGTTGAGATACGAGAGTCGGTCCTTGTGGGAGCTATGTCATAACTCAAAGTTAGGACTTCCGATGAAAGTGAGCGCTACTGATCTCGCACCTCCGGGAAAAAATACAGAACAAAAATCGGTGTATCCAGGCGAAGATTGTGATGTCCGAAAGTCATCCGGCTGGTCTCGTTGTGGTCGGCACCTGCAAGGGCAACACGGGATGGGTTCAAGTAGTCGCGCAGGGGACCAATCTCCCGGTAACCAGTCGCAACGGAGCTGTACATCGGATCGTGAACTTCAACCATGCTCTTCGACCAAGCAACATGGAAAGGTGTGGTGCCAAGCATGCTGCAGATGTCGTTGAAAACATTGCCCCCTTTTCTGTGTGAACGATCTTGAGGAGGTGGGAAGGGACAAGACCCTGTTCTCGAACGAGACGAAGGAGGAACTTCGTTTCAATGTAGGTGTTGTCATTGGTGAATTGATTTCTGGGTTGCTGAAATTGTGCGGTCAATATATAATCGGTGCCATGGGGCAGGTCAATTATTTATTTACCTGTTCCTCGTTCTCCTGCCACTGAAACCGCGGTGGGGAATTAATTGTCGCAAATGCGTAGTCCGACTGGTGATGAATGAGACCAAATAGAAAGGAAAGAACACAAACGACTCACCCAATTATGGATTCCATCCGGTAGCTGAAGTGCATGAGCAGTGTAGAACATTGATAGTTGCATCTGCTTGAAACATGTTTGGAGTGCGAAAGGTCCCACATATTTTCGCAGCAGTTCAAGTATGGCCTTGAACAGTGACTCGAGTTGGCCAGGATGTTGCTTTCTAGATGACTATTCACATACAGTTTGGTAGCGTCCACTTCATTTACACCAACTAGATCTGTAATTCATATGCAAACCAACCATCTTTGCTTTGGCAACTGCTTGACAGGTTGAACACAGCATGTGTGATGGTCAATCAAATGGTTGAACATGCAAGACAAGGGCTTGTATGAGTCCTCGACAATGTTTAAACTCACAAGATAACATAAAAGTGTCCTCAGCAACTCATTGGTGGCTACTAAACCCCCAAATTCTCAATGTATTCGCTGAATATTCATATTCACGAATATTCGCGAATATTGCTGACTAAGCAACGAATTTTCGCCATCAATATTCGTACGAATGCGAATATCAATTTCTAGGTTTCGGCGAATATTCATATTCGCGAATATATATTCGTGCTACTCTTTACCTATCTTTCTAATCCAAGATATTCGCGCCAATATCCGTGGCTGTGCAAAAGTACCTTAGAGATATTAGCGCGAAACCAGCAGATATTGGAGAAATTGGGTGAGATATTAGAGAAGGTGGGTGGATATTGGCGCGAAACCCTCAGATATTGGCGCTAGAACATTAGAGAAAGTGGGTCTCTCGCCGCTACTATGCTCGCTTTGGCTCGATAACCCTCAATGATCGAGAAGCCCGCTTTTCCCAACCGAAACTCGAACTCTACGGGCTTTTCCGTGCTCTTCGCGCATGGAAAATTTACCTCATTGGTGTCCGCAATATTATTGTTGAAGTCGATGCCCGCTATATAAAAGGCATGCTTTCCAATCCCGATCTCGCACCTAGTGCCAGCATTAACCGCTGGATACTGGCCATACTTACCTTCCATTTCGAACTGGTTCACATTCCCGGAGTCCTTCATGGACCCGATGGCCTTTCTCGCCGTACTCTGCAGCCTGGAGACGAACCCGAGCCCGAAGACGATTTTGACAACTGGATTGACCGAGTACACGGATTCATGCATATGTTGAACGACTCACCTTATACTCGCCGTCGAAATGCGCCTATTTCCATCCTCGCTGCCGACATCGTTCCCGACAATCAAAACGCGCCCCCTTCCCTTTCCTACGACCTCGTTCCTCGCACGGATAACGCTCGTCTCGCTGATGCCCGCATCGACCGAGTTCGCCTCTGGCATGACAAATTACAGCGCCCTCGTGACATGTCCGACGAGCAGTACCGAACTTTCGTGCGCTACTGCCTGGATTTCTTCTTGAAAGACGGTCAGCTTTGGCATAAGGACCCTCAGTCTCACCATAAACTCGTCGTTGTCCCCGACCGCCGCCTCTTTATTCTTCGCTCCGCTCACGACGACGTCTGCCACAAGGGCTTTTATGCGACTCGCGCCCTCATCTCCGAACCATTCTGGTGGCCCGCCATGGCCAGCGATATCGCATGATACATCTGCACCTGTCACCTGTGTCAAATGCGCCAGACGCGTCAAGTTTTGATCCCGCCTACCGTCGCTACACCTGCTCCAATTTTCGCCAAAGTCTATATGGATACGATGCACATGCCCATGGGCGGTGGATTCAAGTACATTGTCCAAGCTCGCTGTTCACTCACGCACTATCCCGAATTCCGCATGCTTCGCCAGGAAAACGCGAAATCCCTCGGCGATTGGATTTTCCAGTTTAGTAGAGAAAATTTTCATTTCAGAGGAAACGGGGGTGGCTGTGCTTATGTAATCAAAAGCGCGAAATCGGCGAGCGAAATTCACAACATTTGGCAATAGGGAAACAAGGGTTTATATGTCTAACGAGCGGCCATCTTCACCTTCCTTTTTTCCCACTCTGCAGTTGCCACATCCAGATCCTTCTGCTGCACTCCTCGGTGGGAACGGAATTTTTTGACCGCAAATTCGGCAACGGGTCCAGTCGCTCCAAGACGGTAAACACTAGCATACCGAGTAGCACGCCGGAAGAATCTTCGAATTGTAGGAAGGGGGCAGCTCCGGAGTGCCTCTGCAACCAGGTCCTTGGCTTTCTGCCATGTGCTGTTGGAGCGTTCACGGAACCACCGCTTGATCCATGCCCAGAAGTATTCGATCACGTTCATTTCGGGGTGGAATTTGGGCAGAAAATGGCAAAACATGTTGGGCGCCGCCTCAATGAGCTGAATAAATCAAAGTAAGCTTCATATTTGCAAGCTCAGAGGGAAAAGAAAAACATACAAGTTCAAGTTGCGACTTTTGACATGCAAAGTCGGACTGCAGCGAAAGCAACTGTCGCATGCAGCAATCAACTGGCCGCTCATCGTCCTCTTCACTGTCATTACCATCATCAGCGAACATCTGTAATCGAATTGATTTCCCATCGCTCTTCAACACACTGAAGTATTTTCGTCCTCAAAAATCGCAGCTCCAGCTGGTGCGTTTCACTTCTTCCGTGACTCAGGATTTACTTGTCTATTCTAAACCTAGGGATTTCTTGCCCAAGTTCCACCCCCAGATGAATCCTATTGAATATTTCAGGGCTTGGGTCAAGCGATGGTTCCAGGAGTGTTCCAATGGAACCTGGCAAGAAGCCAAGGACCTCGTCGATGAGGGGCTTTGCCTCTGTCCCCTCCCAACCATCTGCCGCTTTTATCGATGTGCAGATCGCTACGCAAGCATTTATCGACTGAGTCAACCCGGACCCGAACCCGGAAAACCCGGACCCAAACCCGCGGGTCTACGGGTTGTCCACGGGTTGTCGGAATTGATCGGATCATGCCTGCCGAAGCTTGCCGGCACAGTTTAACACCTTCAAAACTGAAATATGGGCTTATGTACTATGTCTGGGGAGAGAACGTGAAATTCAAGTTTTTCAAGTTGCAAAAAAAGCGAAAAATGAGAGAAAAAGGGAGGGAGTATCAGAAAATCAAAGAGCTCACCTGACCGCGAAATCGGAGTCCCAACCGTCCCGTAGTCTGCCCTAGACAAATCACAAAACTTGAATTAACTTGAATCTCGGCTCCGCGTGGATTGTTCCGAGAATTCAAGTACTAAGTGCCACCGGCCCGGATGGCCTATGTCTCAGCCAATCAAATTCAAGATGTTTGTGTTGTCAGCGGGCGCCTGTTTCAGCCCGCTGTTGCCGCAACAAGCGCTGTCTCGTCGCTTCTCGATTTCTGCGCTCTCTGGTGCTCTCTATTTCTGTACTTGTATGGAAGGCACCGCTTTTCTATCGCACTCGCTCCCGCCCGCTTAGTTCGCCGTCTGAGCTTCAAAACCAGGTACAATATGAAGTAAATAAATTGCTCTGAAACTACTAGCGTGAACACGATCAGCTTCCGCGGGTCTGCGCTGCATTCTCCCGTTGCAAAGTGCGTTCCTCCCTCTCGCGTGCCCGGTTCTTCTTCAAAGGGGGATGCCCGCATATACACCACTTTTTGCCGCCCGAACCCCGACAGTTGTGCCGCTTCGGACAAACAGCCTCCACACACAGGGCACAGCGTCTCGTTACTTTTGCCTTCTGAGTTGCAGGACCTGGTGTAGGTGTGGAGGCACCAGGCAGCAATGTCTGTTGCACGACGACAGGCCGGATGAATTGAGGTGCAGCCAACTGCGCAGGCTGTGGGGCCGGCTGTGGAGTAAATTGCACAGAGGGCAACATTGACTCCGCAGTCTCGTTTACCTCATCGCTCTGCATGGACGACTCGCCAGATTCCAATTCAGGGATCTGGGAGTCACCAACATCTTCTCCATCTTCTTCCTCGGCCATCGGATTGAAAGAAGTTGGAACATTGTCGCCTGCGACAGATAAAATCAGCGCAGATTTTGGAAGAAAAGAAGACGAGTCAAACCTGCAATAGAGAGGTCCACTTCGCCGTCGGGAACAGCTTCGGGTAACGGAATCGCAGGTAGAGCATTAGTATAATTATCGTCCGAATTGAGAATGTCGAGAAGCGGCTTCCGCGCAGTGAAATTGATACCGGTGGACAGTGTGGAACGTTCCGATTTCCAGAGAATGGTCTTTTTATGGTGCGCTTCAAGTTGTTGAGGTAGTTTGTAGTAAATTCGGAGGTTGGAGTCGGTTACTGAGCGTGATTGGGCGTCCACGAGTTCGTTCCAAAATTGTGCAAGCTTGAGGAAGTCGATGTTCTTCCAGTGCTCGTGGGGTGGATAAACCTTGGCACCCTTTCTGAATTTTGCGTGGTTAATATGTGCCTTGAAAGTGATGTATTCCTGGTGCGTATGCACTGGAACCACCGCCGCAAGAGTCCGCTGACGAAGTTGGAGGTAGCGGTACCGGTTTATGGACTTGGTACAGAGGCGCGTCATGACATGCACTGGTGTATCACGATGGTGAGGTAGACCAGTGATGTGTGGGCGAGGAAGTGTAGTGATTTTGAGATTTTCAGCAAGTGATTTGGCGATAGGGAGGATGCCAATGGTTTCGGAAGTGGCGATCCGAGTCGGGAGCACACGGGGAAGAGGGAAGGAGGGCTTGCAGCCGACTTCAATAGCAAGTTCGACGATCTCGTCCCTGATCCAAAGTGCATAATGGCCGCGATACTTTTTGCCCGTGCGGTTATGAAACCCGACCTGGCAAGCGTCAGAAGACTGAACAGGATCGAAAAAAATGAACAGAATACCCTCATGTTTCGACGCAAAATCCAGTTAATTAAAATGCACTCTGCCAATTCTGGAGAAGCTCGCAGGGAGCCAAAAATGCGACGAACGACCATATGGAATCCACCCTCGAGCGAGTTCGTTCCTCGCACGGTGCGGTAGACGTTGAGCCCATCACGGTCCTTTCCCATTAGATAGTAAAGGGGGATACCAGGAGGATCCGAGAGGTACCCCTCTCGCGCGGTTTGAAGGAGATGTTGGACCATTTCTTTGGCTTCATCTGAGAAGAAGGGGCCGTTGCTTTTCTTCGTTGAGCACTGGATGTCCTGGTATGCGTTGAACAATTTATCGAGTCGGCCCAATAGCACGGTGCGTTCCGGAATATAGCGGCGGATACGGCGGTTAAGAGTCGAAGACTTTGCGCGCTTGTAATACTCCCAGTCACCTCCGTTCTTCTCGATGACAGCTCGGACAGCACATTCGTCCGAATGATCCCGGACAAAGATGGCCTCGCTGAAGTCGTGGGCAAATGCTTTGAATGCCGAATGTTTTTTTGACAAGAGGCGGAGCAGTCGGTCCATGTAATGGAACGCGTCATCGAGAACACGACTGGGAAGCTTCTCCGACTGCTGCATGAGGGTAAAGGTACGCTCGATGCCTTCCATCAGTGCAGCCACGGAAGTATCCTATAATATATAATGAATCTGGATCGAAAATAACACCATGTTGCGCACCTCGTTGACGCTGTCATCAAAGAATGTATTGTTGAAAAAGCTGCTATCAATTCCAGGCATCTCGTTGTCCTGGTTAAACTGTTAAAAATGTAACACCTGGAAGCAGTGTTAAATACCGGATTGCCCTCGAACTCGGTGTCTTCATCAAAGTCAAAGTCAAAATCATCGTCATCTTGGTCTGAATCCTGTATCCTCCATGTCCTTCTCGGTCAAATTTTCGAACTCGATGGAAGGAGAAATTGAAGGGGTAAACTCTGGGATATGTTGGGAGTTGTCGGGCGGAGCGGGCACAGAAAATACACGGGAAACAATGCGAGCCGGCACTGGAGCGGTTTCGCCGCGAGAAATAAGCTGTGAGGTGCTTACAACCGCTTGTCCGCCATGCGCAAAGATCCATTCGAGTGTTTGATTGTGCAATTTGTGAAGTGAGCCTGGAACTAGAACCTACGGGACGCCGTAAGAAATATCAACACAAGGAGTTGAAGAGAACCAACCTTCGAAATCTCAATGAGAGAACGTGACGCGCTCACATTAATTCGCTTTGTGAGTCCGTGCTCATCCATAATCGCGTCGAGGTAGCCCGGATGGTGACCAACAATTGAGCCTTCCGCCACCGGCTTGCAAGCCTGGATGAGTGTTACACGCTGCCCGTGAGTCACCGATTGGGTGGGCTGTAACGGTAACCCGAGAGAATCAAGATGACTGAGCGCAAGATAAATTTGCCACTGGCAGTCGATCTCCCGAAACAGCAAGGTATTTTGCTCCGCGGGCGTTAAGGACCAAGGATACGAAATATGGTAGGGAAATGAAAAGGACTTTCGAAGAACTAGACCCGAAAGTGCAGAAAGTGAAACTGATGGATCATCGACCACCGCTTTCAATTTGGCATATTTTCCCAAGTCGAGTATGGGCGCATTTTTTGCCTTTGCGAGTGTCGCGATTTCGGGGAGTGAGAATGCATCCGAAATTATCTGGAGGTTCTCGCGTATCGAATGTCCGATCTTGATAATTGTGGGGTTGGTGAGAATTGCCCGCAAAGAAGGAAGAATCTCGCTCCGCGAAGTCAGAGCTGCAACCTACATATCGAATCAATCAATGTACTTGAATAGAGTATGTATGTAAATCTATACCTCGAAGACGACAATCTTATCCTGCGTCCGGAGTTGGATAATCTCCAGACGAGGCGGCCCGTCTTTGCGTTGTTGTGTCTTGATTGCAAGCGCGACCAAAGAAAGCGGTGTGGTTGGAGTAACAATATCCACGAGAATATCATTTGCTTCGTCCTCAATCTCCATTGAATCAGAGACGATGGTGGTTGGGATTCCAGAACTTGGTTCAAAGGTGGGAAGGTCTGTCCACTCGGTAATCGGCTCAACGTCCTTGATCAACGAGCTGTTGATAGACTCGTGAAAGGACCGCTCCACTGAAAAACATCAGACTTTTCACCACGGAAGAATGAACTGCTCACGTTGTGGTGAATCTGTGTAAAATATCTCGGTTGGCGGATGGTTCGCATTCTTTAACCCTTCCTGAATTCTCTCGAACAATTCTTTAACAAATGCCAACGACTTGGTTTGAGTTAAGGAGTGCGCTCGGACCTCTTCGAACTCGTTAAGCAGAGTATATGCAGCGATGAAGATCTGTTCCCCCTTCAAGTCCCCCATGTACTTGAGGAGCTAAAATAAAATGAGGGTCAGGCCGTCATTTACGATATTTGTAAGTTGACACTAACCTGGAATGTATGGTCCCCTGCCGCCACGGTCAATGGCAATGATGCAATAAATCGTTCGATGAAGATGCGATACGCAGAAACATTATCTGTGAAGAGTGCCTTCAGATAAGGGACAGACGGTGGAGACCCTGCATATCCTTGTGGGTCATCAAATGCAGAAAATGACTGAACGTTGGTCCGGCCATAGAAATCTGCGGCAGAAAGGTACATCAGCTCCCCGTCTGCATGATATCGGTGCTGGATCTCGGAAACTAGTTCAGAAAACGGAGCAGGACCGAAGCGTGCGGCAAATGTATTTGACATTTGCGCCATCATGAGCTTTGAAATGGCACCGCGTGCGGATATATATGCTGCATAAATGTGAGCGACTCGATAGATGTATTTTGGAAAGACAGATACCTGGGAATGCCACCTGTACAAACCGCGGAAGCTGCGCAATAATATGGGGATCGGTACCCTGGTGGTTGGTTCCACATCCCGGTGAATCTTTCCGTCGGTCATCGCAAATAAACCGATTTGTGAGAAGGAAAAAATCAGCTGGCATTGAACGAACTCGGCGAGCGATAGGATTGTCATTGAAGCCTTGGCGAAAAAAATAATTAAAAAAGGTGTGCGACTGGAACATGGGACAGACCTTTGCGAGATAAAGGCTTACCACAAGTACACTTGAAGCGTTCAGGATGGCCGGGAAGGAAGTTCGGCAACCACACAAATATTTTGCGGTGATATACGGCAGTTGGATCAAGGCCGCGGCCAAGGGCGAAGACAGGATGCGGGGGCCTATCATAAAAATCACCCCGTTGATAACAGAGGGGTTGTCCATGAGCTTTAATTTCATCAGTGAGTCTCTTCTTCGCGTCGCTCAATTGCTTTGAGATTGCGGACTCTTGATCGCAAAATGCAGCCTCCTCTGTATCTAGATTTTCCTCGCCATTCTCCGGGGGATCTTCTATGAGACTTTCGTCGATGATGCAATCTCCTGCAGCAATATCCGCATGCTCATCGTTTTCGTCGATGTACGCCAGCTCTTCATTGAGCTGTGCAAGATCACCTACGGAAATCGGTGGTGGACGGGTGACTGTTTGTGTGTAAATTGATACTCATGCATCACATTAAAATTGAATTGAAATACCAGGAATCGTCGAAGCGGATATGGGTGCTGCCTGAGCACGCAAAGGCCCGAGAGCGGACCAAGTTGATCTCCCAGCTGAGGCAGAAGCAGTGGCGGGGTTGCCTCGAGGAACAGCAGCATGGGTGTTATGAGGAAGAAAAAATGGGGCAATGGGCCGCCGAGAGCCACTGGTATGGGAGGTGGATGCCCGAGCGCGTTCCTGTAGCAGCGGCGTAGGTGAACGGCCGAGAATTTGCAATTTTGCTTCATTAGGAGGTCTTCCCGCTCCCTCCCGAGCACCACCGTGAGTTCCTTTTGGTTTTTTAGGATCCTTTGGCTTCTTGGGGTTCCTGGGTGGACCAGTTTTGCGGTGACTTCGAGGTGCCATGAAAGCTCAGAGAGATACGCGTCGCGTTTCAAAATCACGCGTGACTTATGCCATAAGACGTGGTTACGGACCGATTCGCGGACGGATCACAGCTGCGATCAGTCGCATCAATCACGGGATGTGGCTTAAGTACTTACGCCTCCCCTGACACCTTTCATGAGCCGAAATAATCAGACGTCAGAGTGCCCATCGCCAAGGCGCCAAGCGTGCCGCGGCAGCTTTGGATGCATCGGCAGTGTCGGCAGGGAATAGTTAGGTCACCGGAAGCCAAAAGGGGTACACACAATTTCGTTCCAACCGGCCAAAATTTTGGCCAAACGTAATCCCTCGTCAAAAAATTCCGAAAAATGGTATATAGGCTTATTTTAGGGTGCTGAATCTGAATCTGAAGTCCGTTTTTTTATTGAAACAAAACTCCAGCTACTAGCCGAGTTGATGCTTTTGACTGTCCCCTACTGTAGACAAATCCCTCTCGCTGGAGAAGTCGACGTGCTGTGCGAAGAGAGACGCCCCGGCCGACCTTGAATGCGATGCGAGGGAAGAGTTCAACCTCCATGTATTTTTTGAGCCCAGCGGGCATCTCTTCTTCGGTGATTTTCCGCAGATATTTGTCTGCGGCAGCAGGAACCATCTTCTGCTGGCTGAACTCCACAAGCTTTGCGGGATCCATCACCCACTTCTCGCTCCGAACGTACGAGCGCAGTTCTGCACGGATTATTGGGTCGTCATAAAGTGAGTATGACTTGCCGTGCTTGCCGATTTTGGACTCGGGGATGACACGATCTGAAATCCACTTGCGCGTCCATTTGCGAACCATTCACCCACCCCATTTAGTGGCGAATCCCTGCGCCTCGGCAGCGGTTTCCGATGCAGCCTTCCACGCCTTCTGGTTCTTCACAACTATGTGGAGATGGCTTTGGATGGAGCGCGCGCGGTATGATTGGAGGCTCGCATTTCCAGCGTGGAAAGTGTCCTTTTTAGAAGCAATGAGCTTGTCTATGGAAATCAGGGCAGATGCGAGGATATTTGCACGAGCAGTGGCAGCTTGAATGGCGGCAAGACGCCACCGTTCAGCTTGAGGAACTGCAAACTTTTGGCGCTTGAGCGCTGGCACTGGTCTGATCTGGTGAGGTATTGGTTCCGCCCCAGCAGCTGCATCGTTCGTTGGGCTGAGAACGGGTGCTGCACAAGTGGCCGCATTTGGAGCACCTGTACGTCCATCTGCATTCTCGAAACCAGAGGTTTTGTCCCCACCGATCTCGGAAAAATCACCAGAAGAAATGTCGGAAATGTACCCGGTGAAGATATCGTCAGGGACTGCGACAGGCGGGGAGCTTTGAGCTGTAGGGGATGGAATAATGGTGGGAGTGTGGAGAGGAGTTGTTGTTGTTGTTGTTGTGTCCACAACTCCTGGTGCGGGAGCAACGTCGGTGTTTGATATGATCGTCCGAGGCAGGACAGGGAACATTGTTTTGAAAAGACTGGCAGAAGTGCTTGAAAATGGTATCAGAGTTCTTATACAATGCAGACAACAGAGATCCAAAACATACCTCTTTCTGGAAACCTCATCGTCTTCATCCTTATCCCGCAATTTCTTGTCATTCCTCCGTTGCGAGCGCCCAGAGTTGCCTGTGTACCGCCCTCTCAGCTTCTTTTCTGCAGCCGTCCAATCCTTTTTGGTCTTGCTTCAGTTATAACTTCGTATACAGCAGCGATTGATGCATCGTCTTTGGCACCAGCACGCGCGAGGCTCTTCAGCAACTCGTGGCCCACCAGATCTTTGTCGGATTCACTGGAACAGTCGTCTGTGGGAAGTGATCCATCTTCACAGTTCCATTCGGTCGCGCTTCCATCAGTAGCCCAAGGATTGAAGAACGGATCAAAGAATTGAGGAACCTTGTCGCCCTCGGTGCCGTCCCAGTGACAATTGTCCGATTCCGAGGAGTCTGGGTCGGAAGAACCTGTGACGGGTGTAATTTTGAGCGCTCCCTTGGAAGTCCGGGCATTGGCAGCCCTGGCCTTCTTGTAACCGGGTGCCATTGTGTGGGGACTCTGTTTGGTGGAGTGCGTGCGGTACCAGTGACGCGTCGCTGGTGAAAAAGCTCGCGCGTAACGCGTCGGCTCATGTGATCGCGGATCAAATACCCGTTTGGGTTGAATTCGCTGTCCAGATACAGAGGCCATTGGGAGTAATCGAATTACTGTAGAATACACTCAAAAGTTGCGTGAAAACACCCTCAGAGGTATACCAAATTTGAAAAAAAAAATCTCCGGCCGATCTGGCCACTAATCTCGGCTCGCGGCAGCTAGGTGACCCGCACCATAGAGCAGCAAAGCCCAACATGCAATTTATCTTTTCTACGAGAAAGTGTTGACGGATGCAAGGGGCAAGGCCACACAGGGCTCACGCTATTATAAATGTTTTTTCGGGAACCATGAGGTAGTGGAGATGACGGAAGGGTCGAATTATAATAACCGAAGTGAGTAGCGCGAGCTTTTCAGCATGCCACAAGTCCTAACTCCTTTAGAACTTCGAAACCATCTTAAAGAGACATCTGAACGTCACTACCGTCTTTATTCCGTCCTAACGAATCGGAAGAACCCTCCGACTGACCGGGAACGCCGGTTGGCGTGCGGGGTCGAAAAAATGACCGACGAGATTGCAAAAGAATATGAGGTACAGCTCGAGGAGATCTCGAAGAATGTAAAGCAGATGTTCGAGAAACAGATAGCCGACACTCAGGTATGCGGTCATTCCTCAGGAAATATTTCGTTCATCTCGCATAGGTCCCCTGGGATCAAGAGCATTTTGAGGGCCTGGTCGCCAAGTGGGTTGCGGCGTGCGATCAGCCTTTCACGGCTGTTATCCGGGACGAGTTTCGCGAGATGCTTCAATACGCTCACCACCATTCCCCTACGCCACTCAAAATTCCCAGCGACGAATCTGTAAAGATTCGAATCGAGAAGATGAGTACAGAAATGGTGGAGGGGTTGAAAATGATTTTCGAGGTCTGTCCCGTCTATGAAGATTTCAACATGTTTGCAGCTGACCGAGCAAAAGGAAAATTTGTCGAACTTTTCGTTGTCTCTGGATGCATGGACTTCAAGCAATGGCTACGCATTTATGGCCATTGTTGTCCACTATGTCGGGAATGACGGAAAATTAGGTTTGTTAGTTTTAAGCAATCTTTAACCACACTGATGAGCTCTCTGCAATAGAGGAGTGTCTAATCGACTTCCGCGAGCTCATTGGAGAGCATTCCGGTGAAAAGATGGCAGCCGCTGTATGGGAAATAGTTGAAAAGTTTGGCCTCGTTGGCAGGGTTTGTCCTGCAGTACACTTTATTCCCTCACCATTAAATTCAGAGGAGGTAAGGTACTAAACGAGGGTGATTGTGGCTAGTTGAATAAGCGAGGTAAAGATTCAATGAGGTAAGGTAGGCTGAATTATATCAAAGATTATATTACAAGAATAGGGGAGAATGGTGAATGGCCGATTCGTCGAGTAAAGACTCAAAAGCACTTTAGGCCCAGGGGTTATCAGCAGGCTGGGGGACGACGAGCCCGTCCCGAGGCGGTCCAGGAACATGTCTCTGGAGGGTCGGCCTGGAAAATCCACTCCGACCGTCGGAGTGAGACACTGGGGCGGCACCGGCGGCTGAGCTCCCAGCGGAAGAAGTGGAGGCGAAGGCGTTTCCAGTGTTGCTGCTCGATGAGGTGCCGGTGATGGGTGTGCTTGTCCAGCTAGGGATCCATGTAGAATACTTGGAGGAGGTGACGGAGGTCGGGTCTAGGGCCGGGTCGTACTGGTACTGGAATGAAGACGTCGCAGGTCGCAAGGGAGGTGAGCGGCTGTCCTGGTTCGTCCCATCGTCCGTCGAGTTCACGCCTTGGAAACAAGTTAGCAGATAATCGCGATGAAGTACTCGCCACCTACTAATGTGAGAAGCAATAGATCCCGACCGGGTCCTTTTGCTTTTTCCCTTGTCATTGTCGAAGAAGCTGAGAGGGGACGCCGAGCGCTTGAGGGAGGTCCCTAGGATATGCACCAGACATGAGATTCAGATCCTCAGTCGCCAAAAAAGAATGCTGACCCAGAACAAAAGCTTCATGTGGCGGTAGAAAGTGTTCTTCAGCGTCGGAATCCAACTCGCGAAGGAATAACGCTGTGTGCAGGTGAGGATGTGTGACCGAAATCCGGTGGTCGAATTACTCACTATCGCGGGTCTCAGTGCCTTCTTGCTTAACCTTGACGGAGCTTCGAATTTGACGGGGAGGGGAGGCTTCGACGACTTCATCTGAGTCCGCAAGTTCATCATCTGAAGACTCCTCCTCGGATGTCGTGTCAGCCTCGACAACAGGTACACTCTTGATAGCTCTAGTCTTTGGTTTGCGGCGGGACTTCGGGTTATTGTCGGGTCGCTCGTCCGCCTCAGATTCGGAAACAACCTCGTCCGCGTTGAAGTTCTCGATGGCATCATCAAGATTCTTGTACACCGCAGATGGGAGTTGGTGCTTCGTCGCCATCCTTTCCCTCAACTTCTCCCAGGTGGCTCAGATCGGAAATCACGGTTACTTCTGGCTCACACAGACGAAGGCCAAGATCGACGCGCTCCGGACGAAAATCGCGTTTCACGTGCCTCCAATTGTTAACAGCGGGGATTGCGATACCCCCGCTGCCTGCATGTATTCGTGGACCCGGGAATGGGAAGAGCGCGTGCGGCAGCTCCTCCACCACCCCGACTCGCCAATCAGCTGTTTAGCACTGCTGTACCAGTTGCGCAACACCCACATCGACGGGCTCTGCAACGAGTGCCAAGATTTGAGGGTAACTTGGATCTGGGGGAAATGCATCTTGACACAGGAGGAGGGGCTCATCGACGACGCTGTCTAGGCGCTCATGGACTTGCAAACCGACCAGCCGCTTCGCGCGGCTCTCAGCGATAGTGTTTGCAGCAGCCGCATCGTTATTGATATTAGTAACCAAGGGGGTCCGAAGATAAGGATACCCGATATGGGGTCTGGGGGGGGGGGGGGGGGGGGGTCGGTCGGAGCGACTGAAAAAAATATTTGTGTACACTTTTTTTTATGGCCAGATAGAGGTCCGGACACACCCCAGTGCTAACCTAGGGCAGTTGCGGGGGCACCGTGGTTGTTTGTGCGTTTCCTCGTCTGATTTGATGCACTTTTGAGCCCAGTATGCTGTCGGAAGGCAAATATTCATATTACAGAGCTACTAGAAGACGAATGTGTGTCTGATTGAATTTATTACGATTTTTTTGCGCTATTTTAGACGCGGTGGGGCGCTTTTTTGCGTAACTCCGAGGTCTCATCCATAGTCCGGACAAAAAAAAAGTTGGTCCCAGGTCTCAGCCAAAATCCGGACAAGGTTTGGGACCCTCGACCACTGAAAAGTCCGGACAAAAATTTTCAAAGGGCCGAATTTGGGATCGGACCTCCCAAGGGATAATCGCCGGTCCTGGCGCGGGGCGGTAGTGGGGACATGATGGTGTGAAGAGAAAAGAAGAATGTGGAACGATTTCTGTATTGACTGTTGTTTGCAATCGGCGGAGTTTGAATGACTTGCGAACTTGCAATCCTCCCATTGACCGTGGATCCACACGCCGCATCGTAAACTATTTCCCATGCAATCCTTACTGGCACACACTGACTGTTCCACGCAGCGTTTGCAACGATACGTAAGCAATCCCTCTGTTCCTGAGGTCGGATCATATGAGGTGGAGCGAGTACAATGTATTTTAGCTACCGTACCTGTATTATGTAGTGTTTTTGAATCTATTCCTTATGAAGTAACCTGGAAAGCGAAGCAAGCCCTCAAAATTCAAGGCAAAACTCTCACAAAACTTGAAAATCTTTGACAATACGTCCGGAATTGTTGACAATCGTAAGGGACATGCGGAATCCGGCAATTGTTAACAATCTTCCAAAATCAGTGAATTGTCACTAATTATCAGAAATTGTTGACAATTGGGAGATTCGGGATTTCCTGATGAGTCAATGTATCAGTAACCGGCTCAGCATGTCTGGGTTTCTTTATGACACACCCATCTGGTTTCACAACTGTCTCTGCGCACCGTATCACGACAGCAATATCTTGCTTCTCCTGCTTTCTTGGGTGGTTTGGCCGATCCCAGGGTCTGAAAACAATATCAGCAGAGGTTACCGGGTGCGCAGGAGAATGTCTACCATCTTGCCGAACATGATTCTCCCGAAAGCGCGGAGAGAAGGGCGATGAGTGAAAATTGACGCATTTGCGCATGTTTGCGCGCCAGGATGCTGACTAATCCGGCACGCGCGTCTGGAAAAGGCCCAGATTTAGCTGAATCGAGGCATTTTACACCAATGTTTGGACGGGTGGGCCCTCCGAGGACTCCTATGACATACAGACGGTACAGTGCATCCCCAGCAGTGATTTTTAGGCCCCCAAAAAATTGCATGCAATTTTTTTTTTCCAAGCCGCCGACCCGAACCCCATATGGTAATTCCTTATCTTTGGGCCCCCTTGCGTGATGGTATCAACCAAATACGTACAGACACTGACACGTATGTATACTATGTCTTCAAGTTCGTCCTCCTCCCGCGCCTCTTCCCCGTTCAGTTCCGTCCATTCTGACGATAGTGTTCCACCGCTGCGCCCCCGAACTCCACCGATGCCTCCCCGTGGTCGCGGTAGCCGCCAGACGTCACACAGTGCCGCGCGCGGGCAACCTCACGCAGCTACTACGCGTGGTGCCGCGCGCGGGCAACCCTCCCCAGCTATTACGCGTGGTGCCACCGCCTACCTCGCCCACGCCTTTGGCCGGGGTGCTGTCCCCACCTTAACGGCCCCTCCTGCTCAGGCCGGTGCCCTTCAGCCCATGTTCCACTTCGGTCGTGGTGTCACCCCTCCTACACCCGCCGCCAATGCCCCTCCTGCACCCGCTCCCACCCAGCCCCTCATTGACGTCGTCGCGGAGACCAGGGATATGAAGTTTGCGCCTCACACCAAGCGCAACCCCACCCCCCGCTCTGCTTCCCCGTCGGGTTCGTCCAGCAGCGGGCCCCCCAGTCAGTAGAACGCCATTCTCTCCCCGCCCTTCTCTCCCCGCCCAGGGTATGGCGGAGCAAATATTGGCGTGCGTAGCGGGCTCCAGACTGAGCCTTCCGCTAATAAATTTCATGAACAGGATTTTTCGGCCCATCTTGTCCTGGGGAATCGGCGAGAGCAAAGATCTCATCACATCCGAAACGCGGTTCCGGTGTGCTTCCCTGGGCCGGGTTCCATCTCCTTTGCCCTTGTCCTCACACCTCCTTTCACTGCTGATTTTTTTGGACCTCCCTTTCAACGACTCCGCATTGTATCTACTTTTTTTTGTGTCTCTGTGGTTCACAATATGGACATTGTTCTGTTTCACCTTTTATTTCACCTACCTATGTTCACATGCTTGACCACCGCATGCTTCACTCCAATCCGAGTCTTTCAGCGCCGAAGCTTCTTCTTTCTTCAACAAGTTGTTTCTCCCACTGTACATGTTGGTGTTTTGTTCGGTTTCTCTCACTTGCCTCCCCTCGATGAGATTTGTGGCTCAAAATGGATTGGGATGAGTGCGCCTGGTCAAAACTGGCTACAGTGTCAGCGACACGACGGCTAGAAAAGCGCTGAACTCTGAAAGCGGAGATCAAAGAGGCGAGAGAAAACGGCCAAACGAAGCATTTCCACATTGGCAATTTGGCATCGATAATGTGCAGTACTGCGACGTATATGAGGAGTCGAGGACGGTGGCGGACGGAAAAGCGAGCTGAAGGTCCGCCCTTAGAGTCATTGGAGGGACCTGATTTTTTAGGGGCATGAATGTACATATAAAACTCAGATTTACAAAAGGCCCCGAGCACATCAGGAAACACCTCCTTTGCTAAAAAGGTCAGATTACCCTAAATTCACACTAATCTAGCTGGATTACCTTGCTTAGATCTGTTAGCTTTCTAGTGACGTTGAAAATAAATTAGGGCGAAGTTAGGGAGAAAAGAGCTAAGTTAGCTGACCGTTAGCATAGGTTTCTTGCATTTGATTGCTCGTAATCGGGCCGGGGGAATGGAATTCAAGAATGAAACAATGGTATTTCAAGATAGCTACTACATGGAAGGTATTCTACAAGACTACATACATACATAGCACAAGGGCCATCTCACAGTAACAAGCGTGTCAAAACATCACGGCTTCAGATTTGGGGAAAAATCTGAGAAAGAGCATCAAAGAATGAACACAACCGATGCATTGGACTCACCAAAGGTAACCGTAACCGACTTCTCCAGGCACGAGGCGCCATCTGAGCACCGAATGGATCAAAATGCGAGGACCTGGGTGCAAAATATTAGGACGCAGAATACGGGAAACATATCATTGATTTGAAATCTACAATGAAATCAGACGAGTCAGCGCAAAAGAAGGGAAAACACACCAGGTCGCACTCATTGCCCACGCCGAGCTGCATTGTGTCAGTCACAAGCGCCAAGGACTATATTCCAATTGCGGCGACATACATACCAATAAGGATATGAGCAGAAGAGCTGTGGATGCGTGAGAGGGTGGACTATATATAAAAAAAGGAAACAGTTACCCTGCGTTGTATGTCAACTTGGTCACGCCATCGGATATCGTGTTTATGCAACTGCGCGAGATGCAACTACGCGAGACCATAACACTTGAACTCATCCTGCAGATTGTGGTGCGTAAAGACCTTAGTTAGCTGTGAACATTGATACGGAATCACAAAATGACTGACCGTCTTCAAGTCTGTAGATCATCGCCACTGTAAAATCGCAACCAGACGCGCATCAGTATTGGCGGACAAGAGATTGCGGCGCGTGGTGGGGTGCACAGACGAGGTAGGACTCACCATGAGAGTTGTGCGCCGGTGTATACTCGGTCAGCGCTCCGATGGTATGCGCCAATCCCAAAAGACTCAATCACGCTGCACCAACGCGTCGGCCGCACGCTGGCCGCAATACCCATGTCCGCGGCGATCACACCTGCCCACGCCGCCCGTTGGGCTAATCCCTTGGTTCTGCGGGCGTCAGCGTCGTGGTCCTAGTTGCAAGAGATACTCGCCTTGAACTACCCAGCCTCGGCGTCGTACACAGACGCTTTGATCTTTCCAGAGCCGTAAGAGTACATATACAGTGCCCACAGTTGGCCCACAGCATCCCCAGATAAATTCTCTATCAATTGAAATATGGGCAAAATGCGGTCCAAACAAATGATTTAATCTAGGGCCACAGAGCTAATATTTTCACGAACCCTTTGATGGGTGTGCATTTTTTCCGACAAAATCCGTCGAACCCTGTCCGGATTTTGGGTTTTGAAGTCCCTGGCCAGAATTTTGAGCCCAGATCGCCGAAATTTCCGGTCACCGAACAAACAGGTCCCTATTACATTTACATTACATCCTACGTCTCCTACTCACTCCACATCAGACATCCTACCCGCTTGCGTTCGTTTTTGTGTTCCAACGTGCAACGATGTTGGCCTCCGTTTTTCTACAGCATTCTTGGACACTGTCTTGCCTGACTCCTCCGTCCGCCGTTTGAGGTGGACATTCTTCACACGAGGTGTACCGTTCTTGGCCAGATCGACAGATCTTGGCGCGTCAGATGCAAGCAATTATTCGGAAAGACCAGGAGCGTGGTTCCAGCACCGGCCTGAACCGGAAGGTGCGCTGGACTGGCGAGGCAGGCACCATCGCTGGTGACGATACGACTGCAACCAAGGCGAAAACAGGAAACTCTGCAAATGCAGAATTGGCTGCTACCGGCCGATCAACAGAGGTAGATGGGCTCTGATCTCAACCCACGCGAAAACCTAACTAAATACGATTTGAAGGTTATTAAACGACGATGCCTCATTTTCGCCAAGCTTAAATGTAAATCAACCGTGGTAGAAGCCGGAATTGGAGGTTCCAGCGTCCGAACGATGGAAGAGGGTTGTTATGGATTTGCCATGGTCGGCTCTGACATTGCCCTTGTGCGAGGTATGCCTCCATTTGTAGTATACGTACCGGCTTTGGTAGGATACTGAAAATTCCTGCAGTCGTGACGATGTACTCGAAGAACGGTGGCAAAGCCGGAGCGCATGCCTGGACTTCGACTTGCACATCTATTGGCGCACTGTCATTTGTTGTGGCACAAGTCTATGAGATTGAATAAACCATTCCCCATTGTACTTCAGCTTTGGGCACTGTGCGTTTTGAACATTTACCAGCAAACTCATTCTTGGCACTCTTACCCAAGGAAGAGCTTGTCAAGACCTTCCACAGCCATGTGGAGATTGGAGCAGGGGCTCAGTTAATTTTTGGGGAGCTTTTAGATGAGAAGGAAGTGCTCGCGAGGGCAGTCGCAAGCCTGAACACAGTGCGACGGAAGGGGAAGGCAAATATTCATATTACAGAGCTACTAGAAGACGAATGTGTGTCTGATTGAATTTATTACGATTTTTTTGCGCTATTTTAGACGCGGTGGGGCGCTTTTTTGCGTAACTCCGAGGTCTCATCCATAGTCCGGACAAAAAAAAAGTTGGTCCCAGGTCTCAGCCAAAATCCGGACAAGGTGTGGGACCCTCGACCACTGAAAAGTCCGGACAAAAATTTTCAAAGGGCCGAATTTGGGATCGGACCTCCCAAGGGATAATCGCCGGTCCTATGTACAGTAGTACCGTGACTGCACGTGCACACGTGCAGCCCGATCATGTATAAACTTGCCCTCCAAGCTCACCCATCGATATTTGATCAGTCCTGAGTACACATCAATCTCTACTCTTCGATCGAGGAGAATTTTGTGACTTACATGTCAGCAGTGGAATATTCAGACTCCCCCGAAATCCTGCCCCAAATAATGACGGCCGGACGCGCAAGATCCGTGATAATCTGCCTCACCGGGATGTTTGGGGCGATTGAAATGACGAGGCTCCACTTATCCACCTCAAGAAATCCCCGAGGGTCGTCGCAGCAGGCGATGTTGTGTTGCGCCAGCAGCTGCTTGTCAATGACGGAGTAGATTGGGTCTTGTGCGAAGCACAAGACCCTGCGCCTGGGCTTATACGCGTTTTCGGCGTTCTTTCCGCCGACGGCACACTCGAAGACAACTGTCACACTTTCAGAACATATGCAGACATTCCTCCCATTGACTTACTATCCATAGCGCGATTCCACTCTGCCTGCGCGGGTGTGTCGCCGGGTGCTTCATCAATTTGAGGCTCGGGGAGGTGGGTCTTCTTCGCCTTGGATAAGCTGGAGCCAGCCGCATGCTTCTCCTTCGACGAACTAATTCCGATTAATGGTGTCTCTCCCGCAAGAAATAAAGCGCACCAAAGACGTTCCAATTCGGCCACAATACGCGTAGGGAAAGTTGCCTGTCGTCCGACCGCGGCTATATTAAAGTCGTACTTCTCCCATCTACAAACACAAGTAGCTCTGGATCTGCGTTGTATAGTGGTAGCACTTGTATAAAATATTATGCCCTTCCCCCCAGCGCACTACTGAAGTTCCAACAACCGTTCATGTACGAGGCCGCGCAGAATAGTAGAGGTATTGTAGGTTTTGATGACCACTGAGATCATTTCCAGGATCAAAGGATTATACACCCGACCCAACACATTTCGATATGCTTCCGTTGTTGCAACCAAGTGCAGACTCCTCGGAGATAGAAAATATTGCTCGGCGCCATGGTACAAGTCCGCGTAGGCAAGTGCATCTGACATTCAACCAATGTTCATACCTTAGACACAATGAATGAGACAGGCTTACCATCTCTACTCTCCGGTTCCGCATCGTTTGGCGAAAATTTTGTTGGACAAAAATCAGGGGATCAGGAGATTTTCTGACCTGGCCTCCCCACCTACTATCCGGGGTCCTATCAGCACCTGATCTTCCTCATTCAGGAACACGAGCGTGATTTCCCCATTATTGCAAAGATGGCGCGCGACTTCCTTGCCATTCCTGGGACTAGTGTCTCGGTCGAGCGACTTTTTTCGAAGTCGCGCCACTTGTGTCATGAAGCCCGTGGGTCAATGAAGGCGGAGACGATCATGGAGGCCATGCTGGTAAGGATGTTCAAGAAGGCGTCACTGCGGTGCGGTGTAGCATAGAACAATTAACTCATATCTACGCTGTTCAAAAAAAAATCCCCCTTTGGAAACCGTTTCAAACCTTTTTCAAACCGTTTCCTTACCGTTTCCGTTCGGTTCTCCCGGATCCGCGAACGGAAACGAAACGGTTGGAGCCTTATTAAGTGGGAGTGCGTGTAAACGATCCGTCACGCACCACCACGCATTCCGACGCGTCTCCACTCGTGACCATGCACTGCCACTTGGGTTTTGTCCAGCAAAGCCTGGTATAGAATGGACCTGTGCTCTGCCAAAAAGATCCTGTACAGGTGGCGCCACATTTAGGGCTCAATTAGGAAGTCACGATCAATCACTCCTGTCTAGACCGGGTCCATCCGATCTTCTCGGAGTGCCAGCTCATCACGTCGTCCCCGTCGTCCCGCCTTCCCCGCCAATTCCCCGCCCTCTGCCGAGTCGTCGCCGCGGATAGTTTTTCGGTGTATTTCTCTGGAACCATGTACATAGAAAAGGAGATACAGTCGACTCTGTCTTAACCCATACCCCTCCCATCGGCGGCGGATAAACGGAACACTGTACATGTTTTTTCTCTTGTCATGCACGGTTGCTCGGCCCATCGCCCAACCTTGGCCACCAGTTTTTCTGCGCCATCATGCTTGGCGCACGAAGGCACCATAAATTTGTGACTTTGTGACTGGACGCGTCTACAGCTGACATCTACCTCCAAGATGTCCACTCTCAAATTGTGTCCGGCTCGCAATCGCAATGTGTCGTCCCGAGTCGCGGATTATACCAACTGAGTGCTACAACAACAACAACAACAACAACAACAACAACCACCACGCCCCACGCCCCGCGCCCGTATCTTCTCACTCTGGCCTCCTCCTGCCCTAAAAATTGGACCTCATTCTCCCTGAAGACTCCTTATTCATTAAATCCACTCAAGAAAAATTTTCACCAACGCGTTCTCCTTCCAGGCGCCGACCTTTGACACGCCAATTTGATGGACGTCTCGCCTCGGAAGAAGCCTGCTTTTTCCCCTCGAAAAGCCAACAGAACCTCCACACCCGAGGATGACGACTACGGGGACAACTTCGGCGCCGTCAATGCACCTCTAGGTGTCTCCCTTTTGCTGCGGAGCGTCTACACCACCGGCGTTGCCATCACGACCACTAGTGCCGTCGCCCTCGCTCAGCAGACTATCGACAGGCTTCTTTCGGCCAATTCGGATTTGCCCTCGGTCATCCTATGCCCGTTCTCCACCTTCAAGCCTTCGACCTCCTGCTACCTTCGCATCGCTCCTGATCCGGACGACCTGGACGCCACCCCTCGCTTCGACCTCCTCGAAATCTGGCTCGATGTCCTCCGCAAGGACAAACGTGAGTGGGAGATCGTTTGGCAGCCGCTGTCGGAGGGGAAGGATAAAAGGATGATGTTTAGGATTGGCGAAGCGGGTTTTAAGAAGGAAAAGGGAGATAAGTCGTCGTGCCCTGCTCTCGAGAAAGTTAAGACGGCTCTCACAGCCCGCGGGATACTCGTCACGGATTCGTACTCCCTCCCCACTGGTTCTTACATCGGACTCGCCAATCACCGTCATGTCGACGACATCCTTGCCGCCGGTGCCATATCCGCCCCTGCCCTCTCGCCTAACCCAATCCCCGTGATGCGATGCCGCCAGATTGAGATCGAGCACTGCTTCGAACTCGTCGTGTCCGGCCTCTCTGAGGGAGAAGGTGTGCAGTCTTCGCTGTGCCGCTGGCTTACTCGCAATTTCCGCGACGCCGTGACGAAGGATTCCTTCTTTGTGGACGCCCGTGTTGACAGCTACGAGCGGGATTGCCTTGTCTTCTACATGTCTGACTGGGCTTCGACGACACGCGTCCTCACGGCCGGCGAGAAGCTCGTGTCGGAGTTCAAAGGCGACTCCCCCTCGATCCACCGCCCCCAGCTTCTACTGGCCTTTAACAACAACGGCGTGTGGCGACCCAAATCGTTGTCTCAAACGTTCCAGGATGGCGCTAGCTCTGTCAATAATGCGATCGCGTCCCTTCGCGCTGAGGTTCACGAGCTGAAACGCGACACCCGCGCTCAGTTTGAGTCTAACCAGCTTGCCATCTCCGCGGTTGCGAAGTCGGTCTCTACGCTCCACTCCACTGTCGACTCGCTTCACACTCGCCTATCCAATCATGCTTCTGCCTTCCTAATTCAATCGGCTGAGCAGGCGACTCGCGCTCAACTGGTGCAGGTGCAGATGATCATGGCGCAGCATCAGAACACGATGAAGTTTGGGAGCGCCGAACATCATGCCGAGGCGAAAGCTGAGTATAATCGCTTATACGAGGATCAAAGGGCGCTGACGAAAACCTTGTCAAAGAGTGCTGGCCAAGCTGTCGCGGTGCTGGGTGGTACTCTCGGCTCGTCGATCGCCCCTCCCATCACTCCTCCTGGAATCGAGATCCATTCTCGCTCGACGTCGCCGTCTGAAAACGCGCACAAAAGGCGCAAATCATCCAACGTTAGGGATGACGACTCGCTGATGACGGACAAACCTGCCGTCGTTTCCGTGCGTGTTTTCCTCCCGTTGAAAACCCCCATTCTAATCGCGGCTCGGGATGCCTCTTCAGAACAATCGTTGAAGTGCGCTGAAATGAAGCGGGTTTCGTCGCTTGTCTTTCCCTTAAGGGTTTTTCATGGTGTATTGAGCTTTGCGGGTGTTGATGTGTCGCCGAGATGTGATGAACGAGTGCTACCGAGTCGCAAAAAATCTGTTTATTCTTTAGATACGCAATACAAACCCCCTCCCCTCCTGCTTATTATCTTAATCCTTCTCTCCGTCGCAAACTTTGCCCTCGCTGCTGGTCTTCGAGCTAACTCCGGCTTCTCATCATATGCCCTCAACATGAATGGACTCGGCGGACCGGGGAAGATCAGCCATGTCAATTCGGTGATATCCCAAAGAAATCCACATTGCTTTGTGATCACCGAGACAAAGACCAACGAAAAGCTGAGTTCCAAATTACCTCGTGAATACAATATCTTCGAGGAAGATGCCATTCCTCTGTCCCATGGGAAAGGGCACAAGTGGGGTGTCGCAGTCGGTATCCGCAAAGATGTGCAGATCTCCCAGCACATTCAGATCAATAAGGCATCCCTGAAGGGGAGAGTCCTTGCGATTGACGTGATTTTGCCCACCGACTCCGGTCGTGGATTTGTGCATAGGGCGATTGGTGTCTATGCGCCGTGGGACCCGGGGATAAGCAACGTGGATCCAAATGCTCGTGAGTTTTGGGGAGACCTTACGAGTTTCTGCAACGAGACTCCGACCTCCTGGAGCATAACTGGTGATCTCAACGCCACAGTTTCCTCCTCGGAAAGAGCGGCAGACAAAAGTGACGCGCGGGCTCAATTTCTTCGCTTCTTGAAGGACGCCAATGCGCATGACCTCTGGTCGGATGTGCCGGACCGTAACAGACAGACGTGCTGGACAAGCAAAGCGCGCGGGTCGGGAGGCGGAGGCAACATTATTGATCGCATAGTGTCCTCTAAGTCGCAACTCGTTGACTCCGAAATCAGCGTCGCGGACAGATACACTGATTTCGTGCCCTCAACAGACCATCGTGCCGTCGTTGGGAAACTGGTTTACGCACCACCTTCTAGCGCTTATGGAAATTACACGGTCTTCCCGGAGGCTGTCCAAGTCTTCAATCAGCCGCGTATTAGGTTCCCGTTCAAGTCCGAAAAGCACCTCTTCGAGGTTTTCAAGAACGCCGTGGACGAAAGGATCAAAGCTGAGGCCGTACACTTTTCCCCAGTTACTGATGACTTTTCTTTCACCCTGAGGTATGACGCACTTTCAAAAATCATACTCCCTTGCGCAGAGGAAATCTTTGGGCGGACCTCGCGATACAAGAAGTGCCATTTAGTGACTTCTCCGAAAATCCAGGCAATGGTAGCGTCCATGCGATCCTTGGGTGGTGCCATTCGTCACGTCAAAAGCGGATTCAAGGCTGCGATTGCCTTCAAGTCTCTGAATACCTTGAAGCACTACGAAGCTGAGTACTCTCTGGCATCTGTTTCTGCTTCGGTGAATTTCTGCGGGTACTTGGGATCTGTGCGACGTCAATTGCACAAGGACCTGTATGCGGAAAAGATGGCGGAAATATTCTCCCGTGCTAAGCTGCAGGATCGCAATCGAATGATTGCAGCTCTTCGCGGCGGCTCAACGAAAAAGTTGGTTGCAGCTGGGAATTTCGTTCCTCTGCCGACATCCATCAGCGCTTGTGACGAACCAGACAAGCTGCTTTCGGATCCTGAGGAGGTTATGGAGGAGACTCGACAGTATTTTTCTAAACTGTACGGACGTCTGCCTCCGGTTTCAGTCCCGAAGCCATGGATGGATACACCATCGGTTGTCGCTGTCAGAGACCGCGTTAAGGCAGACCCTTTCCGCTGGCCGAGGCCCGCATCTATTTTCCAATTCCGTGCGCTTTTACGGAGAGGAAACCAGAAACCTTCTCCCGGGCCAGACTCATGGGAGAAGTGGCTCGTGAAAGCTTTGTCTGATTTCGCGCTTGCCCTGGTTCTTGACTTGCATAATTATGTGGTCATGAACTCTCGTTTCCCTGGGGACCTAAAAGACATGTGGATCACCATGTTTCATAAGCGTGGTCTCTTAACAGATCTAACAAATTGGAGAGGTCTCTTTCTCTCCAATTTTCTGGCAAATTCTCCGATCTCGTGGCTGACGACAGAGTTGACAGCCTATTCATCGAGAATGGGAATTGTTCCTGAGACACAGGTCGCGGTACAACAGGGTGTTCAAACGAGGGACCTGATGAGCTTCTTGGCGGCCATCCAGACCTGGTCCGAACGACATAAACAAACGGTGTACGCCCTCAAGCGAGACCAGATGAAAGGTTTCGACTATCTGGCCCCAGAGGGATTCTACGATGCGGTGTTGGCCTACGGACTACCCAAATCGATAATAGAATTGGACCGAGCGGCTCAAGAGGACACCAAGTGTCGAATTCGGACATACTACGGGCCTACGTCTCCAATCGTCGTCAGTGGAGTCACAAAGCAAGGCGGGCCGGCATCTCCATTGAAGGCGATATACACGACAAGTCTTGGCCATCGCTACCTAGACGACATCGCGGCTCAGGATGTCGACAGCCTGATCATTACAACCTCGAATGCACTCGCAGCTGACCCGCATCAGCGAGACGACACATTACAGGTCGCGCTGTCCATGGCCGAAGCCACCGACGACTCTTTTCTCTTTGCTAAGTCCCTCCGTGCCTCTCAGAAATTCTGTCTTCATATGGAACGATTTCAGTTCGCGTACGGCTGGCTCACACAGTGGCGGAAGACCTTCGCGTACATACTTAATGACCAGGACCCGAACCCTCCTGCTCGGCTGTCCTTTCCATCAGTTACGATCGAGCCAGGGGTCGACCCGTGGACAGTGAAGAATTATGAGATCCCAGTCATTCGTACAGGCCTTGATTTTCTCAACGCGAAAGTCGATGACCCAGGTGTGCGCTTCACCGAGCTCAAACATATCATTGATGCATTCACCTTCCCCAGACTGACTGGGAGACTCCCGATAACGCTTCTGCGCAAGATGGTGGCTCAGAACATCGTGTCCAGATGTCGCGCGTTACTGTCCCTTCAACCAATCAAACAGGCTGATGCAGAGGCGCTCGACGTCAGGATCTCTTCGAAGATACATGGGATTTAGGCATGCCGTTCTCCCCTAGTTCTAAGATTCTGACGCTCCCAGTTTCCCTCCATGGACTCGGATTCCCGTCCATCGCTAGAATTAATGCCGGAATAGCTGTCGACGGTCTCGCTCGCGACCTCAACCACCATATAGCGGCGTACCGAACCATGGCGAGAATCACACTCGCAGAATGGACATGCGACATCAACGGTTGTGTTTATCCACTAGACGGCGACGGCCTTCTGAAGGGTTTCACTCACCATTATAAGAAAATTCCCGCAGCATGGATTACGGCGCAGGCCGTGATGTCTTCGATGGAAAACCGTCTCTCGTTGCGAATGACGGACCAGCACGATTTATTGATCGGTGCCGTTTCAATTTCGCATGTTGTCGCACTGTGCAATCACCATAACCCAGGTAGAGCTGATAATCCGGACGGCAACACCTTGCGGACAATACGGGCCAAGAATATTCGGAAATTAGCAGATCTGGGTTATTGGCGAAATGGTGACACCGGCGGGCTCATCTTTGAAGTAGATTGGTCTGCGCGAAGACTTGGAAAGTGGACGCCGGCCCAGAAGACCAATTGGCTTAAGGTTGTTGGCACCCTGCAATCAATGTGCGCAGAGTGGCTCTTCGACGGGCCCCAGGACCTGCTCGCATCGCGCAAGGACCGGCAGCATTGGGCTGAAGAGAGGATCCGTGTGCTGGTCCCTTCCAGCGCTCTACGGCCATCCCCGACGGCGCGCGGACATCAGGTGTGGGGAACTGACGGTTCTATGATCCCTGCTTCGGCGTCGCTATGCGAGAGCCGCACTGTGACTGCTGCCGTCACTGGACCCTCGACGCTTGTTGTGCAGCTCAACGGTCGTAATCTATCAATCCTTCACGGAGAACTGATGGGCCATATTTTAGCTCTCGTGCTCAGGAGCAACGCCGACCCAACTGTCATCCCCACCTTGTACTCCGATCACCAAAACTCGGTGGAGCTCATAGAGGACATTCAAACTTGCGTTAGCCAAGACTCAAGACTGCGGGGCATGAATGGAAGATCATACTACCGTTGGATCCTTGCCTTGGCTCGAGAACGACGCGTTAACATGTTGTACACCCGAGGACATTCCGCTGAGTTGACGCTTCCCTCTCAATTAAATAGAGAGGCTGATCATTATGCCTCTGGGTCACAACGATTTCCCGAGCTCGTTCCCTTCGCACCCACGCCAACATTCACCATGGACGCGTACACACTTCACACCAAAGCGGATGGATGGGTCGAGTCGAATACGCGGAATTTCGTCGATTTCTTCCTCGCAAAGGAAGCCGCGGAGAGACTCGCACATGGAAACAAGTTGCGGATGTTGACCTCGATCCACGACAATATGCCTCCCCCGGATTATCCCTACACAAGGGCACTATCTGCACATTCCGCCGTCATTCAGCTCTACGCCCGATCGGGACAACTTCCGACAGCCGAGGTCTTGGAATCCAGATCCAAACTACCCTCGTGCATGTGTAGACTGGGCTGCAACGCAGTGGAAAGCGTCCATCACATCTTTGTGGATTGCGTGGAATTCGAAGAGTGGCGGTGTGCTGCGGGAGAAGAAGTCTGCTTGCGGACGGAGCGGAAATTGGTTGAAGCTGGCTTATCGAGAGACGAGGACCAACGTGCAATCTTGAACTCAGCTAAGTCTCTCTTCGTTGATGATGCTACCGTTTGGCCCCTCAAAATCTCACAGTATTACTTGGGCCGGATCCCGCACATCAGCGACCATATTAGCCGCGAAATGGTTCCGGACACCGCGAAAAGACGGAAACTAGCGAGCCATCTGTCCGCGGATTGGCATACAAGCGCAATTCGCCTGGCGGGGAGGATTTTCGGGAGCATCCAGCGGACGATGGCTGCGCGCGCGGCATCGTGAACAATCATTCATACATCCCACCACCCACTGTCGTTCTTCCTCTTGCCGTTCAAGCGGCATTTACGACCATAACGACTTCACGACTCTTACGATATTTTCACATCTCATTTGGGTTCGTCGAGGTACCTGTACCTAAGCATTACTTGCGTAGACGAATATCACATTGTTAAATTGTTAAAGTGCTACTCACCAGGATCTTCTCGCTAGTGAGTCATCCTTTAGACGTGTCTTCCACACGCGACAGAACACGTCAAAATACCCACTGAATCATGATCTTCAGCGAAGCCCGTCCTCGATCTCATCAAGAAGATGGCCAAGCTCTCAGAACGCCTGCCGGAAACGGTTCCAGATCAAGGCCGGTTGAAATTGTAGGGACGTATTGATTTCTTTTTGGCCTCGAAACTTACTGTTTGTAAACGTTTATAAACGTTTATAAACTGTTTTCCAACCGTTTCCGTGTAGTTTACGGGTTTTCGTACACGAAAACTACACGGTTGGAGCCTTAATATTAGCGTAGAACTCTTTAGGGAAAATATCATTTACTGTCGATATGTGGAGCAGCCAAGGGATGCAGCCATATCTGTCTATCACCATTCACTGGCTTGGCACGAAGGAGGAGCAAGTTCTATTGCGCCAGGCCCTCCTTGCCTTCCGGCGTGTCCGTGGCGCTCACAGCGGTGAGAGGCTTGCCCGGATAATCTTTGACATATGTGAACGGGCCGGGATCACTGGGAAGGTAACGGGCTTCTTCAATTTCATCCCATTTACTGAATTACGCACCCAAGATTGGTCATTTCACCATGGACAATGCCTCCAATAATTCCACCTTCATGCATCATTTCTCCCTACTCCTCGCAGCAGAAGCCGGGATCGATGATTTTGATGCTAAGCACAATTACATCCGCTGCTTTGCCCACATCATTAATCTATGTGCCCAAGCGACAATCAAGGCCATGGAGAAAGCTGATACAGTGATAGCCGCAACATATATCCTGAGACCGAGACCGAGACCGAGACCGATGATGATGCCCCGGGTCAGGTTGTTCGCTCTGCCCGCCGGGCGGGTCCCATCCGTCGTTCACGTAAAACAGTCGTCTTCATCCGGAAGTCTGGTCAGCGTCGTGACGAGCTGTTGGGCATTATTGAACAAGGAAACACCACCCGACTATGGAGGGAGTTCAATGCAGCCGGCAACGAAGCTGAGGTTGTTTCTCTTTCTGCAGTCACCGTTCTCCCCGATGTCAAAACCCGTTGGGACTCTGTATTTTACATGCTTCGGCGTCTTCGATATCTTCGACAGGTGAGCGACAAAAAAATGCAACTCCGTCAATTACTGATCCTCGCTGCAAGCCAATCACCGTAAATTACAGGCCTCTTGTAACTTACAGGAGACCCCCCCAAGAGATACTGTAACTTACACCCGGGATTCTTTATATTACCCAGCCCTACCTAAAGCCCGTGGAAGAGGCTGACAGCGAGCGCTGAATGCCGGCGCTCTGTTTCGATCAGCGAGAAGCTGAGAGTGATAAAAGTCAGTGGCCTGACAGCGAGCGCTCAATTGAGGTCAGTGATGCCTACAGGCTGACAGTGAGCGGTCAGTGCGTTCATGAAAGAAGGCCTTAATTGCCAGCCTACACGTTGAACACAACTGATGCCGATAGCGAGGTATGTAATACTGTATGTCGGAGAAACTGGCCGAAGCCGATAAGGCCCGATAATGCCTTATCAGGCCGTAATGACCGGCCGGCATTATCCGAGCCTGATAAGATTACAGTCGTGTTTTAAGGAAGCTCAACATTTTAACGAAGGGGCTGCATTGCAAGGCTAGCGACTACAATAAGGTCTTATAAGGTATGAGGTGAATTGAAAGGTGTTATAACTAATGGGTCGACTTTAAAGGCTTCGAAATATGTAAGGGTAACCGGTAAGATAATAATAAAAAATATATCGTATCTAAGGCCCTTATTTATTAATTGTATTGTATTGACTGACCCCTGCTGCCGATGGTCATAACAGGTCATAACACGGTGAGTCAGTGACGGAGCGGAAGTCCGTCTTGGCTGTCATGTGATTGTTTGCCGTCCATGCCGAACAGCGGCATGTCCGCCAGGGTGGCAGTGCGTTCCCACAGGGGCTTCTTTACTTCTTTCAAAAGGACGGCTGCCAACACGCTGACTCTTGTTCTCTTTCCGCCATGTCAATCCACCCCCTAGGTTTCTCTCCGGCTTCTCCAATCGATGGGCTTAACTCTTCCCTAAAACCGTTCCTCACGATGGGTCCCCCACCCAACTTTCGCGTGCGTTCTTTCTTCGTACTTAGCATTCTGATTAGTCAGCCTTGCAGTCTATCGGTTATCGCGATTCAGATCGTCTCCCCGCCAGCGGACCCACGATTTGCAGCGCCTCCCGCGAGACCCATGCCATTGACTCCACTTCCCCCGATCCTGTTTCCTGTGGAGTTCCTGCCCTGCGTCCACGAACTTTTGCCGTCAATGTGGTGAGTCACCAATCATATTTCGAGCTTCACTTATACTATTGAAGGGGCAAACGCTTCACTGTGCCACATGCGATTTGTGCAAGAAGAGTATTTTTGCGATGCGTTACAAGGTACGCCCACGCATCTACTTAGATTCTATCATATCGCGGGACTAATATGACGATTGATTGAATTCCTTCAACGCAGTGTCTGCACCCAGACTGCCCTGATTTTGACTTGTGCCATTCATGTGAAATACTCAAGTTGCACCCCGAGAACCACCCGATGCTCAAAACTCGCGTGCGCCTTTTCATTCACGAGGGCGCCAAGGCGTATCATGCGCGAGCGGCAATCGACCCTGCCGCGTTCATATCCGGACCTCCTTCGCCGGTTCATGAGAAGCATCACTCGGCGCGGGGCAACGGTCCCATTCCACGCTTGCTAACAGACCGTGCCGCCGCTGAGTCTCCCTCTGGGTGTGCTTTGCATATGCGAGGTTGACGTTGCGACTTAAATTGTTATTGTAGAACTAACTTCGCTTTGACAGGGGTCTGGGCGGTCTCTCTGCTTTACATTGTCTTCGGTCTAACGCTCTGCATTAATGGCGTGGGAGATGCCGGTGAGAAACTGTTCCTCTTTACTTCCAGGTCCTCTCTTATGTTTCTCCAGTCCTGAGTCTCATATCCTTCATTGCATGCGCCGGAATCACTATTGCTCACAGGACGCATGTGTCCTCCCTGCCCCGAATTGCCTCCACGCACTAACAAACTGCACTTAGGATCTTGTGCGCGACAACGGGGGCGACCGCGCCAAAGCAATTTATGCGTCGGTTTTTACTGATATACACTTGGATTGCGCCAGGTACAAACAATATGCTTAGTTGCCAGTAGCTGGGAGTCGGTTACTGATGTTTCATTCCCCAGTCGTCTTGTTTGCCTTCACTGTGCTGATCACTCCTTCGCCGCCTGTGCTCCAGTGCCTCACCCCTGGATTTCTGACCTGGAGCTGCACCCCCATCGGCATAAACGTTCTCTTCCCACTGACAATCTTTGCTGCGTGCCAGTGGAGGGCTCGGCAGATTGAGAAGGGTTCAACTGCAGCCGGCATGGTGTGACCGTTGTTTCTGTATCTGTAAGCACGCAAAAGAATTATGTACCCCACCTTGTATCATACGACCCGGCCGTTCGACGTGCCGGCCGTCGAAAAAACGGCCGTCATTGAGCCTAGGACGAGTCCACCCGGCCGTCGACGCAAATCTCTTGGAGGCTCGACGGCCGGGTCCCGTCCGTCGACGGGTTGACGGCCGTCGCGACGGGTTTGTACGCATGACTGGTCCCCTGCGGCATAAATCTGAGTTCTGTAACCGTGTGAGTACCTTGAACATGTGTCGAAAGGATAATACAATACCTCAGAGTTCTTTCAACACATGTTCAAACCATAAGCGTGCAAGATACATGCTGAAATCATGATGAACAACTTTTGAACAAGAATAAAATACCACTTGACTCCCCCTCCAGTCTGTTAAGTGCACCGCACGATGCCACATCTCATTACACTTCTTCTCATTGTGATTCAATTGTTAGCACAGGTCGCCAGTTTTCAAATGTCTCGAGAAGTTTGAACATCGTTGCTCTTCAGGAAGTTCCGGAGAGGCTAAATTTGCGGCCCAGGCTTAAAAGAAGACGTGATCACAACTGATATATAATGGGTGAGTGCTATCCATTTAGATGAGCGCAGATTACCCTGATGACGGTGCAATGATAGAGGTAGATTCCGACGAGGAGAATCGTGGTTAATTCGAAAATCCTCCGTGCCGAAAGCGTGGGAAAAAATATTGAAGGGCTTCAGTTGCCCCTCAAGTGAATGCCTTCACCCTTCTGAACGCCTTCAGGATCCTACGAGCTCAACTGAAGGCCCCAGCGCCGACGATGTGGATGTCGTGCCCGCCGCAAAGAAGCCGCGCAAAGAGTGCGCCGACAAGAGGAAGAAGCGGGGGCCCAAGGCCACATAGCGCTCGGGGGAGGCGGGCCGCGGTTTTCCTGTAGCCAAAGTATGTCGCAAGAATAAATACTATTGATTTATTTCGCGCATAAGTGACGCGCCTATCATGTATGGCTACGTGAGGGGAAACTGGTAGACCCAATATTCTTATGACTTGAGAACGCGGTGCGGCGTCGGCGCGGCACGTCTGATGGTCGGCGCGAAGCGTTTGATGGCGCCGCGACACGTTTGATGGCGCCGCGCGTGCGCTGATGGGGCCCGTCGCGTCGGCCGGGTGATGGCGCCAGAGTTAAGGAATATCTCTGCGATAGCGCAGAGATATTGCTATCGCAGAGATATTCCTTCCTCCAATAGCTCTGTGATATCTCTTAGCTCTGAGATATCGCTATTTACGGGCGCGTTTGATGGCGCACGTCGCGCTGGCGGCGTGATGGGAACAACGGAGCTAAGGAATACCTCAGCGATATTGCTGAGGTATTCTTTAGCTCTCGTAGCACTCAATATCTCTTAAATATCTCTTTATTTGCTCTATATTGGTGCTATTAGATAGAGATAAGAAGGTTTAGCGGGAGCAGTGAGAACCGCCCCAACGGTGCCTTCTTAGCCAGGGAGGTACCGCATATCTCCCCGGCTATTGTGCCGGGGTAGTGGGGCTATATAGGTGATAGCGGCGGGCCGATTTCTCTTTTTGCCACTCGCGACTTTGGGTCAAAATCATCCCTCCCAATTTCTTACTTTTAGCTTCATCCTCCCCGCGGGGTTTGGCACTTATCATTGACCTCTATTCAACTACTCTATGCGCTATGGATGAAACAATAATCGACGTAGACAACACACTCCATTTTGATGAAGACGACGCGGTCCTGCCGGATGTAAATGACGTGGTCCGGTGCTTGGGAACAGCCTGGATCCCAACGGAGTGGATCAGGTGCGGCAAAATATATCATGATATTCCGCCATTCGTGGAGATGGCTCGACGCGAGATCCTGAAAACACCCCCTTCCTTCGCTGATAATCTCCCTGTCAAGACAATGTCGATAGTGCAACTGCTGTTATTCGAGTTGCCGCCAATCGCCGATCCTAACCTTGACGCAATGGACGACGACACCCAGTGGTTTTCCGATGAAATCACGTCGCCGGGCACGGAGGACTTGATCCCATTCCTGACTGTTCCGTCCGACGTTGCACTGAAACGTATCCGGAACGAGTTCGGTCAGGCGTGGTTCAATGGGAAGCAAACACTACGCACCTGGATGAATCCAGAGGTACACTTGCCATTCTGGGTTTTGACTTACTGGGCCGAGATACTCGAGGCAGCGGAAGCCAGAAAACGCTGGATTTGCGCAGCATCTTGGCTGGATAATACAGGGAAAACAATGGAGGAGTTGGGCATGAAGCGTGGTGTAAAGGCGCTGTGGAAAACTATCGGATGGCATGGTAATTTGCCGTGCTTTGTCGCTATCCCGGTGTCGGATATGGCCAGCTTCTTCTCGCAGGATTACCTGGCTGGAAACTTGGTTGACGCCATGATGGACCTTCTCTCTGTACGATTGTCAACATCTGCGGAATCCATTAGCGAAAGCGCCCTCGTCGTTAACACCACCTTCGCGCAGTTCATATGGCTGCTTCTTCGGGATAAGAACGGACGTCAGCTCATCGCCGCTCATCCTGCAGCGCATAAGTACCTAAAAAAGTACGGGTCATGGTTCTGCAGCCCAGACCATACCCATCTCTATTTTGTTCTCCATCGCCCGCCCGATCATTGGACTGCATGCGGCATCGATTTCGAAAAGAAGCATATTCGCTATGGGGACTCCCTTCGCTGGCAACGCCCAGAGGACTTCTTCCGGGCCCTCGAATCCGGGACCACGGACCAGTTTCCAGATGCAAAATTCACTGTTACCAAGGACTTACCTTGCGCGTCCCAAACGGATGGCTATAATTGCCCCATTATTTCCGTGAACACTATGGCCCATGAAGCGCTGGGGACATACTTTGGACACCCGAGACCGCGAAAGCGATGCGTATGAAGGCATTCTGTGATATTTCGGAACATGTGTTATCTGCGAAGGTCCGTATATTTTGCTGTATCCTGATCAAATTGTACTCACCGCTCCTTAAGCACATTTCAACATTGCTGCGTCGAATGCCGGATCCAAACGATGTCGCAGAGAGTATCCTTGCCGCTAATCCTGACATCAACGATGTGCGCATGGATGAATGTGCGAGCTTTGACCCGGAAGTGACCGCTGAGCTAGCAGTCACAACAACGGCTGCTACAGAGGCATTGACTGGGTCTCTGGTTGACGAACTACAGCCTCCTTCAGGCCATGGTGTGTTGAAGAGAACCGCAGACGCCAGCGGCAGCGATGACAAGCGAGCGAAGAAGATTGCCAAGACATCGGAGCCATCGGCCCGGTCCGGATCTATCCATTCTTTCTTCGATCGCCGTCCCACAGTCCCAACCATAGCCCGAGCCAAATCAATCAAGCACGCACCGTCGGAGCCTACGAGCTCCGTAGTCGGAATCAGCCAATCTGCGACGGCAGCTCGAAAACAAAGAGACGCCATAAAGAGTGGCAAATTCCAAGCGTCAGCTGTCAGAACACACAATTTCCGGGAGAAATGCCGTGGCTACGACTCAGGCGCTTGCTTCGAGGATACAGCATCTCAAGTGCAGTGCTCTACGTGCAAGGTCTGGAAGAAAATGAAGGAACCGTATAGCGCCACTCGCTTTAAAGAGCACATCGATGCGGGGAAGTGTTCGGCTCCTCCTGCGATAGATCTCAACAAGCGGACACTGGATCAGTTTTCCCTCGTAAAGCAGCGCCCAAAGGTGAACAATCTCTCCCACTCCAAAGTCTCTCGTCCCTGTCCGGGCCTTACACGCGCGTTCGATTTGGCAGTTGGGAACTATTTGGACCGAACTGTCTCGGCCGGGGGCGGCGCCCACGCCGTGAATCATTACAGTGACAAGATATTCGATCAGAAATTCATTGATCTGACCCAGGTTCAGAAAGATGCGGTCCGTATCGCCTGCGCACACGACTATATCTGGCGGAATGATACCAGTCCTGGAATCATCGCTTGTTTTGCCACTGGCCTTGTACCGTGCTTGAAGACAGTTGATATCGATCCGGATGCAGCCACAACTCCCCCCTGCGATTCATGCCGGCTCGTGAGCACGACAAAGTCATTCAAGAATGCCATTCATCGAGAGGCGCAGAGCCGAACTCTCAGTCACCATGAGCGTGCGAAGATTGCCATTCGTACCCATCTGTTCCTCAACACTTGGCGCAAGTTCCTCGAAAAGGGTGGATACCCCGAGGCGCGCCATTTCATTTCCAAGGAGGCCTTTGACATCGCACAGATTCTGATAAATGGTCTACTTGGGCTTATCATCATTCATCGGGATCATCTGGGCGATATTCCTTGCCCACTCCTTCCCTGGTTCAATGCAAGCGAACCGAACGAGCATTGCTTTTCGGGCCTGCGCGACATGACCCCTGATATGACGATGCAGCAAGCGATTGTACTGTACCAAGTTGTAGGGGAGCAACCGCCTGAGGACCGTGACATGTCCGTTGCCCTTTTTTCAGGCAACGGAGCCTACCGTGATCGTGACCGTTGCCTTCTGAAGCAACCAGTACCTGGGAAGTGCTCTGTGGCCCAGCTGGAGTTGGTGTGCCGTTTTAGTTATTTATCCCCCCCCAAGGTCTGCTGTTCGAATCTTGAGCCAGTCTTTATTTTTAATCCCGTATAAAATCGCTCTTATTTTGCTATCACTTGAATATATTCATATTCTATCTAAATCTCATTCCCGCTTACAATGCCCGATGGACCCAACTCCGTCCAGTTCTCATCTGAGCATGTCGAAGCCCTCCAAAAAATCATCCAACTATATGTCGACGGCAAGACCAGCCGCATGGACGCTATCTTCGAGCTCCACCAGCAGGGCAGAACCATCTGTACCGCCATCAGCACCCCTTTCTCATCCCAGATCCTTCAACCGTACATGGATCAACTCGACGTGCACTCCGAGAGCCAGCGCGTCGGCTCCGGTGCAGGGGGTGCAGGCGGCTCGAGCGAGCGACCCGGTGGCTCAGGGGACCTCGACGACCCTGACGGCAATGGAGACGGACCGTTTCCCCAAGGGCACAAGCGGCCCCGTGACGATGCCGACGACGAACCCGTCGCGCCCAAACGCGCCAAGTTCGACCCAGCAGCCGTCGCGTGGGGCGGGGAAGCGGACCGTTTCCTCGACTCGGTCGCTTTCTCACCTCAACACCTCGCCGTTGTCAAGCAAATTGAAGTCTACTCACTTGACATCAAAGAGGCTCTTCGGATGCTCTCCCTTGCTCTCCGCAAACCAGTTTTCCCGGACAGCCTCTGGAAGGATGTCCTCCTCGACCGCTTCGTCGACCTCGATACCGTCTTGGCCAGTCGCTTCGCCGTCGAACCCGACGAACCCCAGCAGCTCGTCGTTGGAGATCACCAACTCGAGATCAAGAAACCAAAGATGGTCTCGAGAGTCTCTAGTCATGGGCAATGGCTCCTTGCGTTCCGGGCCTACGCAAAAGCGGTCACCTTCGCTTTCAACGGGCGACAGGACGAGCTCGAAACTTACGAGAACCACATCCACGAACTCTTCGCAAGCTGGAATCCGTCCCTACACCACCGCGTCCTCAGCTACGACCGCGCCGCTCGTAACCTCATTGGGCAGTCGCACGGCATCCTCTTCAGCGACATTCACAAGCTCAGAGCATGCGAGAACGCTCACCTCTCCGCGGGAGGAGTCTGCGTCTCTGCGGGTTCCTCTTCTGGCCAGGCTGAGCACAAACCGAAAGGCAAGAAGACCAAGCGCCCTGACGGCGGCGAGGTCTGCCGAAACTTCAACTATAACAAGTGCGACCGCGGAACCGACTGCAAGTTCCGTCACGCCTGCCTCCGGTGCAAGAGCGATGGGCACATTCTTGGAGACTGCCCCGACAAGCAACGTCACTGAGCCTCAGCCACCCGCTAGGCCAATGACGCGGCTCGAGACGGCAGTCCCCGCGCACGCCAAATTCTTCGCGGAAGACATTGAGGAGGTCGAGGACAGCACGGATCCAGCGTGCTTCCTGCCGCAGTACATGCGCGGCATGGGCTGGAAGACTCATCAGTCAGCATCGTCCAGTCGTACGGCACAGTACACGGAAGTTGACGAACCTCTTCCGCGACCCCCTCCTCGGGAATTTGCGAACGCGCACGCAATGAAGACCATCTCCGACCACCCTGACCTCTTCCGCGTCCCACAAGTGATCAAGGTCAACCGCCTCGAGAGCCTTCTGAGGCGGCACCCGAATCAACCTTTCGTACAGTCAGTACTTGCGGGATTGCGTGAAGGGTTCTGGCCCTGGATGGACACTCACCACGACGATGGATATCCGTTAACGTACGACAATGCCTTTATTCCGCCCCCATCGGAGCGTGAGCGCGACTTCATCAGCACTCAGCGCGACATCGAAGTTAACAAGGGACGGTTCTCTCGCACCTTTGGCCCAGATCTTCTCCCTGGGATGTACAGCACCCCCGTCATCGCCGTCCCCAAACCCCATTCTGACGACCTGCGCCTTGTATCCCACCAGAGCTTTGGCGAGTTCTCGCAGAACACCATGGTCGATGGACCACAGATCAAGGGTCCTCGCATGGACACCATGCAGCAATTCATCCCCGCGCTCCTGCGCTTCCGGCGCCAGCATCCGGACGCGAGGCTGGTAATATGGAAGTCTGACGTAGCAGAAGCCTTTCGACTCCTGCCAATGCACCCGTTAGCCGCAATCAAGCAAGTCGTTACATCAAACATACCGACCAAAGCCGAAGTTGCAGCCGGCCAGTCGAACAGTCCACTCCAGCGCAATGTTGACTGGGGTGCGACGTTTGGGAATCGCGGCTCTCCGAGACTGTGGGCGTCGGTGATGGGTTTGGTCATTTGGGTGGCTTTGTTTATCAAACTGCTCGTGGACATTTTTTGCTACGTTGACGATGCCTTCGGTTGGGAACTCGAAACTAACTTCATTTTCTATGCCCCGTACCAAAAGCGAATGCCAGCAAAACAGGCCCAACTCCTCCTTCTCTGGGATTTCCTCGGCATTCCACACAAGGAGAAGAAGCAGCTGCACGGCACGTCGCTTACCGTCATAGGCTTCCAAATCGACGGGAACACAATGACCATCACGTTGCCTCCGGACTCCAAGGCCGAGCTCGAGCAGTGGGTTGAAGAGTTTATTGACACCCCGTCGCGTCGCCGCAAGCTCCGAGAATTCCAGGCTCTCACCGGCTGGATGAATTGGTCGTTCAACATGTACATGCTGCTTCGACCTGCACTCTCTAACATCTACGCCAAGATAGGGGACATGGAACAACAGCACGCCAGCATCTACCTGAACAATGCGATCAAGGATGACCTTCGCTGGTTCTTGAATCACCTTCGCCACTCCGGCGGGACCGCTCTGCTGGAATCCCTTGACTGGGACCCACGCACAGAGACCCACGCAACGATATACTGTGACGCGTCGCTCAAGGGCATGGGGTTTTGGTTGCCTGAGCGCCTGCTAGGCTTCTATTCCCCCGTTCCCTCCGAGCCCCCCGCTGACACCATTTTCTTCTTTGAAGCCTTGTGTGTTGCATCCGCACTTCGGTGGTATTGCACTTCTGTTCTTTCGAACACCACCACCGCTTCCCGCTATCGCCTCACCATCTTCACCGACAACTCGAACACAGTCAGTATCTTCAATACTCTGCGTGCGACACCGGCATACAACATGATTCTGCGAACCGCAGTCGACGACCTCATCCAGTACAACGTTGATCTGCGCGTCCTCCACGTCCCCGGCGAGGACAACACGGTCGCCGACGCCATCTCTCGCAGCCGCCCCCTCGACGCAAAGGGCTACGCCCCCGGACTCGTCATCCGACCGTTTCAACCCCCGCAGGAGCCGCTGGGGGCTGCCGCACAATGATCACATCGCACGTCAAGTCCAGGCAACCCGTGCGGGAAGCCTGGACCATGGAGCAGCTTGTCCATCAACGAGCTGTCGCCATGGGCGCCGCCATCGACACATCTACAGCGCACACGTATGGCTCCGCCCTCAACTCGTACATTGAGTTCTGCCGACTTCACAAATTTCCCATTACCCCGACTGCAGAGACACTGAGTTTTTACACAGTGTTCATGTGCCATCATATCAATCCAAAATCCGTCGACTCCTACCTCTCAGGTATCTGTAACCAGCTCGAAGCCCATTTTCCCGAAGTACGCGAAATACGGAAGAGCATGCTGGTGTCGCGAACTCTCCAAGGCTGTAAACGCCTCCGCGGCACCGCGACGAAACGGAAATCACCACTCTCACGCCAACAACTCCGACAGGCGATCACCGCCCTCCCACCATCCCCTTCCCACGACGACCTCCTCTTCCTCACCATCCTCCTCTCCGGCTTTCGCGCGCTTCAACGGCTTGGCGAACTCACGATGCCGGACAACCCGCGCATACGCAACCCGCGAAAATACACCAAATGTGTATCCGTCACGGTGGACGCCACGCAGTACGAATATTGGCTGCCCGCACACAAAGCAGATACGTCCTTCGAGGGCAACCACATTATCATCACGGACCCAGATGCACACCTCCACTTCCGTCGATACCTCGCTTCACGCGACCAACGCCACCCCCTCAATCCCTTCCTGTGGATCCACGACGATGGCACGGTACCGACACGCACCTGGTTCATGCGCCGTCTACGCCGCCTGTTCTCCGACACGAGCATCGCAGGGCAGTCCATGCGAGCCGGCGGCGCCACAGCACTCGCGGAAGACGGCGCCCCTCCGCACATCATCCAAGCCGCCGGTCGTTGGGCATCGGACACCTTCCAGATATACATCAGGAAGCACCCGATATTACTGCAAGCGATGCTCCATGCCCGCGAGCGTTCCTGAGCTCGCGCTCGCACCTCCAACATCTATATCTCATCACAAATCTCCTTCCATTACCTCTTTAGCCTCCTCGGCACTCGCTCGCACTCCCAATATACTCGCAGGCCCATCGGGCCTTTCCCTGGCTAAACACTTCGCTCGGAATCACGACGGCGATGGCAATTAGTCGGGTTTAAAACGAGGTTTACTCAAGTCTAATTGACGAGTAAGTCTCTGCACGCAGTCCCGCAACAGCGGCTTACCCGAGAAGTCCTCACCGACTCAGGTCGCGACGAGGACGCAGGAGCGCGACCACCTCTCGGGTATCACAGCTCCCTCGGGTAAGCGGCTAGCTTTTGTCCTTCGGGACTTGCATTGACCGCCTTTGTCTCAGTCAACTGAACAAAGGGCTCGAGGTCCAGGCCATCGCAACGCGGGGGCCATTGGCCCGCACGCTATATAAACCCTGGCGAGCCGAGTAGAACCTCAGCTTCTCACTCGGTCTCGCCAGGTATGCAGTCCCTCACTTACAACTGTTTGTAGTTCTCACTTGGTCTCGCCAGCGCTCTTATTTTGCTATCCCACCGGTGTGTCTCTTCCATTCTTTCACTTCGTGTCCTAATCTTTGTGCAAGCGGTTGCGGATTTCTACACTCGCGGGCCAGGGCCGTATGGCATGAAAGAAACTAACCCAAATTGAGGTGGTGACACAGCCAGGGAAATAGATGGTCTTGATGGTCTAGTGGTAACAACCCATCTCTCATGTTTGGGATTCCATTCCAGAAGTGTTATCCCAGTGTCCCCAGTTCAATCCTGTGTGTATGCACTTTTTTGTTTTCAGTCTAATCAGATTCACAGCAATTCCTGAAAATAATGGCAAGCACAATTTTTTTTTTCGTGATTCCCAAATAGGAAATTTTCTACATTGTCGTACGACACGCGTCCTCCGTACTCTGACACGCTCTGGACATCACTCAACGCCATTCGACGATCCAATTCGAGATGGCTGTTTCGTGTTTCTCATTTTCTACTATCCCCGAGCAGTCGCCCTCCGAGTCCCTATATCCTGCCTCTGTTTGACCTCGCCGCTCTTCCGGCTCTGAGGACGGCTTTTATAGGAAATTCTACGTGCAAAATTGGCGATGTTCGCCAGGAACTCTCGTTACAGGTCTCCTCATAAATGATGTCCATCGGAATATGAGCCCTTGGTGGGGGTCGAATTCGGCAAGCTGAGAGAGTTGACGGATGCTTTCCCGCAATGCCAATCTCTTCTTCCGTCGGTAAGGGGGGCAACGGCTTCTCCGGCATAAATGTGGATATCGATCTGCGTTGTCGCCTCATCTTCGATTTGCTGTTACCCATGCACAAGTTGCCTGCTAATGTGGATATAAAATATGTCTCTCCATGAAGGAGTAGCGCCTCACCAGAAACATGCCAGAACCACTTTCAAAGCGGTCCGTTTGAACGGTATTTATCCACATGAAAGGAGGACATGCATAATAGGGTGTTTCATACATCCCAACTTGGGGCCCAACTCGAGCCCCAACTCGAGATCCAACTCGGAGATCAAGTTGGGGCAGAAACCAAGTTGGGGTCCGAGTTGGATGTCAAATCGTGCATAACCCCACGAGCTGACATCCAACTTGGACCCCAACTTGATGCCCCAACTTCGTCGCCCAACTTCGCTTAATTCGGTCCTACAGTGCCGAATTTGTATTATGTAACCTAACAAACTTCTCTGCACTACGACAACCGAGTGTGCGGGCCATGCCTCCCAGAGCCAAGGACACGACAGCGCCGCCAAAGCCGCGCAAAAGTCGAGCCGCGGTCCAGACTCCCGACTCCTCTGACGTCGAAGTCGCATCGACGGGCGCCACCACCAAACCAAAAAAAAAGCGCGAGACCGTTAACTGGATAAAAAATCCCACTTGGACCGACGACATCATCACCTACCTCAGCGAGGACCCCGCCTTTCGAATCAAACTGTTCTCTGACTCTACCGCAGATGCCAAGCAGGATGGCCGACGGAAGCTGGTGGGCAAAGACGGCAAGCCACAGCTGTATGCTCAGCTCGCCAAACACGTCTTCGCGGACAACCCGGATGAACAAGCTCGCTATCTGAACAACCCGGCGAAGTATGCCACTTCAGTGGAAACCCGTTTGCGCAGGTAAGCCCTACGTTCTGGACCACCGCAGGGAAAAAATTCTCACCGTCTATTCAGACTCAAGAAGGAGTACAAGGGGTTGGTCGAGACGCTCGGGGCGACAGGAGCGGGACTCGAACCGGACCAAGTCCTCCCAGGGAGCAATATTGCGTCCCTACTTGGTACGTCACTGGGCATTCCACGCTCACGGTTACTGACTACCACAGATGATATACGCTCAAAGTGGCCCTGGTGGGATGATCTCCACGCGTTCTGGCGGGAGCTCCCCAACTACAATCCCATTGGTGTCCAATCCTCGGAGCCCGGTACAGACCACGCATCAGATGCCAAGGCCCTCTTCCAGCCGCCCGCGCCCACCGAGGACGAGGACGAGGACGAGGGTCGTTCCATCACATCTATAGCCGGGGACGACGACGACGACGGCGCGGATGATCAGTCACACGAGTCGGAACGCGACGAGGAGGATGATGATTTGGATGACTTTGTAAGCCATCGTATGTTGCACGTTCCCTTGATGCTGATTCAGAACACAGGTGCCAGCGCCGGCCCGCCAGCGATCTTCGTCTCCTGATCCCATGCCGCCTCCCGCGATCGAGCCTGCTCCCAAGAAACAGACTGCTGTGCCAGCGCCCAAGAAAGCAAAGCCTGGCGGCGGGCGTGATCTTGGGCTCGCGAAGGCCCACGAGTCATCGTCCTCAGCGCGATCAGGGGCTGTGAAGGGGAAGAAGCCTGTCACAGCCATCGATCGGATGAACGACTTGCGCGAGACGGAATCGGCGCGTTTGGGGCAGAAGCGGGAGATGCAGCACGAGGAGGAGATGGAACGCATCAAGGTCAAGCGCTTGAAGCTCGAGGTCAAGCTCCTGCAGGCCCAGAACGAGCGCAGACGCCTTAACCAACACGCATGGAGCACCCCGGCATCTCCTCGATCCCCACGACGTGCATGTACCCCCAGCCGTGGCTTATATTCCCCTGCCCGGCTTCCCCAGCTGCCGTACATGCTCCCCAGCTCCTCTCGCAGCACTCTTTCGACGAGTGCTGCCTCCTCTTCGTCGTCGGGTCTCCACGATGGTCAAGATTCATTCTCGACGGACGATTTCATGGCGCTCGCCGGGTACAGCATGCCGGAGGGTGGAGCTGGCTACGAGTTCAACACCGCTGCTAGTGGTGACTCGGAGCCGTGGCCTGTCCTTCCGCGGAACAGTGGGGACTTGTCGTGATTTCTCCATTTCTTTATTGTCTATACATATTTCATCATATTCACCGTATATTTTCATCGTCTTAAATAGATACACTCGTTATAGTATTCATATATACCGTATATTTTCATCGTCTTAAGTAGATGCACTCGTTATAGTATTCAGTATATACACTGTCGCGGATTCAGTACATCCGGTCTCTTAATACGAGAAGCGACTTTATTCCCATTCCCTCGACTCCGCTGTACCGCTGTCAAAAAGCTTCTTCTTGAGCTCTGCGCGCTTCTTGTTCCCTCGGCTCTTTCTCCTCTCAGATGATATGATCTCGACGGTGGTGGCGACAGGAACGGGATTAGCCAAGCCTTCCCTCAGTAGCTCATCCATGAAGTCGTTGTCCTCTCTCCCGGCCTCCAATCGCCCCACAAGCGTGTGAATGATGATGCAAGCCTTCACCCATGCCAGGGCACGCTCATGGTCAACGGCGTCATCAATCTGTTGCCAAAGGCCTCGAAGAGAACAGAAACGGCCTTTGATGTAGCCCATGGCATGCTCTGACTTGACGCGAACCTGGCGGTAAAAATGGAAGGTGAGTCCAAGTAGTGCTTCCGACAGTTAAGACGCACTCGTGATAAGTGATAGTTAAAAGTCTTGTTGTTCGGCTGAAGCGAGGCCGGCTTCTTGTATGGAGTAAGACACCACCAGTCTAATCCGTACGCAGAGTCAGCCCAAATCCACTCTTTGTCCTTCTTGAATAAGGTACGGTGCTGTTTAAAGGTACGGGAATCGCAAAAAACTGTCGAGTCATGTGCGCTACCACAATGACCGACAACATAGTCAATAACTCGGAGATTTGGGAGTGTAATGAGCTACAGACAACAGTCAGAGATATAATTAATTGGTCCAATGTTGTACGCACCTGGACATTGAGTGAATAATTGCTTTTCCTGTCGAAATAAGCCTCGCCATGATGGCCGGGCTTCTCGAAGAGCGGTACAAGGGTTCCATCGACCATGCAAAATCCGCCGGCCCAATCCTCGCATGAGGCTGCCTCCACCCAAGCTTTAGCTTCATCTTTCTCGGCCTCTGTCGGCCAGCAGATTACCTCGTCATGGAGGGCGAGGAAAGCGATGATGACCCTGTATGTGCTCTTCACTACAAGGCCCGCACTTACACCGGCCCACTGCGCGATAGCTTCAACCGAGGCAGCATTGCCATCATGGCCGAATCGATAGAGGGCAATGGCAAGTTGGAAGTGCACGGGTGTCTGCCTGCAGAACGAGTTGTTGGCAAAGATATGGTGACCTTCGATCATCGTGACGAGCTCGTCGAATGTTTCCGGGCTGACACGAAGATTGCGCCGGAATCTCTTGGGATCATCCTGCTTGAATTCAACCAGGACGAGGTGGAGCTGCGAGGCTTTTGCTACCTTGCCGGGATTGAGAACGCGAGTGCGTGCGACGGCATTCATCATTTCTCCGTATGCGCTCATCTTTGCGGCATATACATCATCTTCATCGTCGTCCGACATTTCAGTGGGAGCGGCCGGCATAGAGTCATCAGAGGATGAGTCGGATGAGCTGGAGGAAGAGTCCGAAGACGTGGAGGACATATCAGAGATGTCCGAGTCCGAGCCGCTATCGATGGTTGTCATACGACGGTCGAAGTCCATGTCGTCCTCCAGTTCATTGAGTCGCTGTTCCTCAAAGTAATCATCCGTATCCTGCTCGGCTTGACGAGTAAGTCCACGTATCAAGGACTGACGCTCGGAGATGGTAGGCATGAAAGTGATATTAATCGACAGGAGCTTACAAAGCAGCGACAATCTACACGAGGTCTGGTACAGTATCTGCATCATCCTCCGGCGATATCCCACACGTTCCGGGGCTTGCGAGGATCACCGTGGTATCAGATGGACAGTCTATCTGGAATCAAAATGAAAAGGTATCCAGAGTGCCGCAATAATATACATACATCAGAACAGCCTTGTTGCTGGGTCATTGGAGAGTCTAAGAAGCCTTCATGGTAGTCGATTATACGTGGCTGCAATGTCTGGCCCAGAGGATGAGGGCTAAGAGACCCATAGTTGCCGCGTCTTTCATAATGCCGCGGCTGATTCGGAGGTGCTGGGCTGGATGAAAAGAGCAGTGGGAGCCAAGTAGTTGTATCTTCCGATGGATTCCGTTCATGCTGAGCCCGTAGGATCTCAAGGAGTAAGAGATACAGTTCACGAAGAGCGGCGGCAGTGGAGGTAAGAGGGAAGGGCATAATTACCGCATTCGGAAGACATTTCCCACTGAGGTTCAGACACCCAACGGTTAGCGCAAGTTGGACCGAAAGTTGGAAGAAGCCAACAGGTGTTTCACACATGTGGCTCCGACTTGGACCCCAACTTGGACCCCAACTCGGTCAAGTTGGGGTCAAGTTGGACACCGAGTTGGGGTCAAGTTGGGCGCCAAGTTGGGATGTATGAAACACCCTAATGTACCCTACCGGTACTTTCGCTTCCCCGGCCACCGTGATGTCAGGATATGATATTGATTGTTCACGTCGTTCCGAGTACATGATCTTTATCACTTCTTTGATACATGTGCATGCAGCTTCTCGTAGTCTACCATAGCCTTCTCACAACACAGACAACACTGAAGAGTCCGACGGTGACGTCGAAATGCAGGACTGCCATGGGTCGATTAAAGCTCGCACCCGATGCCTCCGCCACATCCGCCGCCTCCGCGCCGCCTAGCCTCCCTCCCATTCTAATCCCTCTTGCTCCCTCGCCAACAATTTCTGGCGTGTTTCGTCATGAATGCACGGCGTCGTGTGGTAGCTCCGCCAAATGAGATAGAGAGGCGGAGAACCGATTCCTTCCACCGGGATTGCTTGGGAGTGGCGGAGGAATGTGTGGGATAGTTGCGGATCAGCTGTGAACGGTTGGGACAAGCTGGGATTGTTAATGAATCACTGGGAATGGTCGGGAGTTACTGGTATGAAGGCCATCAGAACCGTCGGGCTGTCCCGCATTTTGTGCAATTATCACCAAAAAATCAGATTTTGAGTGGGATTCATCGCGCCCACCGCCAATGGATAGCCCTTGAAATTCTGAGCAAGACTGTCTCTCTCCCAGCCCAACACAGCATGTCATCGGCCATCAGAACCGTCGGGATGTCCCGCATTTTGCGCAATTATCACCAAAAATCAGATTTTGAGTGGGATTCATCGCGCCCACCGCCAATGGATAGCCCTTGAAATTCTGAGCAAGACTGTCTCTCTCCCAGCCCAACACAGCATGTCATCGGCCATTATAGCTTCCAACCCGTATCGTTTGCGAGGAAACGAACTCCGTGACCTACGCCAAGAACTCATAGCTGTCGGCCAAGATCCTGATAATCTTGACGACTCGACATTTTTCGACCAAGTCCCATACCACCTATCACATCACTCGAATATATCATCGCCTCCACCTTCGCCTTCCCCTTCTCCGTCACCACCGCTTCTCCAACAAGCAGATTTCATTGAACCACCCCATTTTACCATTCCCGCAATGGCCCACCAGTCTATGCCTGCACGCGGCGATAGGAATGCTCCTACTTTCGATTCGACAAAGCCCCGCGAGCTTCCCCGTTATTTCTCCGACCTCGAATTCCACTCCTCTTTGATGCGAAGGAAGTGGTTGACGTTTGGAGAGATCGTTTGGCGAAAGAACTTGTTGTCGAATTCACCGCCATGTTTCTGCACTCCAACCAGCGATTATACCACTCCTGATGAAGATCTCCCGGAACCCATTTTCCGACTTCGACGGAAATCGTCACCAGCCAGTTGTTCAAGATCCCGTCTCTGAGGTCTTTGGACGCTTCATAACGCAGGAAACAATATACCTCCAGAAGGTAGGCCATGTAATTTTGATGTGACGAGCCCGCGAATTTGAAAATCCAAAACTATTGAACAGTAAGCGAACCAAATGAGGCGTAGAGTCGACTATGGTGGCGGACCGAACTTCGTGACAAGTTTGAGTCCCGATTTGGTAATCCCTACTACAACCTCAGTTCTAGTCATAATACTCTGTAACTGTGGGAAAAGCATCAAAAGAAGCTGGTCTCAACATCTATTGGAGCAGAATATTAAAAAACTTGAATTATGTTTTGCCACTTCGATTTCGCCGTTTTGATTGCGGATCAGGCGGGCCGATGGCTGTGCCGCGCCATCAATTGCCATTTTGCGCCTCCCCGACGTCCACAGGCCTCATCCAGGATGCCCAGAAGTAAAAAACAAGCAGTGCATACTCAGAGGGGCTCTGCAGGCACATTTACATCAAATCAAATCCATCCACCCGACCAATCCTCTTCTGGCCATTACGAAGATGATGATCTGGCATGGGAATCTGCCAGCAGCGACGAGGAGCCCGAGGAACTCTCCGATTCTGAATGGGAACGACTCCCACGTCCGATGACATTTGAAGAGAGACTGGAGAAACGTATGGTCCAACGGGAAAAAGCCGAGCAGAAGCGTCAAGCCGCCGAGATGCGAAGTGCCGAGCAGCAACTGGCAGGACCGAAATATAGTCAGACGGGTGGGTCCCTTGTTAATAAATGTCATCCGTGGTCTATGGTAATTTTCTCCAAGGCAAAAAACGTGGCCCATATGGTATTGGAGGCATGTCGGAGCGCACAGCACGGGAAAAGCGCAAGAAACTCAAAGAAGACTACGAAAAAGGCTTGCTCAGCATTTCCGAGGTCGAATTTCAACGGCAGATGGCTGCCCTTACCCCACAGAACACTGCCCCATCCAATAAGCAGGCCACAATTACCGACATGTTCCGCAAACGAACTCGGCCTATCTCGATCTCATCTGATGATGAGGTAGAAATCTCCTCAGCTTCCCATGTTACTCCCGCTAAGCGCCATAAGGGCGACGGCAGCGAAGCTTCTTCCTCATCCAGAACTCCCATGGCCATTGATTTACGCCAAGAGGAAGAGGAGGAATTGTCTTCTGCATCATCAGCTGACGACTTGTCGGTGAATGAATCAGAACTCGAGGACGACATTTCCCCAGAGTTGCTTGAACAGGAAGCTCGTTTGAAGGACGGGGACACTGCTATTGATTCCATTGCTGTTGCCGACGAGATTGCCAGCTGGATTGACACAGTTTTGGATGACGCTGCTCCCCTCCATCCCTCCGAGCTTGGGTGTCTTGCAGCGGACAGCCTAAAAAAGGCCCGCAAGTTGAAGGACTTTCGGAGCACTGTCCTATTTGCTGCACTGGTGGATTTTTATCGCTGGATGCCGCGCATGGGACGTTTGTGTGCGGCGCTGCGAGTTTCCAAAAATCATGGCCGCGGGCCAGCGTTCCAGCGGGTTCTCTGTGCACAGGCCCGTTTCTTCGAGGCGAACGGGGCTCTCAAGCCAACTCATCAGGGAAATCGGGCAAAACAGTACGGCCTTCTTGACGACGAAGGATTTCATATGGGTGTGCAGAGGTGGCTCCGAACACCCGAAGTAGGGAAGGTGGGCAACAGTCCATGTAAGAAATCAAGTTCTAACAATGTTCTACCAGGTCAACCCAAAATTGTTGCAGAAGCATGTCAATGAAACCTTGCTCCCATCGCTTTCACTGAAGAAAACTTCCATCTCCATCCGACAATGTCAGCGCTGGCTTTGGAAACTTGGTTACCGTCGCAAGCACCACACAAAAGGTGTTTATTGGGATGGGCACGAACGCAAAGACGTACAGAAGCGGCGCAAGGAATATCTTGCAGAGCTCGAGGCCCTTGATCCGTTCCGAGCCAACTATGTGGAGCCAGATATGGCTGAAATTTTACTCGAGCTCGGCGATGAGGAACTCGAACATGTTATCATCGTTCATGATGAGTCCACAGTCCATTCGAACGAGTACCAAAATAACCAGTATTGGCTCAAAGCAGGCGAGCAGGTCCTTAAAAAGAAAGGCCGTGGTCGCCTGATCATGATTTCGGGTTTTTTGTGCGAGCGATATGGCCTCCTTGATCTAACGGAAGAACTCATCGCCGAAAATGAAAAATTGATCGAGGAACTTCGTCTGGCCTTCACTGCATCCACAACTGTCATTTACCCCGACGGCAAGGCAGGCGGCAATGCATATTGGAATATGGAACAAATGATTGTTCAAGTGAGCTGTGCATTTCTATCATGACAAATTTATCTGATTAAACCGACATAGCTTGCAAAGGCTATTCTTATAGCGCGTCGTCTATTTCCCAAGGCAATCATTCATTGGGTGTTCGACAATTCATCAGCGCATGGCAGTCTCGCAAAGGATGCATTAACTGCCACAAAGATGAATGTTAAACCTGGCGGTGCAGTCCCGGCAATGCGGGACACCATCATTCCACTCGACAATCCTCATGGCTATGGTGGCCAGCCACAGAAGATGATGTTCGACGAGAATCTCCCACATGATCACCCACATAAGCAGTTTGAAGGGCAGCCGAAAGGCATGAAGTTGATTCTGGCTGAGCGCGGCTATACAACCAACAACAAAGGTAAGCCACTGATCGGGGAATGCAAAGTGTGCAAGGCAGCAAAGGCACGTAAACCACACCTCGACGGCGCTTCTCCCGACGAAGAGCTAGGAATGTACAATGTTGATGATGGTGGTAATGACAGCGACGAGGAGGATGAGAGACCAGTTGATTGTTGCATGAGGCGTTTACTCTCACATCAACCGGATTTTGCGGGGGAGAAATCTCAGCTAGAACTGGTTAGCATCTTGATTCTTACACTGAGATTGGTCGACTCACCATGAAATACACAGCTTATTGAGGCCGCTCCAGGCATGGTCTGCCATTTCCTGCCAAAATTCCATCCGGAGATGAACCCGATCGAATATTTTTGGGCCTGGATCAAGCGCTACTTTCGTGAGCGGTCAAATGGTCAGTGGCAAAAATCCAAAGACCTTGTTGAAGAAGCTCTCCGTGCCTGTCCACTGCCCACCATTCGAAGATTTTTTCGACGTGCAGATCGGTATGCCAGTGTCTATCGCCATGGAGTTACAGGACCTGTCGCCGAGTTTGCTGTTAAAAGGTACCGGTCTCACCGCGGAGTGCAGAAGCGAGAGATAGAAGTGGCGGAGGCAGAGTGGAAGAAGAAAGTGAAAATGGGTATCATATAGGCCATGTTCCTACACACAAAAAAAGCAGTCTTCCAACCTCATCTTTCCTATACACAAAAAAAAAAAATTCCGCCCAAAATTTCGCCGTTTTGAACCCTAAATTAGGAGTACCTCCGATTCTTCTGAAATGAAGAATTTGCCTATAAACTACCCCCTAGTTCCTTCCAAATCTCAAATCTGGAAGGAATCTGATCAAAATTCCGGTGTGACATGAAGTTTTGGCTGCCACCATATGGGTCATTCATGTCAAGCGCAGGCATTGGGAAGAGCAGAGAGAATCCCAGAGAATCAGGCGGAAATGATGGAATGAAAGATTAAGCCCGCTATCTATCACGTACCATGATGATATGTCGACTTGGTTCAAACTTGGTTCCGGTGCGATCTGACGTGAAGAATGTTCCCCATTTAGCTCGGCAATTACAACTACACGGCATCTGCTAAGTATAACCCCCTAAATAACTGAGTAGAGTAAGCAGTGAAGCAGTTAAGTCGCACCACTGGCATACCTCTGCTGATACGCGTAGCTGCGTGCCTGGTGTCAGTGTCGACTGGTGCCGGCCGGTAGATGCCTAGATGCATTAGAAGGATACTACCAAGGGGTAAGCAGACGTCGCTGGCCGTTCTACTGGACTCACTCGATCAGCGCGTCATTCGCCAAACTTGTATGCGTGTCCTCCATATCCACAAACCTGTCGCCGTCTCGTCGCATAACCAATAGATTGCCCCTATGTTCAACATCATAACCCTCGACAAGTTTCAAGGTGCGACCCGCCGCGACCCTCTAGATCTGACGACGGAAGATTGGGCTAAACGCTTCCCACGGTGACAGCGCATGCGAGCGTGGCAGCACATGCGCGAACCGGGACGCAGATCCGTTCCGTAACTTCCGTTCCATTGCCTAAACTTCTATCAGTGATGTAGATACTTGAGTAACTAGCCTTGCCAAATGGGTACAACCTTGAAACTAATACAATCTCACCAAATATGGACGACTTAGTACTTACTCGATAATGAAACTCTCCAGCAGCCGACGTAGGACCTCCGATAATCCCTTTGGAGGATAGATCCCGAATCCGACCAATCGGCTGATTCTTGTCCGCCAAGATTTTGGTGCGGATTGGCCAGATTTTGTCCGCCCGGCACCTAGCCTTTGATCTCATCAAAGTGGGAACATCAGGAACATGTTGTATTTGAAACAGAAGCGGGTCAAACGTGCGGGTGTCGGTTCGCGACCCGGGAACGCATGGAAATTGGGGCCGACCATGCGTCCTGGAGATGGGCCATCTCGAATGCGACCGCCGAGCTCCCCTTCCCAGGGAGCATCCGGGCAGCCCGCAACTGGCTGGCTTTTGTGGGGGCATCATTGCAGCCGCAATAATCGACCGAGACCTCGTGGATTCCGTGTGCATTCAGGATAATGAAGCTGTTGTCGGGAATGGGAACGGGACAAAAGTCCCCAACGCGGTGGCCGAGTTGCATCCGCAAGCCGAGGATTTTCAGAGAAATACCTACGAGTCGGGTTCCTGACCAGATCTAGGTCGAAATCAGTAAATTTTTAGCTCTGGCTGCAATGCAAACCTCAATTCGATGCAACGGAGTCTGCTCGTCCATCTTTACCATGCAATTCTGGCATAGAAATTGCGGCAGAAAGCAGTGGAGGCAGCGGTAGGATGGGGCCAAATCAGAGCAATGACCGCATTTACTTCGATCGAGATGGGTCGGTGTCGGGTCGTACTCTAGGTCACGAATCGCTTGTATGGCGAGGCCCTGTGCATGTATGTTAAGATTCCCACTACGGACACAGAAAAAGCAGCGTACGCGAATAGCGGGGTCCATGGCGGATGATGATGTTCAGATGATCAGATCAGTGTTGGCTACAGTGTATTGCATAAAATCGTTGCTCGCAAACCTCAACTCTCATATGGACCCTCTTCTTCACCACAACAATTACGATGTGGAGGTCACGGATGGCAAAGACATCGAAAGGTACGGCCTACATTTCTTGAAGACAGAGGCTCTTCTACTGACCGACGTCATGGCAGAGGGTGGCCGTCGCAGCACCAAGTGTCGCAGCGCCAAGCTAGATTGGAAGCCAACATCGCGCAGCTTGGCCGTTATCTGAGTGAGCAGTCAATGGGGTAAGCCATTGAGTGTTCCGTTGTCGTTAACCTGCTCAGTCAGCCAGTCACGTCGTTCTCCCTCATGCATCCCTTCCACGGCAAGCGCGACGACGTTCTCCCATGTCCGCTCTCTCTCCAATTCCTGCTCTCGCAAGACGCTCTCCTCCATGACGCGCTGCTCAAGGATAGCTGCCCTCATGCTGCCTGCAGCCTCCGTGTCTGCCTCGAGCTCACGCTCTGCTCCCTCTCGAAGGTCAGCGCCACTGGTAACGGTCAGTTTGGGGATTTGACATGCGAGAAGCACGCACTTGTCAAGTTCACCCGCGGCCCATTGCAGAACGATAGCTGGCAGCTCACTCATGGCAGCCTGCCATTCAGCCTCTGCAGCCGGATTTTGGGAATAAGCGGCCAGTATTCTGGCTGAACCCTGCGCAGAGGGCTGCGAGCGCCGTCTGATGACGCGAGGCGCAGCTACTGATGGTGGCTGCACGGGAACGCGTGCGGCAACTAAGTACAGATTTTAGGTGTGAGCTCATCTGTGCAAACTAATTAATATTCTGAACTCACGGGAACGACGACGACTTTTCTTTGGAGGATTCATCGCAAAAGGCAGGGTGTTTTTTTTTTTTTTTTTTTGGAGCGTTTGGGCAGGGTGTTCTTGGGGCGGTAATAGGATGACCCGTGCTTAAACATACGCTATCACTCCCGGAAATAAAACCGGAATCCGGGTGCGCCATGATCAGCTGCGACAATCGCGATGGCGGGTGCACATGCACGTCTGATAAGGTCTTTTTGCATGGATTTTTGTTGAGATTACTGTAAGTACTTGTATGTAGGCAACCGTCACGGTCACGATTGGGTCTGTTGCGTTGCCCAAATCCCCTCTGGTCACGGTCACGATGAGGTCGGTTGCCTTGTCTGATACCGTGACATGCGGAAAATATTATTATTTTGCCCCAAAGCCCACTCGGAAACCACATAAAGTCTCCAAACCACTTCCTCCACTGTGTCTGTGCAGAATAAGAGCTTCAAAACACATTTTCAGCCAGAATTAATGCTAAGTTGAATGTTGTTCGTTGCTGAAATTTCAACAGTCACGGTGAAAATTGGGATGGTTGCGTTGCTGAAAGCTGCTGGCGATGTCACGGTCAGAGGGGCAGTTGCCTACATACAAGTACTTACAGTATGTGTTGGCTGAAATAACTCCTGTCAATAGAAACGTAAGTATGTGTAGAGGGACAAACTGTTTATTCTATCTTGGACTTTGCTGAACCGGCTGTTTCGGGTGCTTCCCGTTTAGGCCAAATCACAGTTAATCACTGATTCCCGTTGTCAGTAACAACACTGTCAAAGTTGGGCAGAGCCACATCAAAAGAAGCCTTCACTTCTCTGACGAGAAGTTTGGCCTGTTCTCACAGTTGCGCAGTACTCGCGCTCACCAAACGAAACTCTAGACGTGCTGAATATTACATCTCCAAAACAAACTGAGGAGAAGTGATTCAAAGAATATATTTAACTATTTTGCGCCCTTGTTGCCGGCACAAAGCTGCATCAAAATCCCGACCCGCACCTTCGCAGCTGCGCGCTCCTTCGCGTGCTCCACCACCTTGCGGGTCTCCTCCGCTCGGTTCTCCGCCCTCTGTCGTTCCTGGTTCTCCCCGTTGTGTGGATGGCAGCGAGGTCTCAGCCACTTGTGTGCGCTAGCCTTGATGGCTTGGGCCCGAAGATCCATGAGGTGATCGTGACGCGCCTTCTTCGCAGCAACGCGAGCAACTAGCTCGGCCCGCTTGCGTTGGTGAAAATTGGGGCTGCATGAGGGCAGCATTTTAGAAGGGGAGGGTCCGCGATAGTGGTTGAGCCACACTTTGAGCTGAGGTGTGGCAGGCTGGCCCGCCTTCCGCATGGCTTCTACATTATTTTTAGTCTCAAATTGCTATCTGTGTGCCGCAACAAACCTAGTTTCAGGGCCTTGTCCTCGGCAGCAGTCAGTGCGGGAAGTGGAGGAGTGCACAACATGGAGTGGGCGCGTCAAAGTTGCGTCAGAAAGAGGGTGATATATTTGTGGCATGATTGCGGAGTACGATATTTGTCGGCCCACATCAATTGTAAGATTCCAACAGTTGGCGCGCCATGTAGGAAAGACCAATCGCGCTAGTCCTAGCAACGTTAGCTTCGGCTCCTGCGGCGCGATCTCGAATGAGGGCTCGGATATAATCCGCAACTCCACCAATAAATCCTGCGGGGACGCGAGGTAAGTCACTGCCATCTGCCATCACGTACCTCGATGCGTTTGTATCGAACCTGATCACATTATCGTTTATCAGGAGGCCTGTCTCGGGGCAATTGCGAAGTCCAATCCTGTGTGTGTCAGCGCCGTTGCCACACATGAAGCACCTTCTCTGATCGCCGGTTTGTCCAGGTTGTCCTCCTTGAAACTGCACATTAGCTTGGGGATTCGGTCCATTACCAGGAGACATCGACGATATCTTGAGCGAGAGGCGCTCAAGCTGCTTGGTTAGTTCGTCCATCGGGTTTGCGGAGGCTCCTTATTCCCCGGGGATCGTGAAGGTCGGGACTCCGCACTGCGCGATGGAATCCCGGCTCCCCCTTGGCTCGGCGACGTGTTTCATCTGGAAGTCGTCACAGTTGAATACAAGGAGCCTGTGGATAGCGGTGACGACGACGACGAGGAAAACTCACGTACAGATCAACAGCAGCAGGAATTTGACATCAACGGGATGGGGCGCGAGGAGGATTTCGAGGAGGATTCAATGCTAGACCTGATTGAGAATATTCGGCAGCTTGAAACATAATTATGGGCTTGTAACGACGTCGAATACGATTTTTTCACTCTCCATTAGCAATGACTAAAACGCATTAGTGTTGCGCCAAGCCCAAATCCCATTGGCTAGGATGTACGGACCGAACACGCTAAACGCCGATCGGACAACTTAACTCAAGGTTTACAATGGCATCTAGAGTCCGATAACACTTCTACCAGCTTTAGGCTCTGCTTTCACATCTCCTTCACTCCGATCTTGCAAAAATACGAAGCGACTACGATTCCATTGAAGTCTTTTCAACGCACTTTGTATTTTCCCCGCTCGTCTTTTCAAAGGGTGAGTCTTCCATGGACGAGCGCTGCTCCTCGTCAATGATGGAGTCGAAGGAGGAGCGGTTGCGGAGGTTGCTACGACTCTCCGGTGGCGACACAGAGATCGCGGGGAGAGGTTGGCCGCCCGCTGTGTCGAGCATCCTCTCGCCGAGACTCGGGCATCCCAGCCGTGCAACAGAATAGTCAGACATAACAGAGTCCATGGATGAGTCTTGTCGATGCCTGGCGTATGCAGCGCGCCCACCAGTAGCACCGTACGCAGCATATTGGTGGGCTAGGCTAGAGCCGCCTAAAGTTGTGGTGTCGTGAGTAAAGGGGGAGGAAGGCCAGGAGGAAAAAGCGCACTGGTGCTCGCATTCAATTGATGCGGCACCCAGAGCTGCAGCAATTTATCTGACTCGGAATCCAGTGCTCCGACCCGGGCCATATACATTATTTGGGCAGCGTCTATGGGTCTAGTGCCGATATCCGTCAACCCAAACTGAGGGACAGGCGCATTAGGGAACGCTTGGGCAAAGACTTGCCATTCGACGTGGCATCTAGGTTGGGAACTTCCTCGTCGTCATCCTCGTTTTCCTGGACGTTCCTGTTCTCCTTTTCCCAGCAGCGGAGCGTGTCCCTTGGATGAGCATGCTCTGCTGCACAACACAGTGCCCGACCTTGTGGTCAAGTCTGTTCTTCTCCATTCAGCTCCTGTGGGTTGCTGAACTTGGAAATATTGAAGATTGGCATGAACTCATTCATTGCTTTGATACCTGCGCCCCCCCTCGCTCAGTCCGGGCGCCGCTAGCATATCGCGCACCAAAGGCTAACCCGCTACTTGCCTGTGGTGGCCACAAAACACGCTTTCGACTTTCGCGACCCAATTGGGATGTGTGACAAGTCGCGTAAAAAGTGTGACATTTTGTATCGCGATCGTTAATTTGCAGCCCACCAGATCTGCAAGTCATCCAGAATTTGTCATTTCACCTTCATGTCATCATTTTTGAATCTCTTCTTCTCCGAATCCATTTAGATCGTAAATCCGAAGCAGGTGAAAATTCGTGAGTTGAGGTATGAAGAATACATGAAAACCACGGTATGTGTTTTGTTCGTGGTCAGTTATCGAAATACTTAATAAATCCCTAGCAGGTTTGCTCGAACACTTGGCTTTGCATTGCCGAACGGGTTTTGAACCTGGTTCAGTTAAACCGTGCCTTGGCGCGGACTGTGTATGGTTGGGGAAAGCTGTGGTGACTGTTTAAACATCGAGACGAACAATCCCCGTTTAAAAAAATTGAACACAGTTCAAACTCTGTTTCTGACTGAACAGTGGTTGTCATTGGTGAATTGATTTCTGGGTTGCTGAAATTGTGTGGTCAATATATAATCGGTGCCATGGGCAGGTCAATTATTTATTTACCTGTTCCTCGTTCTCCTGCCACTGAAACCGCAGTGGGGAATTAATTGTCGCAAATGCGTAGTCCGACTGGTGATGAATGAGACCAAATAGAAAGGAAAGAACACAAACGACTCACCCAATTATGGATTCCGTCCGGTAGCTGAAGCGCATGAGCAGTGTAGAACATGATAGTTGCATCTGCTTGAAACATGTTTGGAGTGCGAAAGGTCCCACATATTTTCGCAGCAGTTCAAGTATGGCCTTGAACAGCGACTCGAGTTGTCCAGGATGTTGCTTTCTAGATGACTGAGTCGCCTTTCAGCCAAATCCGGGTCATGAGACAAGAAAAATATAGATACCTCGCGCACTCTAATCTTCTCTGCTTCGGAATGTGCTTGTGTGCGTTCATTGAGTGCATTAAAAACCTGAAAAAGACTCTTCTTTGCGCCGCTGATAGCCTTGGTGATGCGATTCTCCACCTCGACACGTCCATTCATCCGAATCCCAGCGGTAAAAATGATACTGACCCAAGCCCACGCCCAACGATCACGGACTTGGTGAAGTTCGTTCAGGTACGCTCTCGCGGTTGGATACTTGCCTTTAAGCACCTCCCACTGCTGGTCAAAGTCTTCGGGCGATACTGCACGATAGCACGACCAAAAGTCCTGCAGGAAGTTCTGCCAGTCCGCACCTAGGCTTCGTGCAAGTTGCTTGTCGATATTCTCAAGCAGATGAGACAGACAATAGAGATGGAAGGTGAAGAGCATGACGAGAGCGACGGCTGCGATGAGCGCCCCAGATCGATCCGAGATAAAAACCTCCGGGTGAACATCACCAGTAGCTCTGAGGTGACAGCGCAAAATCCAAGCATGTGTATTAGTGTCTTCCTTCTTCTGGAAGGCGTACCAGGCATTGCGGGATTTGCCGTGTGAGTCGGTGATGATGCCGATGGAGAGAGGGTATTGTTTGTCGTTCCGATTATACGAGTTATCGTTGATAAGAATATCGGGGTAGCGTCGGGTGAGTTGGGTCTGTTCTCACTGGAGGTGAGTACCCGAGTCCAGGGAACGGTAAAGGTTGCTCAGCTCGTCGTTCCAGCTGCGCCGCCTTTCGTGTTCGTTCCTTCGCTGTCTTCTTCGCGATGCGGATTAGCTCGTCCCGCTTCCACTGCTCCTCGACTCCAAGCACTGATTCAGCCTCTGTCTCCTCGACCATGGTGTCCTCGACCTCATGCTCCTCAGCTCCTTCCTTGGCCTCGTCGTTGGCGCCTTCTGTGACCAGGCTCTCCTCTGCCTCTGCTGCTCCCGCCGGCTCATTCTGTAAGATAGAGAGGCCCTCTTCGTCTTCCGTGCGGATCTGAATCTCGTCATTCTCATAGTTGTGGATTGCGCGCACGCTGTGGAGCCACGGCTTGCCCAGGATGACGTCGAAGGCCCCCCTACAGTCGAAGACATCAAACCACGCCAGCACGCGCACTCCTCCGACCGCGACTTCGCCCCGCCATCGCCCATTCGGCCATATTGTCTTGCCGTCCGCTACGCTCAGCCTCCTCGTTGCCGGCAGCAGGTTCCCAAGGCAATGCCCGTATCGCTTCCATCTCGCGAGCGAGATGAGGTTGCGCGATGACCCGTCATCGACGTGCGCGGTGACACGGACTACGGCATTTGCAGGACCCAAGAGCTGCGCCCGTTGGTAGAAGGGTGGGACTCTGTCGTAGTCCGTTGTATTGAGGCTGAATATTGCAGATGGTAGGGACGTCGAATACTGATAAGTCCGTGTATTCATAGGATTGAAAAATACATCTGGATTGTATCTAGCAACGTCCCGGCGGCCAGATCCACGACCTCTTTCCGGGGAATTTCGATTAGGAACCACGCCACCCCTCAAACGGCGGGTTCCTCGCCATTTTCCGACTCGGCGCTGTCGTCGTACAGAGGCTGATCAGGGTCGAAACCACCGAAGGGGTCGTATGGAGCCTCTTGTATTTGAGCAACCCGCGCTGGCGTGCGCTGGCCCGGGGGGTGGATAATCGCGCCGACCATATTGCGCAGATTCTGCTCCCGAGTGGGCACCTCGTGCCCATTTTGAGCGATGCAGGCTTGGCGGCCGAAGTGGGGCGGTGTCGTGAGTACACCGCAACGGAAACATTCGCGTGGTTGTGCCGCAATCTGATGTGAAGGTACACTTTTGATTTGCCCGCCAATTTCCTTAATTGGCTTGTGACTTGACGCGCCGGTCACATATCGCCGCTCCCCGCGTCGCGCAAGGCTGCTGACAGCCACGGATTCGTATGTATCTTCCACAACTACAACAGGAAAAGTATTAACCTAGTCTAATGCTACATTCCAGGCTGCAAAATGGGCAGAACACCAAAGAGTGGCTCAGGCTTATCTCGGAAACAGAAAAATCAGCGCAAACAAGCACTCGATGCACGCAGAAAGGAGAACGTACCTCCGGGACCCTTACCTCAGCCTCCACTCAGTCCGAAATCGCACGCACTTGCAGATAATGTACGATTGAGAGCCGAGGTCCAGCAATTGCAGAAGGAGAAGAGAAATGATGCGCGGCGGGAAAGACGGCACAAAAAAAAAATTGCGGAGCTCCAAGAAAAGACGCGAGAGGCTGAGGAGCAATTGAAGGAAGCCACAGCTCATGGTGAGGCCCAGGTGCGCGAAGAGCTCAAGCACGACTCACTCCTGCAGGATCTGGGGGAGGAACGCCTCCGGCAGCTCAATGAACAAGTTGAAGAGCTACGAGGAATCAAGCAGCACTGGGTCGCAAGGAAACTCGACGACGCTGGTGGGTTCGAGGCGTACATGAAGCTTCCACCTGACGAGAGAGCCGCACGCGATTTGGCCTGCGTTCACGCGATGACAGCGGAGCTTGGGGCGAAGGCGCTGGATGACCTCGACGATTCAGATCGCCGCTTGCTCACCGTTTGGGTCTGGACCGGCTGCTGCATGCACAAGGATCAGAATAGCTTCAAGGGCGGCAATACTCACATGACGACGCACTGGAAGGAGCTGGGAATTGTGGGACCCATCCCGCTGGCAAACAAGGAGTCAGCTGCCGCAGTTCGACGTGTTCTTCACCCCGAAGATGGTGACAAGCCTGCATCCGAGGACGACCTTGAACGCGTCGAGAATGCGTCGTTTGGAGGCGCCAAAGCAGTTGCACTGGCTGGTGCTATCTTCGAGAATGCCATTGAGAAGCGGGGCCAAGGCGACATGGTGGAGCTTTTCTTGCAATCAAAACTGGATGCAGGCGAGCCGATAAAACGGTTCCCCAAGACGAACCAGACACGATTTGGCAGCCACGGAGAAGCTGCTTGCGAGCTCATTGCGCGTCATGAAATCTACCGTGAATTCCTCCAGGCCATCAGGGACCTAAAATCGCGCCCGGGCTGGACCAACATCGAAAAGAACGTGTACGACGCATTGAACGACGGCCCAACACTCACCGAGCTTGCTGTCCTTTCCATCTACCATCTCTTCATCGCCATCCCCTACACGCGTCGAGTTCGGAAGCCCGAAGAAATCGCGCTCAATGCCATATCCCTCGGTCCACTCCATGCTGAGATGCAAGACCACTGCGCGATGCTTCTCGCAAACCCAGAGCTTGTGCTGGACTTTGACGAGGAGCAGTACCAGCTTGCGACGTTCGACGGACAGCCAGTCGCTCGGGGGGAGGTGCTGGCAGAGATCAAGAACCTGTCTCACAGTGGGAAACTGCCGTACCTACGTGAGATGTTTATCCGCTTTCTCGAAGGGGCCAAAGCAACCTGGATTCGGTTCTCCTCGGAATTCGCGCCTGGCGGGGTGATTGACGGGTTGAATGATGCCGAGAAGGGCCGTATCTGGCTCCCTGCGACAAACGACCGGAATGAAGGGGCCCTCGGATCCTTCATTGTTTACATGCGAGGTAACCCGACAGCGGCTCTTGCGACACACAACGGGCTGGCCATGTTCAAACGCAACCAGACCCAGGGCTTTATGGACATGTGGTTCTCGCCCGAGGATCACCAGTACACGATGCGTGCGGCACGCAATCTTGACGCTTCCGGGATGGAACGTAAGAGAAAACAGTTGCAGATGGAGCACAACAAGCGTGTTCTTGCCGAGAGAGCCCAGAAGGTTGCTGATGCTGCAGCGAAGGCAGCGGAAGTTCGGGACCGGTTGGACGCCACGGTCCTGATATCCCGTGTCGAGGACATCTATTCGAGAGGTATGACCCGGGACAAACTTCAGGATCAGCTCGAGAAATTGCGGGCATTGTGGAACACGAAGAAACAGGAAAGGATTGTGATTCCAAAGAAAACACACATCCCGAGGCTTGCAGACAAGCAGACGGCTCTCGTGAACGCGTTCCAAGCTCACGTCGGGCTTCTCGCAGCTTTTTCCGACCAGAACACAGGCTATTCGGGGCCAGAGGCGGTGGCAGGCTTCGTTCGGGAGCACTATCACAGTGACGATGAGGATTTCGGCGAGTTTGAGGTGACGGGGCCGCATTTTAATTATAATCCATTAGTATACCATACATACTTGCTATTGTAACACATTCCGTGGGTTCCGGAGGCCTGAGTCGCGTCAGAGAAGGGAGGCCGAGCGAGGACCACGAATTTGCCGGTTAAGTTTAGTTACCGGCTTTCCCCAGCAGCCCATCATGATGCGGTCGG
>JARGXW010000267.1:0-187762 GCA_029204085.1 Mycena sp. CBHHK59/15 | reverse complement strand
TCATCATGTCCGCCATGGTCCATGTGGTATGCTGATTTTTGTCCAGTATCTACGCAGCATCCCGTGGGCTACCGCCGGATACCTTTCACGACCGCGAGCCTCAAGATATTAGATGTAGTAAAAGAGATGGAAATTCTTTGGTGTGTCACAACATTCGGTTCGTGATTACCATGCTCAAGTTTTACATAGTGCGGTTGTGGAACCTCCAGTCGATAAAGTCCAGCCGGCATCGACAAATGGGTCGAAACGCCTCGCCATTGATGTTCTTTCTGACACCGAAGATGGGGCCCTGTCGAAGAAGAAAAAAACCAGGCCCACCCCCATATCTCCCTCCACCCCTAAAACTGGTACACATTTGTTGTCCATGATTTCTGCAATTGACGACGATGCCGGCCAAACTGAACCATTCCTTGGGTCACTTGGTTCCTTTGCTGGCACTACCGGTGACCTCTTTACGGTACCAAAAATATTTTTGTCTGTTTCTTTACTCATTTATGTGAATTGGACAAGTTCATCGTGGAGGACCTCCTCGAGGCTGGGAGGAAACACCCAGCCGAGAATCATGCTAGGCGTGTTGCGCCATCTCTCATTGAGCGCAACCCTTCTCTCTTTCCAGAGATCGCCAGGGAAATGCCGATCCAGTACTACGATGCCGACTGGTTCAATAATCACCCTGCACATGCCCGCACGAAACTTGGTGTGCAACTCATCGTTGTGTTTGTGCCAAACTCCCCTGCCTTTCTTTCTGGCCATGGCGACGACGCACTGACTGTCAAGGCTTTGACGGAGAAGTATGGTCTGGAGGTTTTCGCTAATTACGACCTCGCTTACGTGACCAAGAAGGCGACGTCTGGGAACTCACAGGCCAACAGCGATGACAGTGGCGAGAGTGTCGGATCTCGTGACTCCACCGACGAGAGTGACGGGGAAAGTGTGGGCTCATTTATCAGTGATGACGAGGAAGCTATGGCCGAGGATGCGCAAGAATTCCGGAGCGAGCGTTGCAACCCACCTGCGTTTGCGGCCTCCTACGATACGGATCTTGAGGCCCAAATCTTTGGGGGCGACTCTGACTTGGAAGAATCATCAGTTTAATAGTTTATCTTTGCTACCAAACAGTGTCTCGCAATTCAATATTCCCTTTCTTGAGTTCTTTTGCCGGCACTTTGATACAAATTTTATCGGTCTTATTACTCGAAACACTCTGTGACAAAAGGAAGGAACCGGCGATCAAAGTTGGAACATGCCAGTGAAAGTGACCCGCCGATGACAGTCCCGGTGACAGACGCGTCCCAAACGGAACATGACAGCTGATTGTCCGCCGTGTAAGATGGAACAATTACAACAATGCATCTAAAAAATGTGCATGTGTTCGAGGTCCAGCGCCTTCCTTTCCAACTCCCTAGCTCCATTGAGCTCTCGACAATCCCGAGCGCTCTCCATCGGTACAACTCAGTGATCACAGTGCAAAGTTGAACTATCATGCGACAATGAGTGTTCTGAATCAATCTGCAATGCATCGAGGACTTACTCCTAATGAACCACTGAAGCATTCTTAATTCAAGGCCAACTAGTCCGTCTGATCCTCTCTCGGTGCACCTGGGGCTTCTTCCTAATCTCGGCTCCAGATCTTTTCAGGGTAAGGCTGCATTGGGACGGACTTGGGGCACATCCATCAAAGAAAACACAGCAGCCATCACCCCTCAAAGATCTAGTGCAGTTTAGCCGTGAAAGTTGCGCTTGCTCCCATCAGTCATGAATGGTCACATTGCTAACGGTGTTACAGGACGCGTTGCCGACGCGTAATTTAGTACCTGGGGCGCCCTGAGCAGTTGTACACCTTCAGCAGCAGACAGCACTTACATAGGCACAGCGGCGAGACGTCGAGGCGCCAGGAGTTGGTGACGAAGAGCGGTTTTCATCATTGACAGGTCTCGGGAGACGCCGTCGACGGCGACTCGGGGTTTCCTGCAAAGCTTTTTGCCGCGCACGATCTGCCTCACGGAACGATGCCCGTGAGCTATCCAATAAAGGTGAGGCGGGCCGCGAAGATGACGAAGGTTCGTCCCTGACGCGCTGCGGCTGGTTCCCGATGTTTCCGAGAGGTGCTCAACTTGATGCCAAATTTGTACCCCCTTGACTTCCTGACGAACTTTCTCACGTAGGTGGTATTAGTCCTAGCGTCAGTGACGCTAGGCTCTCGTCTATCGAGCGTGCTCCTCTTCGAGGTGGCACCGACTTCGGTCCGGCAGTAGTTGAGAACCAGCACGATGACGGGGACTGGATCCCTGTCACTCGTTCGACGGCGCGCACCCATCGCCCGCATTCCGCTTTAGGCGGCAGCATTCCTAGTCACAATACAGTTGCTGTACCTACCGCGCAAGCTAGTACTCCTTCCACTGTCGTCTATGAGGCTCTCGCACGCCGCTACCAGGCTATGGCAAATGATGCCAGGTCAGCGGCCGAAATCTCTGATACCCGTGTTGAGCAAGCCAGCCACTCGGCTGTGCTTGGTGACTCGGGCTCGCTCGGAGACTCCCTCGGTAATCAAGGGAATATCATCTCGGGCAGCAACGTTGCAATAGCCACCGAGAAAAAGGACGGGAGCTCAGTAGAGTTGCTCGTACCTATCAGCCCTATCTCATCGCCCGTTGCGGGACCTTCCCGCACGAAAGGAAAGGGTGTAGACCCCAGGAATTGGGGTAATACCAGTTTCTTGGGAAACTTCAGTGAGAAAGATTTCCAGGAACAACGAGACGCGTTTGAGAATTATGCCGAGATCAATCGCGTGCTCAAAGAAGAGACGATCACGAGTTGTCTCGTGGTGCTGTACAGGAAGTACAAGAGCAAATCCGAGCCGTGGTACTCCTCCAGGACACTCAATAGAATGATAATGGTCAGTTTCTCAGCTCATTCAATCATAGATCACACAAATACACAGAGCCTGAGCTGTACCTATATTCTGCTTGTTCAAGTCCACTGTTCACACGCTCCGGGTGCCATGCCTCAATTACGAGGACGGTGTGCCCTCCGCCATCCAAATAATTGTTTTTAGAGCCATACAACATCCCACACAACCTTCAAATCACGACACAAGAGATGATCTCCGCAAAACATGCAAAATAATATATTATAATTACTACCGGGGGTATGGAAAGATTCTGAGGATGTCATGCCCTGCGGAATTGTCGTGTAATTCTGCTCATATAGTTTTCAGAAACGCACGCTGAGAATTGAGGTCAGAACAGCTGTTCTGGCTGAAATGATCAAAAACAGCTCAAAAAGGAAAAAAAATCGGCCGCGCCCTAAGTTCCGCAAAGAGCTGTAATGGGGATACAAACACGATGAGATTCGAGAATTGTCCCACAATGCGTGGAGGGAAGCAGCGATGGAGGTCTTCTAGGCATCAAGGTCGTACCAGCCCAGGGAAAGCAATGTTTGGTTTGGTGCCAGCTGTGAGATATGCCCGCAATCTCGAGGGAGTGAAGTGTATCCTCGCCAACAATGGTGAGATTGACTGGGAAAGAGAAATAAAAAGTGTTTTATTGGGTGTCCCACTTGCCCGACGGGTTCTTCGCTTTTTAATACACAGGACATCGACATCACCTCTCCTTCTCTAACTCCTCCAGCATGACCTACACCAGAAATCAGTGTAATTATGTTAGACAGCAAAACACGCACTGCAAAACGCCCACGCCACACCAGCGGCGCCGTCTCATCCCCCGCGATCTTCCTCGCTGCATCCTTAAACTTGCCCAGCCGCTCCGGCTCGTCGCTGCCCCATTGACCATACGCCATCTCCTCGTCGCACCGCAACACCGCCGCCCACAACGTTTCCCACACACCACGATTCACCGGATCCTCGAGTGCTTGCAGCAGCACTTGCGCCCCGTGAACTAGGAGCGGCATAACGCCCAGGCCTGGCTTATCCGAGCCGAGCAAGCCATCCGCATCGAGGCGCCCGACGAGCGACCAGAAGCGGATCTGCCCCTCATGCTTGCGCGCATATTCCGCGAGGTCGGCCGCGTAAGAATCGCCTTTGACGTATCCCGGATCCCGCTCTAATGCAAATACACACTCATCAAAAGTGTATCCCGGGGGCGCAGGAATATCGCTGCGCCATGCATCAGCACGACGCAAAACAATTTAGCAGGATATGATGTGCTTACGCCGCTAATTGTCGTAACGTCGGGTAGAAGACGGAGTTCCCAAACACAGACTCGCCGCGTGGACCGTCCCGCTTGAGTCCCTCCGCTTTCAAGAGTCCAAAGAGTCCTGCGATGAGCGCGATGTGTTCCCCCGCTTCGCTGTACTCGCGTGTCGCTTCCAGCAGCTCAGCGCACGCGTAGTAGTAGAACAGCTCTGTATTCGGAAGGTCCTCTGGCACGTCGTCGAGAGAGAGCTGCAGGGCGGTTTCTCTGGCGAGAGCTCACAGCGGACGAGGTTCATCTTCGGCGGATGTTGAGTGCGGCTTCCCACTCCTCTTTTACCTCTTCAAAGGCGGGAGCCATAGGAGATCGTTGTGCAGCGGAGATGAGAGGGAGAGACGGTTTGCGTTTGAGGCCATTAGGGAGAGGCACAGCAACGCGCACAGCCAGATAACGCAGATAACGCTATTGACCCAACGGTGTAGCGCAACCACGTGACCGGCTGATCCCGGTCCGAAGCCGTGCCCAGGCCTCAGGCTCGCGTTTCACCAAGTCCAACAAGCCCGTTCGCACATGGCTCTCTGTCATGGGGCTTGGTGACCCAAGGCAGTTAAATAGGTTGTATTGAGCTCGGATAACTACTATTTAGACTCCAAAAAAGACACATAATCAGTAACAGCAAGAGTAACAGTGTAGCCAACTTGTAATGATTCGGGAATAATGACCTTTGCAAAGTTTGTCATTTACTGGGATATACAGGTAGTCTGACATGATGAGATCCTCTTTTAATATCCTCAGAATTTTAAACGGGGCCCCCATGTTTAAGGTGAGTTACGATCCGGGCCTGTTTCTGACTTGAACCCAAAAAGGAAATTGCAAAGTAAAGTGTTGACAAGCTACAGAACAACCTATCTATATGTCCATATCCTCACCATTTTTAAAAGTGTATCCCATGGTATTCTGAGTGTACCTTGCCGAATTTTTATTCCCAGCTTTGGCCCATGTCGTTCGTCGAATTGTTCCTGTTTCTGTCAGATGATGAACATCAGCAACCATTTTCGAGACATCGCCTCCGATGTTTTTGTTTTTCATCGATTTGAGCCAGATTTTGGACTCCTGAGCATTTGCAAGCTGTCCCCCATGATATCAGCAGCCTTTCGAAGTTCCGAAATATGTTTTTTCACGAATTCATGTACTTCATCTTCCTGAAATAAATTACAAGTCAGCCCAAAACCAGAGTGCTAGATAAGTGTGAGCTTACATTGTCGTACTCCTCATCCTCGCGGACGGGGGAGGAGGACAGAATAAAGGGATTTTCGGCATCACCTGAGCCAAGGCTGGAATTACTAGCCTCAGGCTGCGGCCGACTTGGAGTGGCCTCATTCACTCTCTTGCGCTTGATACCCCTGATAGGCTGCGGGGACTGTTCACCTGTGTCCGGCACATTGTCTCCATCTGAAATTGACCCATCGGCATCCGCCGACTCCGCAATTATTGATCCATCCTTTGGTTTGAGAAGCGGATGCCGGTAAAACGGAATTACACGGCGGTGAATGACCTCCCGAAAAAAGGCAGCCTCAGGTGGATGGACCGCCTGTACGAGATGCTTGCAGAGTGAGTAGGCATTATACTTTTGCCCACATGAACACGTCCACTGGGAAATGTCCACTGTGTATTTGCGAGTGCCGAGTGACCAGAGGGAAAGACGTTTCCACACCGCTTTGAATGCTTTCTGCCAGGGAGTCAATGCTTTTGGTCTTCCAGGTAGGTGAGCCGCATCGAAAATGTGCATCTTGGCCTCAAAGGTAGGGATGAGATCGGTTACAATGAGGTAGACGAGCTGATCGAGGCGGGGATGGAGAAGGTGGTGGAGAGTTTCGTGTTTCAGGTAGCGCCACAGATTTTCGACAGCCATACTGTACGGAAGTGTAGGTAGGCGACGGCCATGGCCATGGAGGACTCGTCGTGTCGCCCAAGTCGCGGCGGGTCACAGTCACGACGGCCGCCGTCGTTAATAGGATACCGTGACAATGAAAAAAAATCGTAAAATTCCCAAAAAAATCACCAGCTCGCGAGACGGCCCTGTAATGAGCTTGAGGGATTTTTCATGTGTCATTTACGTGTCAAAGGTGAAAGGGAGTCAAAGAAATACACCATTTTATTTTATAGGACAGCATACCACTGTCAAAATAACTATTGCCTAAGTGAACATTATTCGGGGCCACCACAGCGCCCATTGCGCTTGACCGTATGATGGTCGCCCAAATTGGCGACCATCACGGTCACCATGGTGCTCGTCGTGTCGCCTCCGGTCCCCACGCCCTGTCACGGTCGTCGGAGCGTCGCCTACCTACACTTCCGTACAGTAGTTGTCTGCCAGCGTCCCATAAAATTTGGCTGGCTAGCGCGAGCCCAAAGTCTGTATTTTGCGGGGCAATCAGCAACGCGCACAGCCAGATAACGCTATTGACCCAACGGTGTAGCGCAACCACGTGACCGGCTGATCCCGGTCCGAAGCCTTGCCCAGGCCCCAGGCTCGAAGTCCGAAGGACACAATTTCCACATAGTCCCTACCTAATTTAATAGATACTCTAAGAGGATGTCTAGAAGTGTTTGTTTCCATGCTACTGTATGCCTGTAAGCTCGATTGAAGCTTCATTTATTTTTCCGCGTCCTGTCACCTCATGTGAATGTCACTGTCACGACTTGCCGCGCTTTTTTTGCTTCCTTTCCCACCCACCTCCACGCTATCCTGCTTCTTTGACACAACTTCGGAATGGAAGGCTCTACTCGACGTTGCGGAAAGTGCCGACGCGACAAGGCGGTCACGGCCGAAAATTGGCGAGCAAAATTTAGCGCGAAGGGATATCAGCTTACAGCAAATTGTCGACAATGCCTGGATATCGCGAAGGAAAGTATTCGCCAGAAGCGCCCACGCCGATCCTGAGAAAGAGAACGCGTCCGACGGTTCCGAGGACCTCAACGACGCGTCGGATTTCATCGGAATGTCCCCGGTGTCTCTTGACGCGTTTTTGGCTTCTCTGTCAGAAGCCGGGGATATTGAGCTTCTTACAGCTCTCGTCGATATTTCGAGTATTGAAGAAGATGACGCGAAGGATTGCGCCGATAAAATTGCCGAGCTTATTTGGGACAAGATTGACTATCGCTTCCAGTGCGTCTTTTATTTATGTAATTATTCGACGCTTAAGTTGACTTAATCTGTCAGCTACCATTCTTCCCACCCTTCAGAAATAGTGCTACAACGCGATATGAATATCATTGCGCCCAGTCTTCCAGCCGTCAACACAAACCGAAGAAAAATGCGGATCCGGAGAAACACCGTGACAAGGCCCAGTTGCGCACTTTTCCGTGTCAAGGCTGGTTAACCATATGGGCTGCCGAAGATGAATCAGAGTGTTTTATTGGATTCGCCATCAAGAATGTCATGAGAAATATGTATCGATTGACGTACCCGACGAAGTCAAGCAGTTTATTTCGGATAACCCAGTACTACGGCCCAAACAAGTAAGCAAATGTCTTCATGCATATAGATTTTTTTGCTAAGAATACTCGAGCTCTGGAAGGAGATTTTGAAAACCAATCCACGTCCCAATTTCACTCGCAAGTCTGTCTATAACTTATGGCACAGACACCAGCAGACTTTTTGGCGCCGTCACGATAATGAGATGGCCTCCGTGAAGATTTTGCTCGAAGAGTTTGCCCCGAAACTTGCGGGTCAGCCATACGAGGTTGAAACTATTCCATTACCCGAGTCTGCGGGCACCGGATATACCGCCTTTGCGATTGCGCTTCCAACCTTGCTACGCAAGTGGGGTGGAAAAATACGGGAAGTCGCTATTGACGGCACTTGTAAGCTTCGATTCAAAATCATTTCATATTCCTTCTCAATATTTCTCCAGTCAACACCAACAAAGCGGGCTTCGAATGCTATGCGTTGGTCGGAGAGATCTTCGGCTCCGGGCTTCCTCTCGGCTTCCTTTTCTTGAAGTCCGATAACCCTACCCCAGGTGCCAAAGAGCAATATCTTCGCTCTGTGGTTAAACATTTTGCCCAAACTTGGGAGATTAAAGCAATTCAATGTCTCAGCGACAAGGAAATCATTGAGATCAATGCTTTTTTAGCAGAGTTGCCAGACGGCGTCAAGTACCAACTCTGTTTCTGGCATGCAATCAAAATCGTTAAAGGCCGCCTAAGTGTGCTGGGACGTCGCCCGGCGCATTACGACAAAGACGAGGCTTTCAGTGAGTTTGACTGGATCGATCGTACCTTTGTTCCCATAGGCCAACTGGATGAAGCACTTCGGACGGAGGTAATTCATTCTCTTCCCTCAATTCGGACACCGGCGCTGAATATGAGGCTTATAGGAACGTCTTAAAGTTGCACAAAGTGTTATTCCAACACTGAAAGTGCGCTTCGATGGGAAGATTTTGCCTTCTGGTCCAGCACGGCCGAAATTGGTTATAAACTTAAATGGGAAACAGAAAGATACTCATGACGTGGGAACCGACGGCGTGGCTGCATTGGAACGATTTGTGGATTCCCTTGACGATGATGAGGAAGACCTGGAAGAGGATCCTGACGCTGTTGATCGCTGGGATGGCCCGGACTCGTGGTTTGAACCTGGGGAGACTGTTTTTGCCAAGGACAGTTCATATGCCTTCTGTCCAGCAGCTCATCGCAAGCAGATTCTTCGAATCTTCATTCGGCATTTTTGCGAGCACCCATTGCTGCCCGACCGTACAGGAACTCCCCGGACCTCAGCCAAAATTCGATATGACGCTGTGTACGAGATGTACCACTTCTGCTACCAGCGTGGACTGCGCGAGGTTTGGGGATACATGTGGGTTGCATGGTATCGCCCCGCAAAATACAGACTTTGGGCTCGCTAGCCAGCCAAATTTTATTGGACGCTGGCAGACAACTACTGTACGGAAGTGTAGGTAGGCGACGCTCCGACGACCGTGACAGGGCGTGGGGACCGGAGGCGACGACGAGCACCATGGTGACCGTGATGGTCGCCAATTTGGGCGACCATCATACGGTCAAGCGCAATGGGCGCTGTGGTGGCCCCGAATAATGTTCACTTAGGCAATAGTTATTTTGACAGTGGTATGCTGTCCTATAAAATAAAATGGTGTATTTCTTTGACTCCCTTTCACCTTTGACACGTAAATGACACATGAAAAATCCCTCAAGCTCATTACAGGGCCGTCTCGCGAGCTGGTGATTTTTTTTGGGAATTTTACGATTTTTTTCATTGTCACGGTATCCTATTAACGACGGCGGCCGTCGTGACTGTGACCCGCCGCGACTGGGCGACACGACGAGTCCTCCATGGCCATGGCCGTCGCCTACCTACACTTCCGTACAGTATGGCTGTCGAAAATCTGTGGCGCTACCTGAAACACGAAACTCTCCACCACCTTCTCCATCCCCGCCTCGATCAGCTCGTCTACCTCATTGTAACCGATCTCATCCCTACCTTTGAGGCCAAGATGCACATTTTCGATGCGGCTCACCTACCTGGAAGACCAAAAGCATTGACTCCCTGGCAGAAAGCATTCAAAGCGGTGTGGAAACGTCTTTCCCTCTGGTCACTCGGCACTCGCAAATACACAGTGGACATTTCCCAGTGGACGTGTTCATGTGGGCAGCAAAAGTATAATGCCTACTCACTCTGCAAGCATCTCGTACAGGCGGTCCATCCACCTGAGGCTGCCTTTTTTCGGGAGGTCATTCACCGCCGTGTAATTCCGTTTTACCGGCATCCGCTTCTCAAACCAAAGGATGGATCAATAATTGCGGAGTCGGCGGATGCCGATGGGTCAATTTCAGATGGAGACAATGTGCCGGACACAGGTGAACAGTCCCCGCAGCCTATCAGGGGTATCAAGCGCAAGAGAGTGAATGAGGCCATCCAAGTCGGCCGCAGCCTGAGGCTAGTAATTCCAGCCTTGGCTCAGGTGATGCCGAAAATCCCTTTATTCTGTCCTCCTCCCCCGTCCGCGAGGATGAGGAGTACGACAATGTAAGCTCACACTTATCTAGCACTCTGGTTTTGGGCTGACTTGTAATTTATTTCAGGAAGATGAAGTACATGAATTCGTGAAAAAACATATTTCGGAACTTCGAAAGGCTGCTGATATCATGGGGGGACAGCTTGCAAATGCTCAGGAGTCCAAAATCTGGCTCAAATCGATGAAAAACAAAAACATCGGAGGCGATGTCTCGAAAATGGTTGCTGATGTTCATCATCTGACAGAAACAGGAACAATTCGACGAACGACATGGGCCAAAGCTGGGAATAAAAATTCGGCAAGGTACACTCAGAATACCATGGGATACACTTTTAAAAATGGTGAGGATATGGACATATAGATAGGTTGTTCTGTAGCTTGTCAACACTTTACTTTGCAATTTCCTTTTTGGGTTCAAGTCAGAAACAGGCCCGGATCGTAACTCACCTTAAACATGGGGGGCCCCGTTTAAAATTCTGAGGATATTAAAAGAGGATCTCATCATGTCAGACTACCTGTATATCCCAGTAAATGACAAACTTTGCAAAGGTCATTATTCCCGAATCATTACAAGTTGGCTACACTGTTACTCTTGCTGTTACTGATTATGTGTCTTTTTTGGAGTCTAAATAGTAGTTATCCGAGCTCAATACAACCTATTTAACTGCCTTGGGTCACCAAGCCCCATGACAGAGAGCCATGTGCGAACGGGCTTGTTGGACTTGGTGAAACGCGAGCCTGAGGCCTGGGCACGGCTTCGGACCGGGATCAGCCGGTCACGTGGTTGCGCTACACCGTTGGGTCAATAGCGTTATCTAAAATGACATAATCATACACGTGATATCTGAAGCCCTTCGGAACGGCGCGAAATTCTGCCGAAAATCCTGAAGGCCTTCATGAAGGCCTTCTGAAGGCCTTCAAGTTTTGAAGGCTTTACCCTTCGGGCGAACACTGTCTCTAAGTCCCTCCCGCCCTATTCTTCGTCGGTTCCGTGCCTGTCGGCGTCGGCATCGTCGCTGGTGGCTGAGGGTTCATCCTTGAGGGAATGAGGCGTGATTAGCATTGAATAGAAAAATTAAAACAGTTGTTGCAGGCATCACGTTGTCACGTCACCTGCGTGTGTGTCACATCGCGCATTTCTCAGCATCAGTCTTCTACGTCGTCAGTCCCTTCGACGCGTCTCAACTTGGTCACCTGGTGATGGAAGACACCCGAGAATGTGGCAAATGCCATCAAGAGAAGAAGCTTACAGCGGAGAATTGGAAGGCTAAATTCCGCGGAGTAGGGCTTCACGTCGCGTCGAATTGTCGAGCCTGCGCCGACCGCGACAGAATTGCGGCACGGGAGAGGTGAACTGCGAAGAACCCGGATAAGGAAAACACTTCAGCGGAGGCCGATGCGCTGGCAAAGCCGGACCCGGAGGACGCGTCCGAGTTCTTAGGGGTTAGTCCTATAACTCTTGACGAGTTTTGCAACGCGTTGGATGCCACTGGCAATATAAATTTGTTCTCTGCCCGCGTCGACTTCTCAGCTCTAGATCTGGACACGGAGGACATCAAAGCAGCTGCTGATGCTCTAGCAGAGATTGTCTGGGAGAAAACCGGCTACCGATTCCAGTGTGTATTTCTCACCAATATCTAAATTGTCTACTCACGGTTTTATATAAGCTATCATTCAACCCACGAGTTCAAAAATTCATCAGATTGCCGCTACGAATATCACTGTGCGCAGCTAGACAACCGCCGCCACAAATCTAAGAAGAATTCAGATGTAGAAAAGCAACGGGACAAGGGTCAGACAGTGTTGGCCCTAAGGGTTAAGGCCTTAATTTGATTAAGGCTTATTAAGGCCTTAAGATAAGCCTTAACCGCCAGGCCTCCAGACCTTAAGGCTTAAGACTGCGGGCCGCCCGGCCCGCACCGTCGGGCACTGATCGCCCGGTGCCGCTTTGATCACATCTTTTTGCGCTCGCAGCGCTCACGACGCCCCCCATGGTCAACGCACTGCAATCGTACTTCCACAAAGGCACGGAAAAACAGAACTCTAGCCACTGGATCAACTATTGCAAGGGTTGTGTCAAGCACGAAAAGAAATTATTGCAAGATGCGGGTACCTTCGATGCGGTAGATTGGCAGGAAGGCGGCCAGTCTTTCCGCGAAGGTGAGCTCAGTTTCCTCCATTTGTATTCCATCCCCTTATATGTGGACAGCATGTCAACGTACAGTGTCTGTCCGCGGCGATAAAATCACCTGGATCACTCACATCTTGGGAGGAAGGAATGCCAAGGCGTGCATACATGTCACGGATGCCGCCCGGCAAGAGGCTACTAGCCAACGGGATGCAGAGAAACAGAAGACCAATGTAGCCGCTGCCGAGACTAGTAGAAATACGGCAACAGTCTTTGGTACGAGCACGACATCCGAGTCTGCAGGAAAGCATGGCAGATCAGTGTCGGCCGCGGACGACCCCAAGCCGAAACATCTCAAGCAAGGATTCTTCCAGGTCTTTAGCGGCAAGGACCAGCCTTTTACCACGGCTGAGGCTGCCGAGTTTCAGGCCCAGGCTTTGCGAGCGACTGTCTCCGCGGGATTGCCGTTTCGGGTGTGGGAGAACAGAGAAGTCCAGAAACTTATTGGGCTTCTACGGAGCGCGGGGCCGTTCTGACGGATGGAAGGCACGGAAAAAGATTGACGTTAATGCACTTTGTGCCAACATCGACTACAAGGTGCGCTGCTATTTTATTCTAGCCATGGATTCAGATTCTCAACTGTAGTATGTAGGTGTACACGTTAGAACTAGTCGACATGACAGCGCTAAGTAAAGATGGACCCGCACTTTGTAAACAATTCGCGGATATGATCGACCGTGTCGAAGCAAAATATAAATGCTACATCATATTCTTCACGACAGACGCCGACGGTGGAGTAAAAAGGGGCGGACACTTTTGGGGAAGGAACGGCCGTGGTTATTCGTCCCCTCTTGTTGGGCACATCAGGTCCGTTTCACTCGGAGTATTATATCAATATTCTCAAATCCTCCAACAGTTCCAGCTGATCCTCGGGGACTACTTCAAGGTCTATCCGTACGCGGCAGAGATCGCCGAGACGGCGACAGGTCTGATTGCATGGATAAATAACCACGGAAAGGTTCGTAAAATCTTCGACGCTGTTCAGGCAGAGCTGAGCAAAGATCGGCTTGGACATGTGCTCGTATTGGCTTACCTTGTCGCAAACCTCACGCGGTGGACCACCCATTGCATCGCCTTTCTCAGGCTGCTTGTTCTGTGCGAATATCTGCAGTTTGCGGTCATGCAGAGTCGCGGTGCTATCATCACGGCACAAGTTGGCGCAGCCAAATCCACCGAAGCAGAGAGACTAAAGGAGGAAGCTATTCACTATTGCGACCTTATCTCGAATCCTGCCTTCTGGAGTGGTCTCACCTCCGTCGTCGAGGACATTGAACCTATCTGTTATGGAACAAATATCAACCAGAAGGATAATACTCGGGCGGATCAAGTTCTTTTGACGTTGGCTGGGCTATATCTGCACTACACCAAACATCCTGAGCCCGAGATATCTGTTGGATTGGTCTCTCGCCTCGAGAAGCGATGGAAAGACTGCGACCAGCCTCTTTTCCTCATCGCATTGATCCTGAACCCGTTCGAGGGTCTTTCCTGCTTTGGTCCCACCGCAAAATTTGATCATTTCAAGGCAACGTCCCTCGTAACTGATGTACGCAACACGTTATTACTCTTGACATCGGGAATCTGATTGTTACCAGCTCTATCGACGTGTAATGAACTATCCAGGCAACAACGAGTCGCCTCAGCAGCGAGTAGCTAATGAGCGGAGTGTTTCTCAGTTAATGTTTGAGTACCTCTCTTGCACCGGCAGCTTTCAGGGTTGGGCTGATGCGCGGGATGAGTTTGAGGAAACAAATGTTGGCTTTTCATTTCTTTCCGTATTGTTGACATTATTGATAATTCCCTCTGTAAAGGGCAAGGATCCGATCAGGGTGTGGACTGCACTTGCCCAGAGCACAGGAGAACTTTCCAGATTTGCAGTCATGATACTCAAGGTTGTCGTAAATCAAGCCGGCTGTGAACGTGTATTTCGGATGTTGGCAACATAGAATCGCCACGCCGCAGTCGAACCGCATTGGCAAAGCTCGAGAAAATTACCAAGGCATGTTCAATTGCTTGTATCTGCTATATAACTCACAACTGGCTGTAGATTAACGCCGGAATCAAGGCAGAACATCTTGCAGAGGGTTTTGCGCCTGCACACCGTGGACGTAAGAACCACAAGTCCGTAGAAAAGTTGTTAGCTGTCCCTCGCTACCGGGATCTGCTTGACGACCAGGAGGACGAGGACGAGAGCGAGCGTGGAAGGGCTCTTGTCTCGTCATTAGCGTTGATGGAGGCATTGGCAGAGGCCGAGGAGGATGCCAGGCCGGATGACGGGGCAGTGGAGTGCTCGGATGACGAGTATATGCCGTAGAATTGACTATTCTTCCACCATACATGGTATACAATGCTTTATACGCTCGCAATCAAGCGTAGGAAACTATTTCCTAAATTGGAAATAAGGCCTTAAGTCTGCCCTTAAGATTAAGCCTTAACCCTTAATAAGCCTTAAGGGACCCTGGGCCGGGTTCTTAAGCCTTAATTGCCAACACTGGGGTCAGATGGCCATGTTTCCGTGCGGAGGCTGGGTCACTATTTGGGCTTCCCCTGACGAGTCGGACTGCTTTGTGCGCATCCGCCATCTCGACTGCCATCAAAAATATGTCTGCATTGACTTGCCAGGAGACATCAAAAAATTCATCGCCGAAAATCCGAAGTTGCGTGCACCTCAGGTAAATTTTAATTTGTCCCTGCATCTAATTGCTAATCTGGTCACAAGCTTTGGAAGGAAATACTGAAGACCCACCCACGTCCCGACTTTTTGCAGAAAACTGTTTATAATCACTGGTTGAAGCAACAGCAAGCCAGCTGGCGGCGCTGCGATGACGAGTTAGAGTCTGCAAAAATCCTACTCAAGGAATTTGCCATTGACCCTGCGCACAAGCTTGAGTTGATCCCGATGCCTGAAAGTGAGCGCTTCCGTGCGATTGGCTTTGTATTCCCATCCCTGCTCCACAAGTGGGGGAATGTTATACGTGAAGCTGCACTTGATTCCACATGTAAGCCTCAGTTGCATTTTCTACTTATTTTGCACACTTAACGTTCATTTAGTTAAGACGAACAAGGCCGGCTTCGAGTGTTTTGCCCTTCTTGGTGAAGTTGGTGGCTCAGGAGTCCCTCTTGGCTTTCTTCTCCTCAAATCCAACAATCCTCAGCCTAATGAAAGAGAGGAGTATATTCGAGCTGTCATTCGCCATATAACCGCCATCTGGGAAGTCAATCTCATGCAGGTACTGAGTGACAAAGAAATCACGGAGATCAATGCCCTACTTGCAGAGCTGCCTGATGACATCAAGTACCAGCTATGCTTCTGGCACTGTATTCGTGCCGTGAAGACACGTCTCGCTGTTCTGGGTCGCCATCCGGCCCATTACAACTCCTCTGACGCCTTCAAAGAATTTGATTGGATTGATAGGGATTTTGTTCCGATTAATCAATTGGACGAGGAACTCCGGACAGAGGTGCGTCTCGACTTTTGGTTGAAAATATGATATTGACGACACTCTCTCGCAGAAAAATCTTAAAGTCGCCCAGACAGCTATCCCAACACTCAAAATACGATTCAAAGGGCAGACCTCCGAGGTTGCGGCACCAGCGCGCCCAAAGCTGATTATTCATCTCAATGGTCGGACCGACAGCGCACCACAGGTCTCAGCTGACAGTGATGAGGCATTGGAGCGGTTTGTGGACTCGCTGGATGATGAAGAAGAAGATCTTGATGAAGATCCCAACGCAGTTGACATGTGGGATGGCCCCGCATCGATATTCGAGCCAGGCGAGACTGTTTTTGCAACCGCGGCAACCTACGTCTTTTGTCCAGCACCCCATCGTAAACAGCTCCTCCGCATCTTTGTCCGCCATTTTTGCGAGCATCCCCTGCTTCCTGATCGCTCAGGCAACACACGCAGCGCCGAGAAGCATCGATACGATGCAGTCTTTGAGATGTATCAGTTCTGCTTTCAACGAGGGCTCCGCGAGGTCTGGGGCTATATGTGGACTGCATGGTACTGTCTGGCAAAGTACAGGCTCTGGGCACGCTCGGTCGAGCCGAAATTCATTGGGCGCTGGCGGACAACGATGTCTGTTGAGAATTTCTGGCGCAACCTCAAGCACGAGACCCTCCACCACTTTGTGCATCCCCGCCTCGACCAGCTTGTCTATCTCATCGCGACCGAGGTGCTACCCTATACCGAAGCCAAGTTACAGATTTTTGAACCTGACTATCGTCCCGGTCGCGCTAAAGTCCTCACGCCGTGGCGCAAGGCATTCAAGAAGTCCTGGAAGGCTTTGTCAAAGCGCCCCCTCGGAAGTGGTGCATATAAAACAGATCTTTCAGCCTGGACTTGCAGCTGTGGGCAGCAAAAATACAACGCGTTCATGCTCTGCAAGCATCTTGTGCAGGCTGTTCATTCACCCGACCCCGACTTCTTTCGCGAGGTCATTCGCCGCAGAGTTACTCCATTCTACAGCCATCGCCTTCTTCAACCAAAGAATGGATCCGAGCTCAACGTCGTTGACTCCGGATCTGTGTCAGATGGGGATGGTGTCGAGCAGGAACTCAGTCTGTCGATAGTGGCGACTGCATCTTTTGGCACTCGCGGGACCAAGCGTAAAAGAGCGCCGGCAGCAGTGCCCAATCTGCTGCCATCCTCTCCCTGCATGCTGGGTCGGGTCCATGGATCTGGGCATCAGAACGATCCTTTCATGCTTTCGTCTTCGCCAGTAGTCGCCGATGAAGAGGAAGATGTACGTACAATTCACTTTTCATTGCCGTTCGAGTAATTGCTGAAATGATCTCACCAGGACTTGGCCATTGAATTCATGAAGAAAAGAATAATTGAGGTTGAAGAGGGTCTCAAGATTATGCAGTCTCAGCTGGACCACCCCAAAGATTCCAAGCTTTGGCTGAGGTCGATGAAAGCTAATAACATTGGAGGGGATCTTGCAACTATGGCAACTGATGTGCGACGCTTCACGGCGACAGGAACTGTTCGCACGACCACCTATGCGAAGAAGGGGGATAAATCCTCGGCTCGATACACACGGAACACAATGGGTCTCTATATTCCTTGATTCAGCGCTATTTATCTACCCTCTAATCGTACATTCTTGATTTTTCAACTTGGTACAAAGTTACAAAATTTATTTATTTATCAGGCCTGTGCCATCACAAAAGGTCTCTCATCGTCGTTGGCGACGACGCCGACGACACCGACGCCGACGGGCACGGAACCGATGAAGAATAGGGCGGGAGGGACTTAGAGATGGCGGCGGACCGCGCTAAGCGAGACGTGAGAGTGCCATCACGGGCATCAAACCGCGCAACGGCGTTGGGGGGATAGCGTTTTCTCTGTTGATGGTGTGCTCGGCTAGCGAATCGGACACCTCTTGTTACAGCAGCCTGTTGGTACAGCAGGATGGGAGGTAAATTAGGAACACAGCTCAAAACTGAGCTGGATGCGCGACCACCAAGGCGGATGTAGTTTGTGGTGTTCTGCCATTTTTCCGACGACACATGCATCTCTATGGGAAGTGGTCTGTATAGACAGCTCCCAGGACTATGCAAGCACATTTGGCAAGGCATAGTGGCTGGGAGGGCTAATGGCCAACTTCGGCATTTGAGATGATGGTGGTGGGAAGCTCTTTGATTGGACGGCGTACCTAGATTGCTCGGGCTCGTCTTGGTGCAATATAATCTGGACTTGAGAGTCAGATCTCATTGAACTCGCGAAATATGTGTTCCTGGGGCACTAACCGTCCGAAGAGTACTATTTGCGACCAGGTACCTGGCCACCCTAGCTAGTTGGCCACTTGGGTGCCAGTGCACTGTCCACAAAGTTTCTGTCTCCGACTTCACTTGTAGGTTGTAGAGGATGTTGAGACGCCCCTGTAGACCAAATTTGATGTAGTTTGGTGTGATTGATGTGACAGCTGTGGCGGCCTTCGGAACGGGGGGGCCAGCTGACACACAGATTTCTTAACTTAATTGTGGCCGGCCATCCACCACAAACAATCACCTGCATCTCTCTCATCTCTTGCTCAATTCACGACGTCTGTGGCGCGTTCTGTGCGGTGGACGCCCGGCTAACACCTCTGCCTTCATTTGACCCTTGATTTCCGTCGAGACTCTGTCTATTGCGTCCAAGACTAGCAGTTGTCTGCCCAAAATCGCTCCAAATGCTGCATGATGGCCATCGATGTATCGCAAAACCCCGAGGCGCTACACCCCCAAAGTTTGGCACGGGTGTCGAGTACGGTAAAGGCCTTCCCCTGTAAGTGCGTATATGATTTTATAGATTTTATTCTTCGCGGCGTGGAGTCCATTACATCAAATGGGGGGTTCACGCGTGTCCGTGATTTGGGATTTTTTATGGGAGATGGATTGCGTCGCTGGTGTAACATGGTGTCAGAGTACGTTCGCATAACTCCTTTACATAAAGCATATCCTGGCTTATTTTGACTATCCGACATTTTTGCCGTCGTCGCGCTGCCCGTTATCGGAGGCCATCATGGACATTTTATGGCATCCACAACATCGATTTCATATCGATTTCACAATTGTTTCTGTGTATTTCCTCTTCAATACGATGGATTTTATCTCTCCACACTGTTCTGGGTCATCCGCTCCCCTCAATGGCCCTGTATATGGATCACCTTCGTCCCACTTTGAGGTGTGCTCCCGCCTGGTTTTCCCGTCCGACAAGCCTCCCTTTCAACACTATTATTGTTTCTCTCACCCCTACTTCATGCCAAACCATGCGCCGTCTCGTGCAGGTCCCCCCGGCGCAGCCGACAATGCCCCGAATGACGACTTTACCGACTTGCCTGCGCTGGTAGACGTCAATGACGATAACCAACGACAACGATGACGCTGAGCTTTGTGACGATGATCTCGAGCATCTAACGTACGAGGAGCGTGTGCAACTTGCGCTCAGCGCTATCCGTGCGTCCGCTATGTCTGAGCGCAGCGCATGCACGTATTATAGAGTCTCTCGTGGTAACAATAGTCACTCATAGAAGACGCTTCAGCCCAACAGTCTGACTGTTTGCCTTCTTTGTCAGGTACTGTCCAGAATCGTTCCAAGGGAGTCGCCAGCCGCAAAGAGGGCCACACCCATGAGCGCAAGCTCTCCGAGGCCAAGGAAAGTATCTTAAAGGAATGGGTGAAGGTGAGTAATTAATGCCAGCCTACCTTGATTGCTAACGCTTTGAAGGTCATGGGAGCGCGCGGGATCCCGCTTGGTCTTCCGACCATCGCTGAGTACGCATCTGAACTCGCTGGAGAGGACATCAGCATCAACTGGGCCAGACGTTTCAAGGAGCGACACCCAGATCTCAAGGTCAAGTGGACTACTGGCCTGGAAGAATGTCGTGCTCGAGCATTGAACTGCCCCGTTGTTCACGAGTATTTGGAGCTCCTTCGCGATACCAGTGAGTGTTACGATGTCAAGTCCAAGAATATATATAATATGGACAAGAAGGTTGTCACTCTAAAATGGACTCTTCTCCAGATCTAACTCGGGTAATTCATAGGGCATCCAACTGGGCATTGGCGACAAGATCAGGGTCCTTGTTGACCGCGACCAGGAAGCCGTTCAGAAGATCGACAGCGGTAATCGGGACCTGGTCACGATTATTGAATGTATTCGTTCAGATGGCACCACCCTTCATCCTTCCGTTGTCTTCAAGGGCCAGCGTTGAGATCTCCGTTGGGGAGAAAATAATCCCTGCAATGCCAGGTGAACCGTTACTGACTTGATCCTTTTCGACTTCCTTAACATGTTGCAGTATATCAATCTCGCCCAAGGGATGGATGGATCAACAGTTGGGTCGACTTTGGCTTGAGAACGACTTTGCACCTGAGACCGCGGTGCTTTTGGACGACCCCGCCGACTATCGCCTTCTCATGTTGGACGGTCATAATTCTCACGGCAGCTGGCCCTTCATCAACTTTGCCCAGAAGCATCGTATCATCATTCTTTGCCTACCGTCTCATACTACTCACACTTTGCAACCGTGTGACGTCGGAGTGTTCGGCCCTCTTGCGAAGAAATGGAAGGCGCGGGTTTCGGAGGTAAGCCGATCAAAAGATTTCGATGAATGCATGTCTGAACTCACAGTAGTTTTTGCTTTGTAAATTGTAGCTATATCATCAAGGCGTAGTCATAGACAAATACAACCTCCTTTTCCATTATTCAGCTGCCCGCAATGAGGCATTCAAACCTTCGACTATTATCACTGCATTTAGGCGTTGTGGGATATGCCTGCTGGATGAGAATGCCATCCCTGCAGAGCTTTTCAAGCCATCGGAAAACTATACAACTCAGGCTGCTCAGCCGCTCCCTCGGTACTTGTGCGTAATGGCATTTCCTCCCTGGACAACTTCCCCGGTGTAGAAGTTGGGTTGGTCTGGGGGGTAGACCTAAGTGTGAAGGTCGTGTATATACCCTAGGCTGCAGACTTGAAACAATAGACGAGATTTATGACACTGGGAAGCGACTCAGCTTTGGAACGATAACTCAGTGACTCTCTGGCCCGTCTCTAGACCACTCGTGCTCGATAAGATAGACAAGGTAAGCTCAGATTCGAACAGAGATGATGGGGGAAGGGAAGAGGAAGATTCCCCTGTTTCAATTGGTAAGGCTTTATATACTACGATCGGGGTGGCTGAAACGCGTTCTCCTGCGTCACCAGAGCCCATGGAGACAAAATACAAACGGTCTGCTATGTAAGAGTCCATGGAAAAATAAAATAACCATACTAGAAGCTAACCACCTCAGAGAACCCAAGCCAACCGGGTAATCCACAAAGACGGTATAGGGAGACAACGTTCGCCGCTAAACGTCTGCTGTTGGTTGACCAAGCCTCCAGCGTGTCGATCCCAAGTGCACTCCGAGTTGACCGGGTCGTCCAAGATGGTGTCGCAACCAGAAGGTTGTACAACACGAGCGGTAAGTAAAAGAGGAAACTGATGGATGAAGAAATAAGTATCGATCAAGAAAATGCGTGTACGTGATCGGGGGAGATGTGATAAAAGAGACAGCGTGCCGTCCGATCTTTCAGCTTGGTATAATCGCTTGGTATAATCGCGTGGATGAGCGTCCGAGTAAGTTTGTCGTCACGGACACGTGATCGTCGTGAGCGCGTGAGCTTTGTGCGCGTCGCGTGGTATTTGGCCGAGGAGCGGATAATCTGTAAGAAAAGAAAGAGAGAGAGGAAAGGTGAGACGTTCACAATGTAGAGATGAGTTAGGAAATGGATGGCTGTTAATGCCCGAGGAGGAGCTCATTCGCATCTCCTTGTGCCGCCCCATTCAGTAGTCGCCCTCCGAGAACTTTTCCCGATGGAAGGATCTCCGGAGCTGTGGTGCGCAACATGCCGAATAGAATTCGCATTTCTGGGTCCTCGAAAAGTACGAAGGGAGCCCCAGACGATACAATGGCACGCAGGGCTTGATGCTGGAATGCATCCCGTTCCTCCGTTCTGAACGGCATGTCGTTTCTGCGAAATGTCAGATTTGACAGCGTGGATTGAGTGTACTGCTTCTTCGGTGGTGGTCCCGCTTTACCCGGGGCTGCTGACGTGGATTCCGTCCTGGCACGCTTCTTTGATTCAGGGGCTGACTCCTGCTGCAGCTCATTTCTCTGCGCGGTCGCGTCTGCCTTGGCCTGAGCTGAGGCGTGTGGACACGCGACATTTCCGCCAATAAGATGTGCAATCCACGCCGATTTTTCGCTCCGGGTACTTGGTACGGCGGCGAGGGCTATAATAGCTGAGAATGGTAGGAAATGACATGGCACAGAATACCGCACCGTCTTTATATGCCTGTGTGCCCACCGTCAGGTCGGTCATTGTCGCACCGGTGACCTGCAGGTGGTGTTCGACGCAGGCTTTGCAGTGGGTGTGCCACATGCTCGAGTTCTTCTTCTCCCCGCGATAAAAATAGCGCTTCAACGACTCCGAGGACATGGCTGAGAAGCCTCGACGCGTTGGACAGAAGGAAAAAAGCCGACAGAATGGGAATACACGTGATACCTTAAGCCCTTATGAAGCCTTAATGGTCGGCCGAAAATATTTAAGCCCTTATTTAAGCCCTTATTTAAGCCCTTAAGGTTTAAGGCCTTACCCTTATGGACGAACACTGTCGTTGGGGGATAGCGTTTTCTTCTCTTTCTCCCACCACCATTGTCTCGCTCGATGCACTCCTCTGACATATCTGTCGTCTCTGCTGCCCACAGCAGCTCAGTAGCAGTCACTCGAGATGTTATCTGCCGAGTATGGCCTCACATTACTTCAAGGCCTCGAAACCAATGCTTTTCGTCGTGGTCTGCGCTTCGCTATGGCAACTGTCTGATTCGTTCTTGGTACCTTCAAGCCTTCAAGCTCCAAGCCCTCCAGCCTTCCAAGCCTTCCAAGCCCCAAGCCTTCAAGCCTCAAGAGCCCTGGCAGCGGTGGGGGCGCAGACCGCGTGCGAGAGCGAGAGGTGGCTCCAAGGGTGGTCTCGATGTCCATACGGACCGATGGGGCGCGCGCGCGTGACGAGCGGCGAGGGCGTTGAGAGGTCGACATGATTGCTTGAATGATGGAATGATTCGTCGCCGTATATATATGTAACGCGTGGCACTCGAAGTATCATTTTCCCAATCTTGTCGATATCAGGGCCGTCGATCTGGGGTACCAAAGCAAGCAGGGTGCGCACCAATATAAGGCAATGGTTGCACTATATTAGAGTAACCCCGCCGAAATTAAATGCTTGAGTCCTTTGCATGCAATCATTTCCCGAGATCTTGTCGCGGAGACCTCCTCGCACTTCACTGTCAAGGTCTGTGACGAAAAAAAACCTAAGTGGTGACCGGGATGCCCTCAGTATGCGATTTCGTCAAATCACAGGCACACACCAATATAGCCCGACGGTCTCGGTACCCCCGCAAGATTAAATGATTAGTGTTAGAACGGCAGAACCCTTACACCTTGCTCATACATCAATATAAGCTAGAACCTCTCTTATATTGATCAGTCCACCCAAATTTCTATGTGGGAGTCGATATTCACGAGGTTGAACCAGTAGATTCCCGATAGAGATGATTGTGATCCAATCTAAAACCGCCCCTCCCATACCACATTTGCATTGAAATTTTGTGCGTCCGCACGAAATTGAGGGGATTCACTCGGCCTATTCAGCCATAAATATAGTAAATCCATCGTCCCAAGTTGAACATTTCATCCTCGGTGAGCGCGATGCTCAACGGCAGAAAGGCCGGTGCGGTCACGTTCAGCACCGTGAGCCGCCAAGTCGCACGTGTCGGTCGCCATGCAGAATGCTTCACGAAAATATGACCCAAGGTATTAATTACAGCAGCCGGGATTCTTCCCTGAGGCCCATCATCCGGAATCTCAAATTCATAATTAAATACTTACTTACACAGCTCGAACGAGGCACTGTGGGAGCTCGTCCGCCCGGGATATCAGACATTGGAGGTATTTGTCCATCCCCTTCCACGCATTGTCAAATCTCACCTGTTTGGCTCAGCTCGTTGAAGTTAAGGACGCACTGGACACGATTTACGAACAACTGAAGTCACACAAAAAGAAGAAAACCCGTCCGACGGTTCGACGGATAGATCTAGGCAACGTTCATCGCCGAATCCGGGCTGGCACACTGTGGCCATTTATGATCTCGCAAGATTGGTACGACGAAAATATCGAGGGAAGACCGGACCTCGAGGAGGATATCAAGGTGTACGCTGAGAACCCTGAAGGATTTGGGTGAATGGTTAGTTCTCTTGTTTTTTTACTGCTAAATTTCGTATTGCAACAAGACTCGGTCAACTACTGCGATTCGAAACTGTAGCTCGGTTGAACAGATGCGGTCAATTGGATTCCAAGAAACCGAAGATCTAGAATCCAAGTCCATATATGGAAATCCAGCTCCAGAAGATCGTGCACAAGTACCGGGGGATATCCAGCGAAGCATAGTTAGCGCCAAATTATCATAGTATCAACTATTTGGGATGCCTAGAACCTTATATCAGCTGTACCATACCAACGGACCAACATTTCTCGCATTCTTGCATCCAAAGCACAATTTATTGAAAAGAATAATTACCGCCCAGTATGAAACTAAATCCTGGTTAGTGTAGGCACCTGAGAGTACTAATGACACACTTGAAGATTTTTAGAACTTTCCATGGGACCCCCCACGTTTTATGCAACCATTGATCTCAGTGCAAACCGAGTCGAAGGTTGAAACGAAAATCTCTAAGGAGAATAAATTTGCCGAACCCTCCAATTGAAATATTGGCCGAAAGAAGACTCCACAAATTGAAGGATCCCCGCTATGTAGTGTATCGCATGATCATCTTCTTTCCGGAGAGTATATACATATATACTGAGAGCAAATTACATTACAACCACATCCTATTAGTGTAATAATCGTCAGCAAAGGTTGAAGGACCATGCTTCCAACAATATGAACCCGAGACAAGCCCGCAGTGAATCTTACGTGTAGGTCCATTCGACGCCTCGGCCTCCTCCTCCACATCTGATTCTTTCCCTCCTTCAGAATCCGAATCTGGTACTTGTTTTTTATGGTCGATTGTGAGTCTGGCAGCTTGCGAAAGGATAGCGGTTATCGGGACAATATGTCGTGGGCCGGGATCAGTCCGTCGGAGGAACTTTCCATGCTCCCATGCGAATATTTCAAGTTCTGGGCTGCAGAGATTCTTAATGAGGTGCGAATGTCGAGTCGAACCGCCGACTTACTAGGGATCCCATGGAGACATATCAAAATCCGGGCAGCGTCGCATCCAGCGTACGTCAAGAAGGCAGTGCGGACGGTCGAGACCCGGCTGTCGGTGAGTAAGGATGTTGTATACTTGTCCAACATATCTAACACCACCTGCATCTAGCTGGACCAAGGAGCTAGAGAAGTCAGTCTGTGAAGTAGAGCACATTATTCGACAGCTGTCCAAGATGAAGTATCCGTGCGCCTGTACGGAGCCATGTAGAAAGAGGGCGTCCACACCACGCACAGTCTCTGTAGCACGAGCAATGATGGGGATGGTCGGATATGTCGTATTGTAGTACTCAAGGATGTCGTCCTGAAGGCCCGATGGTAAGTCTTTCGATACGGAGAAGCCCATCGCAAAACTGGTATCAACTAATACCGTCTTCCGTTGTACTTTCAAGCAAGATATAAAGGACCTACGATCTGCAGACAGTGCAGTGCCTTGATCTCGCACGTCATTGAGGCGACAGTCCCACGTAAATCACCATCAATTGCGAGTATCATCCGTGCGCTTGCAGTGACGCAGTGCTCCTCGGGAGGCAGCCCTTCCAACACGTCTTTTTTTTGCGAGGTTTTGAAGCTGGCATAAACCACGTCAGCCCGACTTGAATCCATCAAATAAAACCGTACCACTTCACGGAGATTGGCGTCTCGGTGAAATTCACGGGAAAATGTAACCTCTAACTCGCCGTCTCCGTGGTTGTTAGTAACTCTTCAGGAGCTTGTTGAGGCGTTCAAACAAGAACGTCCAAAACCCATAGACAGGACCGAAATCGCGAATGATTTGGAAGATGTGCGTAATCGCAATCGTCAACCATGCACATTACAAGCAACTGCTTAGTATACTAATTGACCACTGCCCTCGATACTGCATGGTGTTCGATCAACCAGGACACAAGGTGGCCCATATTCACAATCCCGTCCGTCTCCGCCGCAAGCCACTCCGCATATTTCTTGGGCGTGATCTGGGGGTCCAGGTAGAACTCAGTCTGTGTGGTGTTGAACCCAATCAAGAGATCCTTGGTTTTGAGCACAGCCCACGCTATCACCTTGAACAGATGGGGATGCGTGCATACAGTTGTTTTGTTGGGAACGGGGTGTCGCGTGCGAGTATGAGTATACAGGTCGAGCTCATTGGATGGCCCGCGCACCTGGGGCATATAGCACCGGAAGCAAGCTGTTAGCGGCTGGAAGACCACGACCCAGTTCTGGTACTCCCTGTTGTTCAAGGCGTGGGAAGCTTTGCGACGGTCCAAACTGCACGGACCAAATACGGGATGATGATTGGTGAAGAGGCGTCCTGTCAGGGCCCAGCAGGCACCACAATGACCGTGGAGAAGTTGAGAAAGAGCCTCGATGGCGTGCAATTTCTGAACAAACCTGACATCCTTGGCCACGCGGATCGCAGCTTGGAGGTCAATCGTGTCAACCGTCTCTGCGTGTGGATTATATGGGATCGCACGCACTCGAGACACAGGATTGTCAGGCGGGCGCCGGTGTCCTGCTCGTGCAGTCCCAGTGTCTCGAGGATATGGAGAGTAGTGGCAGGCGGGTCTGGAAGAATTGTGCGACGGTCCTGCATTTTGGAGCGGGGCTGCAAGCTGCTCGAGCTCCACGAACAGGGGCGTGTACGGCGCACATCTCTGGCACTTGGGCGCGTTGGGGAGCATGTCACAGGTACACCACCAATCGAGAATTTTATTTGGCCGACGTTGGTTTTTGATGTTTAATCGAGAATTCTCGTAATATCTCGATGGCGTCCAGTAAACATTGTGCAGACATTTCGGTGAGATATGTCGGACAGACATTAGTCCGACCAGTCCGTGATGTCTGGTTGACATGCATGATGCTGAAAACATTTGCGCGCACATCAAACAAAGGCCGGGGTTTAACCTGCATATTTTCCATCCTGCGGATAGATTCATTGAGCATGCATGTTCAAGCTACTCAGCTCCAGATGCTCCGTCCATCTCCCCCAAGTTGCCAAATTCTCGCGCAAGCATGGGGAGCCATCAATTGAGGGTCCGTGCCCACCGTCGGATCAGACGCTGATCCCATCTTTTGGTTGATCGTGTCATTTGCTGTCATTCACTTTTTTCCTCCCACCACCATGTCACCCTCTCCAAAGACACTTCTTCAAGACCATCCCCTTCAAGAGCCTCTCTTTCCCGTGCCATGGCTGGCCCACTCTAAGCCGCCAGTCCACTCCAAGTCTATCTCAAGTCCATCGGGATCTGGTGTCAAGTCATCAAGACTCAAGTCACTCAAGCCGTCAAGACTCAAGCTGCCATGGCCAAGCTCCAAGACTCAAGCTCCTTGACCCTCTGCTCTCTCGGGTATTTCCTGGTGTTCTTTCCCCCAAGGCTCAAGTTGGATGCGGCAATACAATCTGAACACGCCGCGGTTTTTTCCTTTCTATTTTCTTCTACTTTCTTATCGTAGTTTCGTCGCTTGTGACGTCCACCATGTACATAGTTGTGAATGAATATGTTTTTGTTTCATTTTTGAAAAGCATTTATAAAGTTGTAAAGAAATTTAAAAACTATTTCGAAGTGTGTTCATACAATATCATCTCGATGTCCCACCAATGTCCACTTGTCAGTGGGACATCTGAAGATTTGACTGTTTTTGTCTGACGCACCTCTTTCCGATGTCAGGACGACATTTGATCTGAAATGTTGTACAAATGTTTGATCCGAACGGCGGTGTATGGCCTTTGCCGTTGAACGCACGTCCAAAGTATGAGCGAAAACAGCCTTGCTTGCTATTGAGCATTTCGGCGCCCTCAACGATGCAGTCCGGATCTCCGTCGAGCTTGGTACTGGTGGGATATGTGTGACCGTGAGAGGTGACAAACACGGTCAGCGTCCGCTGTTCCCTCTGGCCCCCGCGTAAGTTCTAGGGATGGGCACGGGTCCGGGTCTCGGTATGAAACAGTCAACCCGGACCCGAACCCGGAAAACCCGGACCCAAACCCGCGGGTCTACGGGTTGTCCACGGGTCGTCGGAATTGATCGGATCATGCCTGCCGAAGCTTGCCGGCACAGTTTAACACCTTCAAAACTGAAATATGCTCACTAATTGAGGTTTATAAATGCATCGGGTGCTTAACAAAGCTTTGGAGTACCTCTCATAGCTGTGAGCCATGTCAAACTGCCTTGAAATGACTTAAATTGCACAATAAATTCAATGTTCGCAGACCCGTGGTGTACCCGAAGGGTTTCGGGTCTACTAAAATTGGAACCCGTACCCGTACCCGGGCCGACCCGACCCGGAAACCCGGCGGGTTGACCCGTACCCGTGCTCAACACTACGCGTAACGCGCTCTGCAGAATATTCACCAAGCCCGGCAGGAAGTTGACAAAGATTATGATGTTGCATCTACCGTTGTCGATGCCGAGGCTGCAAGTTGTCGTGGCGTGCATGAATTGGTGTTTCCCCCCAAGCCACTCAGTCTCATGCATTTGTCGCTTCTCCCATCCACTCCAGGATGCGCAAGATTGCGCACCTCCCCATTTCTGAACTGCTGCCGGACTGGGATAGAATATGATTCCCTGGTCTCCGGGCTGCATGAAGTCCTGTGCGAGTTTGGCTTGGAGGGAGGTCATGAACTCTGGCACTCTTCGTCCAGGGCCAAGTCGGAGATGAACGAATTGGTGGACTGGCAGCCAGAGAGGGGACCTGACAACGGGAAGGTTGACCTCGAACTTGAGGTCAGCAACGAGGCGGGACTCGTGGCCGAACGGAACGCTTCCTGAGAGAAGGAGGAATTGCATGGCGCGATTTGTCAGTTGCAGAACAGTCTTCCAAACTGGTCTCCGGTGGGCGGTCGTAGAGAACTCGTGGACCTCATCAAGAGCAACGCGAGTCAGTTCTGGATCGCGAAACAAACTGGGGAATGGATTGCATTAGATAAAAGACATGGATCAGGACACAGAATGAATACTCACTTTCCGAAACCCATCGTTTCGAGCGACTCCAAAGCAACGAAAATTAATCGAGTGTGCGGGGGGACTTGGTCGTTCGACGCGGTCCAGTGGAAACATGCGATGCCAAGATCCGTTGCGCGCTTCATTTGATCCAACAGGAGTGCGCTACGGGGACAAATCACAATGATCTTGCCGGTCTCAAGGAAAGCAGGGAGCTGGTATAGGACACTTTTGCCTTCTCCCGGAATAAGCAGAGCCAAAAACGAAGTGCGGCGCTCGAGAGCCAGATGTACCGCGTCATGCTGCTGGAACGATTTGAACTGCGCAGTTTCACCCAGCATCAACCGTAGCTTGGCGAGAAGTGCCGCATCTGGCTCGCGCGGCGTCGAAACAGTCGTCGCCGGACTCGAGCCAGATGTCGGGGTAGTGGCTGGGCGCACCATGTTGGTGTCGTCTGTTGGTTGCATGAAAGGCAAGTCGAGCGGTTCCAGTGTTGGAGAGTGCGCTGAATATTGAGGTGGTCTACATGGAGGATTGGAGAAAATCCAGAATCCATATGGGGAGGTCAGTCTCGAGCCCCTTGCGGTGCCTGAGAACCCATTCTCCTCATCTGATCTGCCTCTTGTGGATCTCCGGCGAATTTGGTCTCACAAACTGGAGCCTCAAAGACGTTGGCCATAGGATTCAGAATTTCTGACATTCTATGGTTGTTCTTTGGGAGTCTGTTGTTTTTCGCAAAGGGACCGAATCGAACTGATGAATCACGAGTGAAAGGGCGCCTCGGTGGTTCATCAGATGTCTCGAAGCCAGAAGTACGGCGAGCTGGAGTGGCAGGAAGAAGAGCTCGGAATGTAGGTGGCACAGGTGGTGCAACACTCTGAGATCGTGCACGCGAGAACTCCTCAGCAGCTTCGGACACATCATGATTGAAATCATGAGGTTTCTTCTCCATGCAGTTGTGATATTTGTCCAACAGGTACAGGAAGTGTTCCACTTCAACTCTGAAGCACACAGCCAGGATCTCAAAGTCATTCAACGACCAGTACTCTTCCAAATCATCATTGTCTCCCCATAATGGGATGGCAGGCAGACATTTACCTGCCAATCGGAAAGACTCCTCTGCCCATTGTCTCAAGTAAAATAAGACTCGTAGGAGTAACCGGTATTCCTCAGTCTCAATAGGATAGCCAGTAGTCCAGTAGCCAATCCGTGCTCATGTTTGAGCCTTCATGAGCAGCTGATCCAGAAGTCTCAATTCATTGGGGAAAACTCTCGTAAACAATCTTCTGGAAGCGATTTTTCCATGCAGGAGATTACTCTTGCTGATGGTTTTCAATCCCTTGAGTAGAGCATTGTGTAGCCGTTAGAGTATCTGGTTGTTAGTCCCTATATCATCCAGCGATGTCAACATAGGGAGATTAATGACCTCTACAACTACTGGAGCCTCCTGATCAACATTTTCCAAGCTGCTGTCACCTGCTCTACTTTGCTAAATCTAAATGTGTTTTTTCCGCCAGAAAATTAATCCAGATTAATTTGGTTTAATCTGTTCAGCACAGTGGTTACAGCATGATGGGTATCTATATGAGATCTAATTATGGCTACTAGAACTGACGCAGCCCTGTGCCTGCGCTGCTCAGACCAGTGGAGGCACAATTGGTTGTTTTGCCATTGATCAATCAAGATTAATTGACAACCTACCGTAAATGCGGGCCACCAGTGGGTCGCCGCTGGCCGTCCTCTGGGAAGTTCGGTTAAGTATTACAGGACTCGTCACAATGGGTACTGATACACACTGAGAATGTGCCACTCATGATGGTGGCATCACTGGCATGGAGAGATTTGTGGAGAGCTGCCATGCCTGCTTGAAGTGGTGAAGGAGTGTAAGCCAGATGAGTCTTGAGGAATGGTGGTATTGCTACAACGAGGCAGGACAAGCAGAGGGGCCTTGAAGGGATGAGTGATGAAACCAAGAGGATGTGCTATCATGTGTCAGAGCCGAACAAAGAACAAAGAAGCCCATCAACTTGCTTTCAAGTTGATCGGCACAAAGCCACCACCTCTTCTTTCTCCCCACCACCTTTGACTCCACTGCCAGACAACTGTGTCGGCCCATACCCCACGTCACAGTAACGGTGGAGTGTGTTTCACTTACCGCTGATCATCTGTAGATCAAAGCCATCACCAGCAGTTTGACAACTGTGTTGAGGTGTGCACAGCTTGAACCGTGGCTCAGGAGTGGCACAATGTGACTCCTTTAGTACTAAAAGGAAACCAATATGGCAACGGAACCATGGGGAGGCTTGTAAGTAACACTCCAAGGTTGAACCACTATATTCCCTTTTGGGACGATCTTGATTGCCTGCAAGGAAACCTCAAACCCGCCCCTCCCATACCACATTTGCATTAAAATTTCGTGAGTCCGACCGGAATTGAGGGGATTTCCTCGGCCTACTTATGGGTTGCAGCCATAAATATAGTGAATCCATCGTCTTTGTCATGTTCTCCAGAGCCCACTTAGCTGCTGTGCTGACAAAATAATAGTATCTCCCAAATGACTACCCCACTGAACAAATGCTTGTTGCCTGTGTACTGATGTTCTCGAAATATTTTCTGGTTGACTTGCTGTCTCCTTGCAGCTTGTTTTGCTGTTGCAAGGCAAATTTTTGTTTGCCAAGCGAGCTTTTTGATTGAAGCCAAGAAAGATATTCTGCACCCCCGTTTGCCGTGGACCTGGACCGGGGTTGCGTCTTGTCATGCCCTCCGGACCCAAAGGACGCTCCCCTGAACTTGTGGGCCAAATTCAATGTGCTGCAGGCACTCGACAATTTTTTGTTTGCCAAGGGAGCGTTTTGATGGAAGCCAAGAAAAATATTCTGCACCCCCGTTTGTCGTAGAACTGGACCTGGTTTGCATGTTGTCATGCCCTTCGGACCCAAAGGACACTCCCCATAACTTGCGGTCCAAATTCCGCTTGCTGCAGGCGCTCGGCAAATTTTGTTTGCCAAGGGAGCTGTTTCATTGAACCAAGAAAAATATTCTGCACCCCCGTTTGTCATGGACCTGGGCCTGGTTTGCATGCTGTCATGCCCTCCGGACCCAAAGGACGCTCCCCATAACTTGCGGGCCAAATTCCGCATGCCGCAGGCGCTCGGCAAATTTTGTTTGTCAAGGGAGCTTTTTCATTGAACCAAGAAAAATATTCTGCACCCCCATTTGTCACGGACCTGGACGTGGTTTGCATGTTGTCATGCCCTCCAGACCCAAAGGACGCTCCCCGTAACTTGTGGGCCAAATTCCGCGTGCCGCAGGCACTCGGCAAATCTTTGTTTGCCGAGGGAGCTTTTTCATTGAAGCCAGGAAACATATTCCGCACCCCCGTTTGCGGCGGACCTGGACCTGGCATCCAAGGACGCAAGGTTCCACTGGATTGTTTGTTCTCTTACCCTTGGATCGTCAAGTCGTCGCACTTGGTCTTTGGCAGTTGATCTTCTTGGTACACATTCAGTACAGGACCACTCAAAAAGTGCAACCCTTTCTGACTCACTCCCTGGGTCCTCCAAGTCCCAGACAAAACAGAACTTGCATTTAAAGTAATCGACCGGTGCATGTATGTAGTGTTGTGCGGCTTGAGCCATGGCTTGAACCAAGAAACGCGCCCCGAAAAACCTAATTGGTGTGCATCGCGTCAGCATCATGTCACATAGTAACGCAAGTCACATCACTTGGGGGTAGAGGGCCGTGGCTGCGCCCGGCAGGATCTCGTACTTATCTTTTTTCCCATCATGCCGATTACACCGCTTAGTAAGCTGGTCATCCCAAATCCACCCGGACATACAGTGATACACGACAAACCTGGAAGACCCAAATGATTGATGTGATTTCGATGAGGCCCAGGCAGACCAGGCTGTGTATTTACTTTGGCAGGTCCAGGGCAATATTGAAAATTTGCTGGGGGACTTGGAAGGAGGTATATACTAGACTTATTAATATTTGTACCATCTGAATGAGATGGGACGGTTACACCAGGGAAAAGAGACAGAAGTAAATAAAAACAGCACAGCCCTAGGCCACACAGCCACTAAAGGGGTAAGGAAAAAGTGAACGAAGTATAGGGACAGCCACTAAAGAAGTCAGACACAGCCACTAAGGAGACTATCTTAAAAAATCGGAGACAAGGAAAATAGGGAGACTTTTAGCCCCTCGGAGGAATGAAAGGAACGAGTATATGTAAACATAAGTACTCGTAACTGCACTGCGACGCATGGATGCACTGATTCTGCGAGACTCCGAAGGCTCAGAGTGCGGAACATCGCCGTTGAGCTTCTAGGTGCTTGACGCAGCACCTTTCATTGCCCCTTCTCCCTCTCGACGATTCCATTCACGCAATAGTATGCAGGCCCGTGAATTTCAATTTCATCCAGCTCAATTTTAGTCTATCGCACTCGCGCAGGACTCAGCGGGAAATCAGTACATTCAATGCTCCGTAGGCACAGCGGCTAACTAACACGCTCGGCCAACTCGATTCCCGTCGAGTCCCCACAACGACGCATCGGCGCGTGAGTGGTGCAGACTCGCGCTCCGTCTTTCCCCGTGCCGACCACCATGCGCATTGGCGCTTGTCCTCGCCCGTGCACGGCCGACGCGCTCCGAGCGCCGTCGACTCGGTCTCTTCTCGCGCGCTGCGGCTCTCCCGCGTGTGCCGCCGAGTCAGTGTCGTCCAGCACTCGGATCAGTGTCGTGCTGCGCGCACTGTCTCGCCCACTTGATCCGCACCGCGCTCGGGCGTGCGGGCGACTTGGGGAGTACTCCTCTATGCCGACCCTCGGCCGCCGTCCAACGCTGTGTAAAGGAGCACGGAGTGGACTTGCAGGCACCCGCACAAGCACCCGACTCCATGCGGGCGCGGTCCTGCGAGATCTACTGACTTGTGCGCTGGGCACGACCTGCGCGTGCTCCGGACTCGAGCCCTCGGGCCCTCTAGCGTGCGCGACTGCGCGCAGATGTGGCACCGAGCGCCGGCATCTGCGGTGCAGTGCGACTCGCGCGGTGCCGAGTGGGTGCAGTCTTGTGCTGGCGTGCACGCTCCTGAGCGCTTCGGCCTCAGTCCCCCTCGCCACGGTACCCATGTCCATGGTACGTCCCTTTGCCCCACTTGCGAGTCCCATCGAGCCTTCAGAGCACCTCGGCCCCGCCCGCACGAGAGGGAGAGTGTGCGCATCGGGGTCGGCCACCGCGAGAGGAATAAGCTCGGTGCGTTCCATCCCCTATTTTGCTCCGTGTACTCAAACTGATGTACTGTACAGCTCTGTTCTCCTCTCTATCTCGTCGCTGTCCACCCTCCCCATCGGTTAAGCCCGTTCCCTAGGGCGGCCAGCTAACCCCATGCACCCTGTGCCTGCATGAAGACGCGGACCCGACCTCGCAAGACTGCGACGCCGACTCCGCAGCGGGCGGGAGATCCACGGCGCACGAGCCTAACCCGAGTTCCTGGTGGTCAGTAGTCCGGGAGATCGTACGTTGGCTGTCCGTGGCAGAGCCCCAGCGGGCAAGCACAGTCGTGTGTCCGTGCGCGCGAGGTGCGTCCCTTTCCCGTCGCCTTCCACTCGTGCTGACGACACGCACTGCACCGAGCGCGCGAATCGCGCCGACTCGCTGTCGGGATGTGCCCCGGCTGTCGCTCCACGCCCGTCTGCGCGACGCCCATATCTCCCGAGCCGACTGCACTGCGGCCATTGCCACGCTGCCGTGAGTTGGGAGAAGTGGGACACGCTCGGTCGAGTCGGCGCCTGTGCAGGCCGCGCGCGGCGGATGTCAGCTCCGGCAACGCGCGCACTACCCGCTCGCCGCTTTCCGGGCCCGCAAGGCGACATCCAGCGCGCCGCCGGCCATCCGGGCCGCAAAGCGCAGCTCGATACCGGTGCGCATCTCGTCTCTTCCCCCGTTTATTCATCCACTAAATCACTCGCCGGCCCAGGTCAAGCACGCCCGCCGCCCCGGTACGCCTCAGAGGTATTCACCGTTCGCCCTGAGTCGTTTCCTCATGAGCGCTCATTCGTCATCGTGTGGATTCGCTTTCCCGTTTATTCCCTGCCGTTGCCGCGTTTATCAATGCCGCGTTCACTCGTTCTGGTGCTTACTCGCTCTCGCATCCATTCATCGTTGCGTCTGTTCGCTGCTGGCATTTAATTCCCTATTGCGTGGATTCGCAATCGCGTGGATTTGGATTCCTTATGAATCCCATATGGAGAACTACATGGTACTGTTCTGATTTGTATTGTATCCTAACACTCTATTCTTGACATCCGCGGCTACGTGCCCCTGCACGCTTCTCCCACCCAACCATGCACAAGCGCCCCCCTTCTCCGTCCTTCCTGGTTGGACTTTCCGCTCCCGTCCTGCCTCTTGCATCTCCCCCATGCATCTCTATGTCTTTCCTTGCTATCATCGCATTACGACCAGCATACCACCCGTCCATTCATCAGGTCCTGCTGCGACCATCCGCCAAGCAGTATATCGCAAATATTTCAATGCTCCACGCTCTCTTCTGTTCGTCAGCGAGCTGACAAAGTGAATAGGCAGCTTCCAGTTTCCCCTCTCGGAGACACGCATAACGAAAGGTGGGATCAAATTGTATTAGAGATTAGCCCCTGCTCGCGTATACCCTGCCTGCAATTGGCGAATAAGTTGCTGGTTCGAAAGGATGTCCTAATGACCAGCCTTTAAGTATACTACTTTGGGATTGACAAGGCAATGGCGACCACTCCTTTCGGTGTTGCTGTGGAATTTCACCAATTAAACCGTTTGAGGCAACATAAAGAGTTGCAGCTGCTTTCACTGATCCAATCCAAGCTGCTAAGCCGTCCATCAGGTTCTTTGAGTCGCGATCCTCCGACATGCCGGTAACGAGGTCGAAGACGACGCCGAGGTCTTGGCAAATGAGTGACCGAAATCTGTCGATGCTTCGCCATTGTAAGCATTCAGCAAATCTCGCGCGAGTTCGTGCCTTCGTGGCAGTGCTCCGCTACCCTTCTCTACGGCCACGCAGAGGAAGCGCCCGACTACTCGGAAGCAATGTTGTGAGACCTCTGCCAAGAGCAATCAGCTAAGTCCCTCTTTGCTAATAAGAGAGAAGTTGAAGAATACTACCATAGTTTCATGCAGATTGCAGGACCTCTCATCAAGAAATCCAAGATTACTGACTTGCAGCGCAACTTTTACTTCGTGTCGGGTATTCCGTCGGAGATGAAAGAATGGTTCTTGAACCTGGTTCCGGAAGCGAAACGTAAGTGTTCCTCTCCACCGACCATCACAGAATCCATCTCCATTTTGCAGAAGTGTTTCGACAAAGACTCCCTTACCTACGAACCTTGGAAGGAAGACTCTCATCGCAAAGAGCGTAAGGTAACCTCCGGAGCTGACGGAAATCGACAGGAACCTGCCCATGCGCTCGCTGCTCCTGCTGCACCTGCGTATGTTCCTCAGCCTACAGCGCCGACGTTGACGAGCACCACAATGGAGGATCTCACTCGCCAACTCGAGAACCTCCATCTCAATCTTGCTTCTCTAAAATTAGGTACCAACCAATCGCAGCTATCTAATCAAACTTCACAGAATACATCGAGCAGCCGAAGAAGCGTTGCTTCATGTGCACCAAGGTGGACGAGCATCCCCTGCATACGTCTAGGTGCCCCGAGACGAGGTTCCTACTCGATTTGCATATGATCAAGTTCGATACAATCAAAGAAAGGTATGTCATGCATGACGGAACAGACTTACTGCGTGTTCCCCAAGGATTTATCGGAGGAGTCGCCGATTATATCCGCACTATGGCCAGAGACCAAGCTCAGCAAGTCATGACCGCCCGAACGAGCACTATCGGACTGTCATACGGCCTTACCAACGTTTTGAATAACAACAACTTCGCGGTATCTTCAAGGCAGCTGGGGTCGAGCTCGACAAGGATTACGCAGGGATGTCTTTGATGGAGCGGGAGAACACAAACATGCGTAAGCAGCTCTACGCTAAGAAGAACAAGTGCAAGCGGACGCACACGACTGGGAAGGCGCGGCTCATGACTAGCGAGGAGATGACCCAAGCGCTGCTGGATGAGCTCCACAAGAAACAGATCACCGAGCTTCATTCCGAGCTGAGGAAGAACATCTTCCCAGGTATCAAGAAGGCGATCGGCGACGCAGAGAAAGCAGAGAAGGAGAGGGCAAAGAAAGCGGTTCAGGCAGCAAAGGCTGCTGCGAAGAGAGTCGAACAGGCAGCGAAGGCAGCCACGAAAGCAGCAGAGAAGGCGAGGAAAGCGGTGGAGAGAGAGGCTGCGAGGGCTGCAAAGGCCGCAGGAAGGGCACGTGTTCAACACTTGCTCACAGTAGTCTCGTTACGAGTTACAGGATCAAATATAATCATCAAATTGGTTGTAAGGGTAGTTTGTAAGCATAATTGAAGTACGAAGAGTCTATTGGAGCCATGAATCATATAATACATAACAGCATCCTCGGCGCATCCCTACCAGTGTCAAAAGCACGTGAGACCTCCACAATCTGTCAATTTAGGCCCGAGTTCCAAACATTCAATACTATTGACACAGTACAGATTTGAAGGTCAATCAAAGCAAGGAAGCATTTGGCAAAATATCGTCCACCCGTCTGTCAAAATCAATTTCGGACTCCCAATTTCCCCATAAACCTCCCAAGCCTTTGTGTCAAAATCATCGGATACCCACCTGTAACATTCTTCGCGAGATTTCGGAATATTCTGCCGGAGCGCATCGACAAAATGTTGGGGTGCTGGTTCACCAAATTTGGTTGGACCGAATCGCTCCGGAAAGTCGCAGATGTAGTTGGGAGAGACGCCGGATGGCAGGAGTTTGCCACGTTGGGTCCGAATCTTGTGGTCATTCCAATACTCAACAAAATCATCAAGGCAGAGTTGGACAATTTTGGGCCACAACCAATTAAACAGATTACTGAAAGCCGGCTAGAATCTTTAGCCAGCGACGTTACACATTAGGGACATACACATGCAACAGGAATCCTGGGTTGAAATAGTGGAGGCTTTTTCCAAGGAGTATAATCTGCTTGATGTCAAGGCCCACATAGTTCGTGAATAGGTGCCATGATGACTCGATTGGAATGTTGTCAGTGCTGGGGAGAGCCACAAAGGGAGGTGCGGCGTCGATCGAGATATCTGGCATACAGTGGTGGCTGCGATATATGGGTGAGATAACGGAAAGAAAGAAGCTAACTTGTGACTTACCGCAAAGCGACATGAGCTGCATATAGCTCTCCAGTTTCTGAGCCACCATCCACCGTGGCTTGAACAAAAACTGGAGAGATAAGAATGTTGTTGGAGTGAGGATGAGAGAATACATACCGCCATTTTCCTCAACTAAATCAAGATAATAGTGCCCGACTGTGGAGGAGCAACGGGCATTTGGGACAACGAGAAACTTGATCATTTTACTGCTGGAATGGCATCGAGAACCGTAGATGTCAATACCAACAGGTCCCATGCGCAAAGCTTTGAAATTTAGCTTCTCGTGGCCGTCAAAGTGGATTTCGTAGTAAACTCCAGTATCAGTCAAGTGCCCATGCTGTTTAGGCTGACGTCTACGACCAGGAAATCTGGCCTCGGCGCCACCTGGGTCAATGTCTGCCAGGAGACGACGAACCATATCCCTTGTGTGTAATTGTTACAAGACTTTCACAAGCTAACAGCAAGCTGAACCTGGCTCACCTTGGAATTTTAATCCCATCTTGACGAGAAATCTGGTTTTGAATTGTTTGTGGGCCGTTGCGAGAGGAAACATTGTTAGTAATGGCTTCTGCGATCAGGGTGGAGGCGATGTGGACCGGAGGAGGTTTCTTGACGGTCTCCACCTTGAATTGGCGATTGAGGCGTTTCAAAGCACTGATACTGAAATAAATACATCAGGTCCATCGGTTCGAATGAAAGTATCGATCAGAATATTGTACCTGATCTTGTAACCGAAATCTTTGAGCAAATAATCGAGGCGTTGTGCGTGTGAAAGACTCTTTCGGGCATAGTCATGCAGAGCAAATTCGAGAACATCATCGGGAGGACCTGGTTCGGATGAGGAAATGGCGGTTTCTTCCCCCGAGAATTCCTTTCGCGACAGCGCTCCCTCCAATATTCGTGTTTTTTCCCTGGACCCAAACTCCTCAGCCCCTGCGCCATCTGGTGTTTCCCCATTCCGCCCGAGTGTGTACGACTCTCCGCAGATCCTTGCCCCCTGGACGCTACACAGATTACTTCCCACCCAAATCTCCCCACAACATTTGAAAGCCAAATGTCACAAATAGACAATTACAATCCGATAGCCTGGACGGCACCGGGTCGCAAACGACTCGTAATGGATTGTGTTCTTGTTCCAAAACCATACGACGCCTTCCCCGCGCAAAACGGTGATGCGCCTACGGCACGTCTAGAAGCGGAGCTAAAATCCCAAAATAAAATGGTAAGTGGCCGCTATGAAGGCCGTAGAGCTAAAGTAAAATGCGAGGTCGTTCGGCGAAAGCCCAAGACTCGCTCGCGGTAGACACGGAGGAGACTGTGGCTGAACTCAAAGGATGGATAATGGGACTGGTGGGGTTAGTGCAGCGACGGCGAAGGCTGCGCGGAAGCGATCTGCGTGGGTGACGAGGGACAAGAAGGGCGACGGAGGACGACTAGAGCGACGAGAACGACGAGGGTGAAAGCGTAGATTTCGAGTGGGAGGGAAAACTTCCTTGTATTTGCAGAATACTAGCTACATTTTATAGACAAAAGGGGAGCACAGGATTCAGTAAATAAAAAGACTAGATAAATAAACCTTGTTCATGTGAACATCCCGTAGGTGGCGGGGGTGGAAGATCCGACGGCGCTTAGTGGTGGATGGAATATTATGGAATTATTTGGAAAATATTAGGCTTAGCTGCTGGAAGATCAAGGAAACTCAGGGAAGATCCATAGAATAGAGAGCTCCACTATCTGAGTAATCCTCGGGGGCGTCGGGCTCGTCGCGTCGTTGCGATGCGCGTAGTTGGACGGTGGGAAGTGGGGAAACACCGTTGACGCGTTGTTTGGTTCCGAAGTCATTGCCAAAGTCGGCCGATCGGAGCCGATTCCGAGATCAGCACTGATCCGTGCTCATCATCTCCTCCCCACTGAAACTGTGACTGTCCTCAGGCACACGCGACGACTGGAAACGCGACCGGATTACGGATGGGAGAGACTTGGTGTCCTCCCCACTGAGCTTCGAGCTCGGGGTAGACTTTGCGTCGCCCTGCCATTACGGTTGCTCTGGTTCTGCGTCTGGTGACTCATCCTCGGGATCCTCCATCGTCGACTGCTCAAGATCGCGTAGACGCTCCGTGGAAATGTCGATGAAGTCGTCTAGGTCTGGAATTGCGATCTTCTGGCGTGCGAAATATGGAATGACTCGGAAAGCTGCGATTGGACGATGCAAGACGGATCCGTCGAGTTCGCAAAGGATGTACGCGCCGCCACGGTTTCTGGATATGACGATGAGTGGCCCAAAGTACCTGTTCCTCATTTTGCGATTTAATGACATTTCTATCGCAGTATTCCGCATCAGAACAAGATCGCCGCGCTGGAAATTAAAGTCGTGTATGGTGGCGGAATGCTGGCGCTCGAATCGGATTGCGGCCTGAATGCGGGCCTCGAGGACGTCTGAGTGGAGCTGTGACAGGTGCTCACGGCGCTTCTGAAGGGCAACGGCTCGGCGGGCGATGAGCTCGGTGGTGGATAGGACGGACTCGGGCGGGGGTACATCAGGAAAAACCTCTTTTCAGAATCTGGCCAAATTGGGCCAATTCTGCCAAATGCTGCTAAGCGATCCAAATGATCCAAATGATCGCTAAATTCTCCCAATTGGGGAGGATTTAAGCGACCGTCCCCAAATTTAGCCTGAATTGAAGAAGATGTGTAAGGTCCTGCAGGATGTGTGCCGGTATGGCCCATACTACGGATGATCAAATGAATATATTCACATTGCTTACATTACTGACATGTATACATACAGAAAATAATGATTATGAATTAACAGTAGACGAAGGGCTGCAGCAGGGCCTATGTGGCATATGGGTCTCACTTACCTCTGCCACTTTCCTCTGCCACGTGCGGCTGTGGTGAATGTCACTGTCCCATCTGTCTGTGACGTCTGTGTGCACACGCTGGCTCACGGCAGTCCAGAGGATGCCCACGCACCAGCCGTTGCCTAGCTAAGCAATACCAAACACGACCTCATGTCGACGAGGCTGAGTGTGTGTTGCTTCACTAGAGATAACGCTATTGACCCAACGGTGTAGCGCAACCACGTGACCGGCTGATCCCGGTCCGAAGCCGTGCCCAGGCCTCAGGCTCGCGTTTCACCAAGTCCAACAAGCCCGTTCGCACATGGCTCTCTGTCATGGGGCTTGGTGACCCAAGGCAGTTAAATAGGTTGTATTGAGCTCGGATAACTACTATTTAGACTCCAAAAAAGACACATAATCAGTAACAGCAAGAGTAACAGTGTAGCCAACTTGTAATGATTCGGGAATAATGACCTTTGCAAAGTTTGTCATTTACTGGGATATACAGGTAGTCTGACATGATGAGATCCTCTTTTAATATCCTCAGAATTTTAAACGGGGCCCCCCATGTTTAAGGTGAGTTACGATCCGGGCCTGTTTCTGACTTGAACCCAAAAAGGAAATTGCAAAGTAAAGTGTTGACAAGCTACAGAACAACCTATCTATATGTCCATATCCTCACCATTTTTAAAAGTGTATCCCATGGTATTCTGAGTGTACCTTGCCGAATTTTTATTCCCAGCTTTGGCCCATGTCGTTCGTCGAATTGTTCCTGTTTCTGTCAGATGATGAACATCAGCAACCATTTTCGAGACATCGCCTCCGATGTTTTTGTTTTTCATCGATTTGAGCCAGATTTTGGACTCCTGAGCATTTGCAAGCTGTCCCCCCATGATATCAGCAGCCTTTCGAAGTTCCGAAATATGTTTTTTCACGAATTCATGTACTTCATCTTCCTGAAATAAATTACAAGTCAGCCCAAAACCAGAGTGCTAGATAAGTGTGAGCTTACATTGTCGTACTCCTCATCCTCGCGGACGGGGGAGGAGGACAGAATAAAGGGATTTTCGGCATCACCTGAGCCAAGGCTGGAATTACTAGCCTCAGGCTGCGGCCGACTTGGAGTGGCCTCATTCACTCTCTTGCGCTTGATACCCCTGATAGGCTGCGGGGACTGTTCACCTGTGTCCGGCACATTGTCTCCATCTGAAATTGACCCATCGGCATCCGCCGACTCCGCAATTATTGATCCATCCTTTGGTTTGAGAAGCGGATGCCGGTAAAACGGAATTACACGGCGGTGAATGACCTCCCGAAAAAAGGCAGCCTCAGGTGGATGGACCGCCTGTACGAGATGCTTGCAGAGTGAGTAGGCATTATACTTTTGCTGCCCACATGAACACGTCCACTGGGAAATGTCCACTGTGTATTTGCGAGTGCCGAGTGACCAGAGGGAAAGACGTTTCCACACCGCTTTGAATGCTTTCTGCCAGGGAGTCAATGCTTTTGGTCTTCCAGGTAGGTGAGCCGCATCGAAAATGTGCATCTTGGCCTCAAAGGTAGGGATGAGATCGGTTACAATGAGGTAGACGAGCTGATCGAGGCGGGGATGGAGAAGGTGGTGGAGAGTTTCGTGTTTCAGGTAGCGCCACAGATTTTCGACAGCCATACTGTACGGAAGTGTAGGTAGGCGACGGCCATGGCCATGGAGGACTCGTCGTGTCGCCCAAGTCGCGGCGGGTCACAGTCACGACGGCCGCCGTCGTTAATAGGATACCGTGACAATGAAAAAAATCGTAAAATTCCCAAAAAAAATCACCAGCTCGCGAGACGGCCCTGTAATGAGCTTGAGGGATTTTTCATGTGTCATTTACGTGTCAAAGGTGAAAGGGAGTCAAAGAAATACACCATTTTATTTTATAGGACAGCATACCACTGTCAAAATAACTATTGCCTAAGTGAACATTATTCGGGGCCACCACAACCAGCTACAATCACTCGAACCTCCGCCGGCCCAGAGAACTTGATATTGCCATCCTCTACCACACCGCCGCTCACCCAGGATCTTACATATTTTTGAGGCTCTCCGCTGTTTCATCGCACTCGTGCGTCGCACAGCGGCTGGCGCAGGATATTCGCCTTACAGCTCTTTGCGGAACTTAGGGCGCGGCCGATTTTTTTTCCTTTTTGAGCTGTTTTTGATCATTTCAGCCAGAACAGCTGTTCTGACCTCAATTCTCAGCGTACATTTCTGAAAACTATATGAGCAGAATCACACGACAATTCCGCAGGGCATGACGTCCTCAGAATCTTTCCATACCGCCGGTAGTAATTATAATATATTATTTTGCATGTTTTGCGGAGATCATCTCTTGTGTCGTGATTTGAAGGTTGTGTGGGATGTTGTATAGCTCTAAAAACAATTATTTGGATGGCGGAGGGCACACCGTCCTCGTAATTGAGGCATGGCACCCGGAGCGTGTGAACAGTGGACTTGAACAAGCAGAATATAGGTACAGCTCAGGCTCTGTGTATTTGTGTGATCTATGATTGAATGAGCTGAGAAACTGACCATTATCATTCTATTGAGTGTCCTGGAGGAGTCCCACGGCTCGGATTTACTCTTGTACTTCATGTACAGCACCGCGAGACAACTCGATCACAACGATTCCGGGCACGTGACCGCGCTTGTGATCACATTGGGACATGTCGCGTCGCCGGACGGGGATGCACAGAGTTGATCTGAGGCGTGTAATCTCTCGAAAACACTTCAAAGTCAGAATATTTGAATTAGTTCACTCGCTGGAGGATAGAGCACACAGATATATAAGGCCTAGACTGTAGGAATATTTCACAGCTTCAAGTCCACTGTTCACGCGCTCCGGGTGCCATACCTCAATTAAGAGGACGATGTGCCCTCCACCATCCAAATAAGTGTTTTTAGAGCCATACAACATCCCACACAACCTTCAAATCACGACACAAGATATGATCTCCGCAAAACATGCAAAATAATATATTATAATTACTACCGGCGGTATGGAAAGATTCTGAGGACATCATGCCCTGCGGAATTGTCATGTGATTCTGCTCATATAGTTTTCAGAAATGTACGCCGAGAATTGAGGTCAGAACAGCTGTTCTGGCTGAAATGATCAAAAAACAGCTCAAAAAGGAAAAAAAATCGGCCGTGCCCTAAGTTCCGCAAAGAGCTGTAACATAGTCACAAGCGGAATCGTAGTGCAGATAAGAATGTAGACCATAACCGATAACCGGCGAGAAAACCGATGTAAAACTTCCTCGGGAGCTGGTTTTACATGTTGAAGCCAGTTATCGGTTTTGTCGGTTTTCCCCACGCTTTTAAATTCCATAACCGACTTGAAAACCGGACTCATAACCGGCCTCATAACTGGCATAACCCGCTACTCTGACTGTCCCTAATGTGGCGAGCCATCACATCGCGGGACTTCGGCAGGTTCAGCTGCAGACAACAAGTCCCCCAACATCTTTTACAATATCCCTGGACCCTAACACCTAACTCTAACTCTAACCACTAACTGGAACCTCTAACCGGAACCGCTAACCGCTAACCCGAACCTCTAACCTCTAACCGCTAACCTGAACCGCCAACCCGAACCCCTAACCAACTGAGCCCTTGCCGAAGGACGGCAGTGGACGGCAAGGCGCGGCACACGCATCACTTTCGTTAGGCGTTCACACCCCTATTGATGATCAATAGGCGTTCATTACCATTAATAGGCGTTCGGCACCATCAATAGGCGTTCACGAACACCTATGCTACTAAAGTTGTTGTGCCTCCTTGGATACCCTCGAACAGGAGTTTGTTTCGGCAAATTGGGCAGGCGGAACTTTGTCAGTGCCTCTCTCGCTCGCGTTACAAGTCGGATGGCGCGCTGGATGGAAGACAGGTCGGGATAGAGGCATTTCAATGGGGAAAGAAGACGGCAGGCGTGAGGGATTGACAGAGGGTCAGAGACTGGCATCAGAGGAGGCGAAATCGACACCATCCATCATTCGTGAGTTTGCCCATGCCGAAATTCAAACCGACGCCGCTGCGGCGCTGCCTTTATTGCAACACCGCATGAATTCACCGAGGTTCCGGATATCTCCTCATCGACCATTCCCATTCCTCGCGACTTCACGGCGTTACAAAGTGGCTCATGCCATCCTTTCGGTACTCTTCAACGGCGGCTTGGTCGTTCACAGCGTTCTCCTTGACACGGGCTCAAAAAGTTCATTCGATTTCTCTGGCTTCACCGAGCAGGCATTCCCGTTACCGTTAGGTAAGGGTTTCTATAGGGCGCCCTAACTTGCAGTAAACTCCATTTTTCGTCAGCACTTTCCGCATAAGCTGATTCCTCCCCGTCAAAAGCTTCGGCTTGTCTCCAGCCGAACGAGATCCTGATGATGGCTTGCATGAAAGTGTAATTGTCAATAAAACACTGGTTGTGTCGCTCGATGTCGGAAATGTCGGCATCGGACATGGGTGAAGAAAAAAGTGGGGGAAGTATGAGGGCAGAGTAGACAATGCAGAATGTGGAGAATCGCAAAGTGTTGCTCTAGTATATTCTATACGTTGACGTCCTGGAAATTTGCAGTTCCAGTAGCTAGCATGTCAGCAATCAGACCGGTGAATAGAAAAAAGGCTCACATGTGGTGTCCATCGGGTTGTTGCTATGCAGTGGCCAATGGCGTTTGTTGCTATCATTTTTTTTTTGTCCCTGAAGACCCTGAAGGACTGGTGTACCATGGAAGGATTCAAGATCCGAGAGATTCGAACGTCACCATGGCTAAAACACAAAAATCTGCATCAGAACGGCCTACCGACATCGAAAAAAATAATCATGTGGAGCGCACATGCGTGGGTAAACGGCTAGAGTGAGACAAACAGTGGCTTACCGGTTCAGCTTGCAACATCCGATCCATCCTCAAAATCTTTGAATTACTGGCCTCCGACACCAACGACAGCAACAAGATCAACAATTTGGCATTATGGTACTTTTGCAGCGGTTGAGACTGAGCCAAGGATCGCGGAATCCGAATCGCACACCTCAGTCAGCATACCTCAGTCAGGATCCGCAGATTCACGGATCTCAGATAACCGAGGGAATCACAGACCCAAAGAAAAGATAAGTGGCAAAGTGCGATGAGGATGAGATCCGAGAGCGCGATATCCAAGTGAGCATAACCACCGAGCCTATCCGAGGTGAGAGGCATAGCCGAGCCTATCCGAGAGATTGAGAGATCAGTCGGACATGTGTGAACATGGGCAACCAGGAACAAGTGAACCAAGAGAAAATAATACGAGTGAAAGTGCTAGCAAAGCGGTATCCGTGCCCATCGGGCCCATCCAAGAGCCCAGCCGAGCCTATCCGAGATCGGACCAGAAGGACATGAGCCAGAACTTGTGATGAACAGGAAACCAAGACCAAGGGAGCCAACACAAAATAATAGGAGCGACAGTTTGAGAAGAGCACCAGCGATCCGGTGAATGATGGAAGGCACACGCAACGTGAATTGGTCAGATCAACAGGATCAAGAAGTTGAAACTCCGATAAAGACACAAGAAATTTATGGCAGGATACATAGCTACAGAGAGCTCTGAAAAAAATATGCATGGTCCCCCAAAAAAACATGGCAATAGCCCGAGCCATAAACAAAGAGCTCAAGTGGAAGCCCCCACTTTTCTGTCTGCCAACGCAACTGTTGGAAGCAAAGTCCGATATTACATAATTCACACTGATGCAAATTGGCTCGAGGATAACGGTAGAGGTGGTGTGTACCCCACCAGTGCATTGGATTGCATACTAGTATTTGGTCAGAAGAGTAGGGGTGTGCAGATAGAGTATTATTTATTATTTATTATCCGCAATTGAGAGAATCAGGCAACAATGGTGAGCGATAAAGTATTGATAGTATAGACCTTGCAAGAATGATGAGCAGATAATTCAGAGGTCAAGGAGGGATGGACTAGGAGAGACTAACTCTGACAAAGGCCCCATCGTGCGGACAATCCTCTCTTGATAGATCGCAAACAAGGATCACAAAGTCACCTATCTTCAGAGAACGCCAATCACCGTCCTCAGTGTCGCAACTGGATGCGAAATCATCCAAGTCCAAGTAGGTCCCCTCACTCTCCGCACTGGCCATCTCTGCTTCAGGGTCCGTGCTAGCTGAGACTGAATCGGTCTTAGCATCAATGGACGCTACCACAGCATGAAAGTGGGCCAAAATGGCAGTGGGAGATGCAGGTGGCTCGGACGACTCTGAAAGTGACCTCGAAGGAAAACAGAGGCGTGAAGGTACCGATCTGCGAACCTTAGAACATGATTAAAGCATTAAAGCGAGGCTCAGCAAACTAGGATTACTTACTGGACAATCGATCGCAACCTGGGCAAACACTCGATCCGACAATTCACCTGTTGGGCCTAAAGACCACGGCACCACAGACTTAATAGGCTGTAAAGAAAACAAACATAGCAGGGGTTGAGCAATAAGGCAGTCTAGATTGACACATACGATGTAGTCGCAAAAGTCGCTATCTGGGAATAGATAGGCCAGGGAGTCGTTATCGGCAGATTCACGTCGCATCGAATAGCTGAGCTCCGACAGTTGTACCATTTCATTCAATTCATATGTCACAGGTAGGCTCGTGTCCAGCCGTTATCGTGGGGGAGTATTGACGAGCAAGCAAAGTAATACTTACTACACAATACTTTGCTTGCTCGTCATTGTGCGCGCACTATAACGGCTGGACACGAGCCTATGTCACAGGTCACAGGGCCCTTTTTATACGAAAATTTTTGGGGTGTCACAGGCATTTTCGAGGAGGTTCGAATCTTCAAAACATGTCACAAAATTGGCCGAAAATGGCCCCAAAAAATCAAATTTTAATCCTACCTACCTACCTACCTACCTACCGCCTAGGCAGCGCGTGTGGTGATCAGCGCCGCGGCGTTCACACGCAATGCCATTTTTGACGTGTATCTCAATATTGTAGAGAGGCAAAAAATCCTCAGGATCAAGGCGACGAAGACGGATCTCGCAAGAAGAGAAAGGATACAGTCAGGTATGTGTCTGAGACTCTGAGTTCAGCTGCATGCTCAACCTATTATACAGTGAAGGGCAAGATCATGATACTGCCGTAAATACAGTTGGATAGCTCATAATGCATAAGGCCGGTGGACACCAAAACCCTACAGTGCGCGGCATCACATCACGCCTCCGGATTTGGCAGTAAACAGCCAACAACATTGCAAACGTTTCTACATTTTTCCGTCACTAGTAGTTAAGTAGAAAACACATTTAATGAGCTCTAGTATACCTAAAGTACCCGTGGTGTGGTCCTCAAAGTGAACAAAGAACATTTTATTTTTGAGCCGCCGAAAAAATGAAACAGCCCCTATTGATGCCATCAATTTCCTTTTTGGGTAGGGTTATCTCCAGCCGCTGTCGCTCGGGCGATAATTTTGGGGTCCGAATGGATATTGGCGGGAATACGGCGATGGGAACTGTATGTTTTGACGGCATATGCAGCTTGTCGGATGTTTAAACCCACTCTAAGGCCAGCTCAAAGTCAAACCTCCGTGCAATCAAGCAGCCGACGCTCACGTACCTATATGCATCCATATACCTGTAACAATGTTGAAAATAGCGACGAATATTGTCAGTGGAGACGAGGTCAAGGCACTCTGGCACAAGTTGTTGTGCGCGAGCAAATGTCCCATCCGTGAACTCACGGAAACCTAGAAATAGGTATTGAGTAATGAATACCGGCTGAGTGAGAAAACCCACGGCGCTTTAATTGACTCCAAACCATCTCAATTGGATTCAATTCGCAATGGAATTTCGGAAGAAACAGGCACTTGTGCCCTGCCTTCTCTATGATAAGCTGCAGCAATGGTTTTTCCGTCAGGAAGTCAGTTTGAAGGGACATGATCCGTTGCATGCAACAGTCCGATGGACGGTCAAGGTCCGCATCTTCCATCTCTGAAACCCCACGGCCCAAACCTGCAAGCCCACCGCTTTCTGCCTCCTCTTGTTGTGATTTTGCGTCCTTCAAAGCCTTCTCGCGAGCAGCTTGCGACAATTTACATGTGGAACAAACACCGACCAGTTTTTTCCCAGGATGCTCGACCTCGAATTGTCGGAGTATCCCTCGTTCCCGCAGGACCTGCTCCATGCCTTTTGGCTGGCCAGCAAGCGAAATCCCATCAGAATTAACCCCGGTATAATCCTCGGGGAAAACCATCGCCTGAGGTTGACCTGTCGAAGGGATGATGGTGTCGCGCATCCGCGGTTGCTTCCCCCCGGGACCGCGATTCATTTTGTGCGCCAGAAGGGCATCAGATGCATATGCTTCATGAGCTGAAGAGCAGTCGAAGACAAAAACCGCAACACCGTTGGGATATTTGACGTTGAATATCTTGATCACATCCTTGACCTGCACAACATTGAAAATTATTCGGCATAGATTGAGAAGACACACCTGAGCAATCAATTGAGGCATATCCCACCACGGATCGTGTTTTGCTCCAGGGTAGATAATGCGACGTCCATCGAAGCTGGGGATTTGATAGGCTGAAAAGGGTGCAGGTGGAGGGGGTGGAGTCCAGTCATTTTCGGCATAAGTGCGACCTTGTGCAGGAGTTTCATTGGCAGGTTTTTTTGCCGTCCCTTTACCCTTGCGTTTCTTTTCTGTTTGAGCGCTCTCGGTTGTCTCTGTAAAGAGTTCTGGGTCAATGATGAGGGGAGGTACTGAATCGTCCGGAGCAGCGGCCTGCTTCGACTTTCTCGCTCGCTTTGCAGGAGCAGGCGCAGTTGCGGTGTCAGGGTTCGAAGTCGAGGCAACAGTGGTCGGAGTGGGGTTAGCAGCGGCGTCTTTAGCAGCTGTGAGCGGGTTCGTTGAAGTGTTGGATGCTGGAGGACGAGGTTCTTTGGGAAGGGCTAGCTGTGCTTTGATTTCCTCGGCGTTCAAGACGAGTCTGCTGCCATGCTCAAAGATAAAATCCGAGATGTGGACGATTCGTCCCCGACTCTTTTGACGTAGAGGCTGCTCTCCCTCCCTCATCCACTCGAAATTCGCCATATCACCGGCGTGAACGCAGCATTCATCGTGCGATATCACGTAGTGTATTTTCTCACCAGGTTTGAGGACTGGTGCGATTTCTTCGAGGGTCTTCTCGTCATATTGGTAGCAGAATCTGGTTTGTTCAGCGTTGAGAAATCAGAAAAATAACAGATATTGAAACACGCACGGCAAAATCTGCAGCCATAAATATTCAATGAACTTATTCCTGCTTTCGACGACATCTTTTCTCTCATGCCCGTCGACGTACACTCCTTTCTGGACACGGCAAAGATTGAAGCCCATCTTTTTGAGCCAACGAACAGCTGTCGACTCGCTGATGGTCGCATTGATCTCGAGATGAGGAAGTAAAAAATCGTTGATGTATCGACGCATTTTTGCGGGCCTCATCTGAATATCGAGATGATGATTTCGGATCTGTGTTCCAGACAAACAGGGTACGTACCGGCCCAAGGAACCCACCCTCGTCGACTTCAAGTGTCCCTTTTACCCACTCTTGAAGTGCGTCCAGAATGGCGGGGTTGTCGAGGAGAGACTCATGATGTGCCCCTGCACCTTGGTGTTTCTCCGGCAAGGTCCCATCGGCCAAAAGCTGTGCTGCCATCTCGCGGAGAACCCTGGCATAATACGAACCCTTTCCGCAGCGGTGAGAAATAGCCAGACTCGCCTCTTCAGAAGGGTGAGAAAGTGAAATCTTCTGCTTCAGCTTTGGGTGCAAAAGACGGCTCGTAGTTTTGACACTCGCAACAAGCTTGATCTTTTTGAGGGACAGCTCAAGAAGTTTGTCGTTGTATTGACTGAGAGCTTCGAGATCAAGAATGGAGCTGGCGGCTTTCTTGTTGCTGATCAGAACTTCCTTCTTCGAAAGTGCCTTTCTGTGCTGCTTGATGAGAAAGCGAATTTTTACGTGATTTCCCTTGACCGTAGTTTCCTTGAGTGCTCCGCGGGCAGCGGGTCCCAGGTTGTCGAGGACAGGGGTTGGTTCTGCTGAAGCCATGGCCGAGGCCGTGGCTGGAACACTGTCAACTCCAATAGGGGGTGGGGCAGTCTCGGCGGCAACATCTGGCATCTTCAAACCGTTTCAATTAATTCGGGGCTAAAAACCGAAAAAGAAAATTGAAACATACTAAACTATCTGTGTTACTTTCAACGCCGTCAAGTGGCGGGACAGTCTCGGTAGCAACGACCGGCATCTTTAAACCGTTGCAATTAATCCAGGTCAAAAAACCGAAAATGAAAAACAAAACATACTGGACTATCGGTGTTACTTCCAACGCCGTCAAGTTGAAATGGCGTGGACACATTGACAACAGTCTGCTTATTTTTTTAAAAGCTGAGCATGGGGAAAGGGAATTCAACAGAATTACCTCGGCCTGCAGGGTTTCACCCGGGGCTACAATATCTGCCTGGGTTTCAGGCTCAATTATCTAGGACCCAATGTAAATATGGATGGTTGATTTAATATGGTCTTTGTACCTCAATATCCGAGTCTGGTTCCTCGGACTCCTTTCGCTCTGCAAGAACGACTTTCCGCGGGTTAACCACGCACTGCATCAATGTGAATTTATTGAACATCGTGAATGTGTCCCAAAACAAACATTAAAAATTGAGGCAACGCTCGACTGCATATTGGCGGCCTTGGCTTTCTTTGTTTTTCCCGTTTTCTCGCGCCACTCAGTACTGCGTGATTTTTCTGCTTTTCCGAGCTTGCGATGCGGGATTAAATCTGCATCCAAATTTTGTTTGCGCTTGGCCGGGATAACCTGCAGAATGGCATCAAAGGATAGAATAAAATGAAATGAAAAGAAATTGTACCGGCTTCTCGTGATCAGCACCTGCAGATGGTCCGACCTCGGTATCGGGCTCTGCATTTTCTGGCGGTACGTAGCTTGGATCCGTTGTCAATGACGGATCCAGCGGGAGAGTGACCGAAATAGTCTCGTTGCGTTTGACTGCTTCTCGCTGTAGAGCCGCGGCTTGCTTGCCATTTTTTTTAGGCATCTTCTACGAAGAGTCACTGATGTGTCGTCGGAGGAAGTGCTGTCGCCCTGTGGCAGTGATCGATTTGGTTCTGATTGTTAGGGTTTGCCTGGAGCGCCGAAGAGGTACACACAATTTTTTTGGCAATTTTGGCCGAAAAAGTGAAACACCGTGCGAAAAAATGAGATCTTGTGTCAAACACATTCTTTTGGCCAGTTTCCTGGCTGGAAAAATCAGAAATAAATTACAAAAATTTTCTCGGCATAGTTTGACAGGTGTCGGAGAGGTGGCGCTGCGCACTGTATGCATTATGAGCAATATGCATTCCGAGATTTGTCACACAGAGTGACGTTCGGGTGACACGGTGTCACAGCCCGGAACATTTCGGAGAAAACGATTGTTTTTACCATTTAACTACATAGAGCGCCGGCTGTCAAGCTCCTGAAATGTGCCGCAACTTCTTGCTGAGTCATATCTGAGTGATTGTCAACGAAGGCAAAGACTGTCATCCAGTCACACAGCGTGAGACATTGTCAGCGCGTATCCTTGGGTGGTTTAGCGGAGGTTCGGGGAGCATCTTTGGGAGGTTTAGGCTTCCGGACACCCCGTGTATACGGCACAGTGGGAAGGCCCCGAGGTTTGCGAGTTTTGGGCTCGGGAGACATGAGGAAAATTTTCGTTTGATGTTTGGTTTGTCTGGTGATTGCAAACATCACGTCCGGGACAGCGATGCCGAGTCTTCCCGAGCAGTCCTGACCCGTGATCGCGTTCAATTCGCCAAAATGGCTCGCCGGAAGCCCGGTCTGATCGAAATTTGAACCAAAAAAAATGCATAATGACCCTCCCAAACCTTATGCAATATGCGTTATGACAAAATTGCATAAAATCCCCGCCCACCGAGTCGGTGGACACCAAAAGTGTATGCATTATGACAATTATGCATTATGACCTAATGCATTGTGACAAATGCAACTGTACACACCGCCGTTCCTCGCGGCAGAATGCCTTGCCAGCTCAGACAGCAGGCACATCTAATTTGCAGGAGAAGATCGAAACCAAGCCAGGCAAGAATGGTCCCAAGCCGAGATACAAGTAATGTTCCCAAGCATCTGCACTAAACATATCTGATTAGAATTCTAGGGGTTGGGTTGTCCTGAGTGAGAGCAGTTCGGATGAACTCTGGAGGAGTGCAGATAGGTAATGTTTTTTTCCAGGTGCGTCGAACACTTCAGTTGAAACACCCATTTAACAGATCTCGCTCAAACACAGTTTAGCAATGCCGGTTCAACAGTTCAACACTGTTTTACCAGGTTCAGCCGGTTCAGTCACTCATGGCAGTTCAACAGGGGCCGTCTTAATGTGCCATTTCATAAGTAGTTTTCGCAGTCCCCATACAGCCAGCCACGTTGGAGTCGTGGAAGATCATGGCTCGCGAAAGCACGGGTCTATTCAATACCTCTGCAGGCCATCCTTCGCATCGCAGGCCGAACATTCTATAAAATTGGGAACCAAAATCCAATTTCCCCCTCGTCTGGGCAGGTTCCGCAGACCAATTTAAACATGGCCTTTAGTTTTGCTGCCGTTGCAAATTGTCATGGGACATTTGTGTCAGGAGCGATAAGATTTGCCAGTCTCGTCGGGCACACATTTACGACATGCCCTCCCGTCTTCATTCAGAACTGCGTTTTTTTAGTGAGTTTTCACGGCCATCCATCGATGTGTTGCTGATTGCTTTCCGAGACAATTTTTGTGGCGTCATGTAAAATTCTACTGCACAACTGTCACTATCAGTACCTCGCAACTTCGAGAGACCATGAATTATCGAAATACGCGTCCGTTGTGCTCGACGTAGAGAGCGTCCGGGATAGTTCAGTCCTCGACAGCTCCCTCCCCGAGTCCTCGAGAAAGGATGCCGCCCCATTCCCAGGTTGTCTAACCAGGAGTCACATCTTGGCGGATGGAAAGAAAAGGTATCTGTTTGGCTTGGAAGTCAGAACTCGGGATCCTGAGCTACGCTATGCAAAGCAGAAAAACTCTCTCAAAAAGTGTCAAGTCTGTCTCTTTTGCGGCCCCACTGCCAAGGAATAAATGTTCCTCTGAGAAATCACGGAGCCGAGCTCGGAAGCCCCGCCCTGGTGAGCCTCCATTTCAGTGAGTGAAATCTTCGCTTCCGGAAATCTGCGGGTTTAACAGTAAGGGGTTTTGAAGTGGATGGGCGGTTCTTGACGACGAGGGAAATGAAATAGACGGTTACGGAAATATCATCCGGCGGGCCATCCAAAGGGAAGAATCATGATAAGTATTATTACATACCTAGTAGTCTACATAGGAATTGAACATTGTTTGACTTTGGACAGATACATTATTCTGTAGACGAGACAGGAGAGAGATATGTACAGTCGTGCATCGTGTACATACCAGACATGACCGGACCCGCGTTGCCGAATCTACCTCCAAAACATGCAGCTATCCTGACCGAAACTGTAGACATGAAGTTCACTCACCCAGATTCCGGGCGTAAGTGTTTGATAAAGCGGAGCCAGATTCCTCTTGTGCCCGCATTTGCGATGACAGCACACAAAGCGCAAGGAAAAACTATGGATTTTGTTATCATGGACCTCGAGAGCACGAGTTGGACCGAGGCACCGTATGTGATGTTATCACACGCCACATCTTTGGCTGGTGTCTATATTCTGCGGCCATTCAAGCAAAAAGTCATCCAGCGACATCCCAGTCAAGATGTACGCGAGGAGTTCCGTCGTATTGACATGCTATCCCATCAGACCACCATGGATTATGGGACAGTTGAAGAATCAGCAGAGGCCCAGAGATACTTGGTGTCAAATTTCTCCGTCCAGGCGTTACTGAATCGGGACGAAACCATGGGAGACGCCGCAGACGACGACGCGCACCGCTTGGCCGCGCAGTGATGCACTGAGGGGCCCTATTTTGAACCTCGGGATCCAACAGGGCCCTCAGAGGCCCTATTGCCCTATTGTGAGGGCCTGGAGAGAGGGCCCTCACTCGGATTTATGTCCCAAAATGGAAATTTTCAAACTCAATATTACTGACTCGTCTAACCCACGTATTCGTCTTCTGAGGGAATTTCTACACCACCATCGTCGGGAATCTCATCCTCTGCGGCGTCTGCAGCAGCATTCGCAGCATCACACTCATCCTGCGCCTCGATCTCAGCACGTGTTGGACAGTAACCCTACAAAGTTTGTTTAAACAATCGGCGTCTCAACGTAAAACCCTGTTCAAGCAATGATTTACTTAATCCTGGTTCAAACCGGGTTGAAAACATGAAGCAAAAGGAACACTCACGGTGGGATTCGAACACACACCGGTTGAGTACACAATTCATAAGCAGTGAAGTAAGATCCAACTGAACTATAGGACCATTACCAAATGGGTGCACAAATGCATTGAAGAACATAAAACAGGCAAGGTTACTCTTTCAAAGTACAAGTCCATCACACCTTGAGCAGCCGTGATATTTAAGCAGTTCAAGGTCACTTCAGAAGCTCTCACATGCTAATTCCCTTCAATGCATTCAAAGCATCCAAAATTGCAAGGGGACATCAGTTTGTCTTTCATCTGTAGTCAGTAACTCGAGCATCAAGTCGTTGAATTTCCTTGTCTGTTACGGGGGTTGCATACAGAAAGGCACTGAAGTATTGGAAGTACTTTGCCATGCTCTTTTTCGATACATACTATTGTTACATGGTATTGAAAAGAATTCAGTCCACAGTTCGGAAGCAATACAACGACACTTGTTGAGATTTAAAACAGCCATTCTTGTTTTCAAATCAGACATGAGTAAGGCTGTAATACTCCACCCCTTTGCATCGGTTGCATGGTGTACTGGTTATTGATATCTCCCTTCCATTTGTGGAGAAACCGGGAGGTCCGAAGTTCAACTCCCCTGGGTGCCTCAAATTCTTACATTTGTCCCATTGAACAGTATTTAATCAGTGTTTGAACATTCTTTAAATCCTCTTTGATCCCATTTTGATCCAAACACTGATTAAACCCCGTTTTTCAATCCCAAGGTTTAAACCCCTCATCCTAATGTTCTCCTCGGTGATGAACACCATTAAATAAATCATTGCTTAAACAGGGTTTTACGTTAAGACGCAAATTGTTTAAACAAACTTTGTAGGGTTTTATCTACACAAGCTCCGGCAGGAGGCTCCGCTGCTAGTGCTTCTCATTCGGTGCCTGGCCCCTCGACTGCATTCTATGCTCGACGTGATGCACCTGCTCCAGATCCGCGTACGCAAAAAAGCAATCTGTTCTCACGTCATACTGATAGACAAAATTAGTGAGCACCGGAATGTCGCTCCATAACTGGACTCAACTCAATTCCGAGTTCACCTTTGTCGAGGAAAATGGTGAGCATGCCGACATTGCTGCTGGGGATCGACAGATTGACGAGAGCCTCGTGAATGAGATCTTGGATCGCATGGAGCCAGATACTGGGACGTCGGAGGCTGAAACTCAGCCGGCAGAAGCTGTTGATGAATCGGTTCTTCATGCGCAACTAGTATCCGTGAAGGCCCGGCTCGACGAAGTGATGGCAGCTGCAGGGAATTTCGGGAAACCACTGTGTTATTTGCGGGGCGATTTTTTTGATAGACCTTCGCATCCTGTTTTTGCACTGGATGAATCCAAGGCAAGCACGGGCCTGGATCCAACAAAACTGTATTGGCGAAGAGTTTTTGTCTGGTTGCCGTACTTACTGCCTGGCTGTCCGGCCCGATTTCTTTATCCTTGTGGGCAACCTTTATCTCGAAATGGTGCGCACACTGAAATCTTCTTCATTTGCTGCTCAAAACTTCATCTATCAGGGTTTAATGACGATCCTATTGCGTGCCGCGTTCGCGACATACCAGATGATTTTTTCCTGTTTACGAATCGGTTCATCTGTGATGGCAGACGGTTGAACGCCACCGGATGTGGCCAAAGTTTGCAGGGTACAGACCCACATATCCTGGCCCAACTCCCCCGACAACTGCAGGTCGCATTTCCTGGTATGTCCCTTCACAATATGATGATCAGTAAATTTAACATGCTTAGCATATATCTCTGCGCGAGGCGCCATCTCAAAATTGATGATGCGGCTCATGTGCAACACCTTTTCAACCCGAATGGGTCCTTCTCCATTTTCCGAGATGGTCTCCGAGATCCAGTACCTGTCCCATGCGGACGGGGAATTGATGTATACTGCCACTGCAAATTTTTATGGCCAGACTGGGCTCAAACAGTACTCTGCATTCGATGATTGCTATGGATACGCTGGCTCCCCTCCCTCTGTTCCATGGCTTAAAGGTCTTTTCACAGACTATATGTCTGCTCATCGAATTTATATTGAACGTGATATCGCGACAAAACCTGCTACGGTCGTCAAAGCAGACCATACTTTCGATGTCGGTCTATTCTGATTTTTTAAAATGTCCTTTGGTTTGACTGATCCCTTTTTATTTAGTTCCTAAAGTATGTTGGCGCGCTGAAGGGGGAACGAATCTTCACCACTGCCTACACCCTCGTGAACGAGTATGAAGAGGTCCGAGGCCACTCTCTGACCGAATCAAAATCACTGGAGTTTGTGAAGGACATGTTCGAGGGCATCCAGCAGGGACTCAAGGACACTGATTCGATGGTCGCTGTCCACGACTCTAACTCGGATGTCATTGTCCATGACTCAAACTCGGATGTGGGCACAATCATTGTTTCTGACTCGGACAGTGATAACCTCCTGGACTTGCAATACCCACCATCGCTGCCATCGGTCATGCCCCGATCACTTTGGACCTCTGTGTCGATGTCGCAGTTGCGTTCTGGGCCCACGAGGTATGTGGAACAATGTGATTTGCAATATTCCGTCCACTGAGCACGGTGAAATAACTTGGTCCGCGACCTTTCCTAATAAAAGTTTGGTTCCGTCCAGCCCTGGCGGAACCCCGTTCCATGCGTCTTGGAGATGTGGTGCTGGAAGACTTCAAGGCTTACCTGAGGAAAAAAGGACTCCCTGCAGGTGCCCGGATTGAGCGCTATCTCGACATCAGTAATACTTTCCTGGATGTCGCACACCGCTGGGTGCCATGCTCTTGGTCCGAAAAAATCAGTATCTTTGGTCGGGACAAGGTCTTGTATTTCCGAACTCATGGAACCGATGTCGCATTGCCATCGCACTATGTTGACCTCCTCCCCTGATATCCAATATCTAATATGTTTTCACTGACACACTTACCGCTTTTATTACTTTATTCTTCACCGAATTATTGCTCTATTCTTTACCTACCTCCTAGATCTATCTCAAAAGGGCACAACAGCAACTTTACTGGCCCCAATATACCAGATCTTTGATCGTAGATCCACCCTTTGGACCACAATCTTATGTTATGATCCAGCGCGACTCGGAACAATTTTGGGAATTTCTCTGATTGAAAGTATTGGGGCCCGCGTAGTAAGCGTCAAAATAGGCCTGACAACCATCTATCAGTCCCTGAGACGACCCTGGCCCGGCAGAAAAATGTACCAGATGTGCAGGTGGCCACGCGGAAGCGAGCACATCGAATGAGTTTGAATGTGACATGTGTACACTCTTATATTCTTGTGGTACTGCCGGAACAGCCATCATTCCCCCCACCTTGTTCTCTCCTCCGCCTCGACAGCTCGTCCTGTCCCATGTCCGACTCAAGGAAAGCCAGAAGAAAGCGAAAGGCTGATCAACTTGCAGACACCCTACTATCAGCAACTGCCTACCGGGCCACACTAGGTAGTGGGCCACTTGCATAATACAATGTGTTGTGATGTACAATCCAGAGATTTGGTGACTATGGGATGGAATACGACCTATGAGGACACTGTATGTCAAATTTGGAGGCAGAGTGACGCGGCGATAAAAACTGTGGGAGGTTTTTCTTCAAGATGCCGGCATGGGAACACCATTTCTTATCTCCAAGCAGCCCTCTGGCTTGTCTTTTGCTTATTTCTCCCTTAATTTGTCACCGATTCCCAAGATTCGGGGCTCGTTTTCCGCATGTCAATTTTGCCCCCTCGAAGGTTTCTTCGCCCACCAAGAGCGAATTAAACCAAGTGTCTGCGCAGACCGAATCTGATAAGAAGAACTATGAACTTATCAACAAGAGGATCGCTGAGCTCCAGAGGGTGCTCAGTGGAATTAGGGCCACTCCGGTTCAGCAACCAGGTATAGTTCCACGCAAGAACTCCACGCAACAGAGGGCGCAAGAGCACGTTGAAAACTTGCTGCAACCAAAGCAACTGGCTACAGCGAAGAGATCAACTCCTGGTCGCATCGCAGCAGGTAGTTTTATCGATAAAGCTACATCAGCCATTTGACAAATCCGCTGCAGAGTTTTCGGGGTTGTTAGGTTTTTTTCCAACACGAAACTGGTCTGAAATGTGAGATCTTCCATAGTCTTTGCGCGTCGCTCGCGATCTACTGGACAATATGGTGCCAAATAACCCACCCATGACGCGCCTAATAGCCATTAGGGGCTCTGCCACCCGTCTCCGAGAGAAGAAACTCAGAGAACGCGAACGCCGACGCAAAAGGCACCTAATCACGGCTTTGCTGTGTACACTGGTCGCATTCACCACCGCGTCGCTTGGCCTCACGATCGAAAATCCCATCCCTATGCATACGTCCCTGCTCACTGGGCAGATGTGGCTCAGTGAGCTCCTCGATGGCCATCCTGGTCGCTTTCGAGACCAGATTGGGGTGGCAAAGCATGTCTTTCACCGCCTCTCCTTCGAGCTGCAGGCATTCTCAGGCCTGGTCAGCACGAAGTATGTCTCTGCCGATGAGAAACTCGCCACCTTCCTACACTTTGCGCGCACTGGGTGTAGCACTCGGATGCTCCAAGAGCGCTTTCAAAGAAGTGCAGATACAATCAATCGGTATGTTCTTGTCCTCTTGCTGGTGGAGCATGTATTGAATATTCCCAGGTCTATATACACCATTCTTCACCTCCTTGTCGGCTCTTTCTACCAGAAACATTTGCACCTCCCTCCCGATGAGACCCCGCCTGAAATAAAAAACAATTCGAAGCTTTATCCGTACTTTCGCAATGCACGTGGTGCCATTGATGGATCGCATTTTCACGCCTGGGTCCTCGCTGATTCCATGGCCCGTTACCGCAATCGAAAGGGTTTTATTGGACAGAATGTACTTGCGGCATGCAACTTTGCCATGCTCTTTGTCTATGTCCTCAGCGGCTGGGAAGGGAGTGCCTCTGACTCGGCCATATTCGAGTATGCACGTGCCCGTGACCTTGCTATCCCCTCTGGCAAGTACTATTTGGCAGATGCGGGCTTTCCTCTGTGCGATACATTGTTGACCCCATTTCGCAATGTGCGCTACCACCTCAAGGAGTGGGGAACCGTCCGCCAGAGGTTAGTAATTAATTCACGATGCTTCAGTGGGACTTACTCTTGCCTTTTCAGGCCCAAAAACGCCAAAGAGCTCTTCAATTTGCGTCACGCACAAGCCCGCAATATCGTCGAGAGGATTTTCGGTGTGGTTAAGCGCCGATGGTCCCTTTTTACGTCCGCTCCAGAGTATCCAATGGCAACACAAGCCATGTTCATCCCCGCGATCAGTGCTTTGCACAACTTTGTCCGCATCCACGATGGGGACGACGACGCAGAAGATCTTGCTGCCCAGGATACACCGGAACGCGAGGAGGCTCGGCGCCTCAGCAGATTTGTCGAGACAGAGCCACACGAGATTTCTGTGGAGGAGCTCGGGTGGAACATCCCTCCCGAGGAGACGGTGCGTGCTACGGTGCGACGTGACAGGATCGCGAATCAAATGTGGACGGACTACGTTACTTACTTACAAGACCATGGCGAGGAGCCCAACACGTAGAATACGATTACAATGTGCCTAGCATACAGGAATTTCGGAAACAAATGAATGATGTGATATAGTAATTAAAGCGTGCTGTCTTCGAGGATAGAGCGGATGAATGCAGTACGTGTGCTCTTTTTACGAGACCCAATATATGTCTGCGCGACAGCGGTGTCCTTCGTGAAGAGACGCATTACATGCACCTCTTCGTTGTCCGAGAACTCACCGTCGTCCTCCATCTGCCTGATTGCGCGCTGGCGAACCTCCGGGCTTCCAACCGTATTGAGGGCGGTGGCGACGCGCTCGATGGCACCAGCCATCTCGCTAGCAGCCTCGGCATTGCGCTTGCGCCTCTTGCTGCCAGAGGTGGACGATGGCGATGCGGCTCGCTTTTGACGTGGACGGACGGGGGACGATGGTGTCAAGTCGTTGTCTGGCGTCTGCAGACGAAGGACATCAGCTCATGCCTGTGAATGGATGGATAACGTACTGCTCGGGAAAGATTCAGGCCATCAGGGCTGGGAGAGCTGTGATTCGGGGTCGCCGGGGGGTCGCCTTGAGTGGCAGATGCTGTCGATTGAGTGATTGCATCCATGGACTGCGTCTGCGACACCCCGCCGGCATGGAACACACCAGCACCGGTTGCGACGATGCCCTCCACGAGGAAGAGTATATCGTCATACAGGGTGAACGGGGTCTTCCTCCAGCGCTTGGCTTTGGGTTTTTTCTAAAGGCAGATTAGCATAGAAATACCGGATGAAAAAGAACACAAATACTGCGAGGTACTCGGCCCAGACGTCGTCGCTAGCTGTGACCAGCTTGAGCCCATCATCCCATCCAAACCCGGACTGCTTGCGCAGTGTCTGTACTGAGAGAAAGGCCTTCTTCAGCTGTGGAGACATGAGATGAATTCCGACTGTCAGCTGCCGTACTCACGTTGCCGTAGTGGTCCTGGATCTTCTCGGCAGTCTTCATGGGACCAGGGCTGTCCTTGAGGGCCTCCACACAGCCGGCCCACGTCTGCGGCTTCCAGCCGCTCTCGGATTGGAAGCCTTGCTCCTTGGCCCAGCGCAATTTATTGATCAGTGTGGCGTCGTCCGTGTCGGTCCAGGAGCAGCGCGGCCCGGCATCCTTTTTCTTGCCCATGGACAGTAGAATTTATTGGAAATTTGAAGACAGAAAGAACGAGTGTGTAGCGAGGTAGAGACAAGTTAATGGGCTTATGTACTATGTCTGGGGAGAGAACGTGAAATTCAAGTTTTTCAAGTTGCAAAAAAAGCGAAAAATGAGAGAAAAAGGGAGGGAGTATCAGAAAATCAAAGAGCTCACCTGACCGCGAAATCGGAGTCCCAACCGTCCCGTAGTCTGCCCTAGACAAATCACAAAACTTGAATTAACTTGAATCTCGGCTCCGCGTGGATTGTTCCGAGAATTCAAGTACTAAGTGCCACCGGCCCGGATGGCCTAAGTCTCAGCCAATCAAATTCAAGATGTTTGTGTTGTCAGCGGGCGCCTGTTTCAGCCCGCTGTTGCCGCAACAAGCGCTGTCTCGTCGCTTCTCGATTTCTGCGCTCTCTGGTGCTCTCTATTTCTGTACTTGTATGGAAGGCACCGCTTTTCTATCGCACTCGCTCCCGCCCGCTTAGTTCGCCGTCTGAGCTTCAAAACCAGGTACAATATGAAGTAAATAAATTGCTCTGAAACTACTAGCGTGAACACGATCAGCTTCCGCGGGTCTGCGCTGCATTCTCCCGTTGCAAAGTGCGTTCCTCCCTCTCGCGTGCCCGGTTCTTCTTCAAAGGGGGATGCCCGCATATACACCACTTTTTGCCGCCCGAACCCCGACAGTTGTGCCGCTTCGGACAAACAGCCTCCACACACAGGGCACAGCGTCTCGTTACTTTTGCCTTCTGAGTTGCAGGACCTGGTGTAGGTGTGGAGGCACCAGGCAGCAATGTCTGTTGCACGACGACAGGCCGGATGAATTGAGGTGCAGCCAACTGCGCAGGCTGTGGGGCCGGCTGTGGAGTAAATTGCACAGAGGGCAACATTGACTCCGCAGTCTCGTTTACCTCATCGCTCTGCATGGACGACTCGCCAGATTCCAATTCAGGGATCTGGGAGTCACCAACATCTTCTCCATCTTCTTCCTCGGCCATCGGATTGAAAGAAGTTGGAACATTGTCGCCTGCGACAGATAAAATCAGCGCAGATTTTGGAAGAAAAGAAGACGAGTCAAACCTGCAATAGAGAGGTCCACTTCGCCGTCGGGAACAGCTTCGGGTAACGGAATCGCAGGTAGAGCATTAGTATAATTATTGTCCGAATTGAGAATGTCGAGAAGCGGCTTCCGCGCAGTGAAATTGATACCGGTGGACAGTGTGGAACGTTCCGATTTCCAGAGAATGGTCTTTTTATGGTGCGCTTCAAGTTGTTGAGGTAGTTTGTAGTAAATTCGGAGGTTGGAGTCGGTTACTGAGCGTGATTGGGCGTCCACGAGTTCGTTCCAAAATTGTGCAAGCTTGAGGAAGTCGATGTTCTTCCAGTGCTCGTGGGGTGGATAAACCTTGGCACCCTTTCTGAATTTTGCGTGGTTAATATGTGCCTTGAAAGTGATGTATTCCTGGTGCGTATGCACTGGAACCACCGCCGCAAGAGTCCGCTGACGAAGTTGGAGGTAGCGGTACCGGTTTATGGACTTGGTACAGAGGCGCGTCATGACATGCACTGGTGTATCACGATGGTGAGGTAGACCAGTGATGTGTGGGCGAGGAAGTGTAGTGATTTTGAGATTTTCAGCAAGTGATTTGTCGATAGGGAGGATGCCAATGGTTTCGGAAGTGGCGATCCGAGTCGGGAGCACACGGGGAAGAGGGAAGGAGGGCTTGCAGCCGACTTCAATAGCAAGTTCGACGATCTCGTCCCTGATCCAAAGTGCATAATGGCCGCGATACTTTTTGCCCGTGCGGTTATGAAACCCGACCTGGCAAGCGTCAGAAGACTGAACAGGATCGAAAAAAATGAACAGAATACCCTCATGTTTCGACGCAAAATCCAGTTAATTAAAATGCACTCTGCCAATTCTGGAGAAGCTCGCAGGGAGCCAAAAATGCGACGAACGACCATATGGAATCCACCCTCGAGCGAGTTCGTTCCTCGCACGGTGCGGTAGACGTTGAGCCCATCACGGTCCTTTCCCATTAGATAGTAAAGGGGGATACCAGGAGGATCCGAGAGGTACCCCTCTCGCGCGGTTTGAAGGAGATGTTGGACCATTTCTTTGGCTTCATCTGAGAAGAAGGGGCCGTTGCTTTTCTTCGTTGAGCACTGGATGTCCTGGTATGCGTTGAACAATTTATCGAGTCGGCCCAATAGCACGGTGCGTTCCGGAATATAGCGGCGGATACGGCGGTTGAGAGTCGAAGACTTTGCGCGCTTGTAATACTCCCAGTCACCTCCGTTCTTCTCGATGACAGCTCGGACAGCACATTCGTCCGAATGATCCCGGACAAAGATGGCCTCGCTGAAGTCGTGGCAAATGCTTTGAATGCCGAATGTTTTTTTGACAAGAGGCGGAGCAGTCGGTCCATGTAATGGAACGCGTCATCGAGAACACGACTGGGAAGCTTCTCCGACTGCTGCATGAGGGTAAAGGTACGCTCGATGCCTTCCATCAGTGCAGCCACGGAAGTATCCTATAATATATAATGAATCTGGATCGAAAATAACACCATGTTGCGCACCTCGTTGACGCTGTCATCAAAGAATGTATTGTTGAAAAAGCTGCTATCAATTCCAGGCATCTCGTTGTCCTGGTTACACTGTTAAAAATGTAACACCTGGAAGCAGTGTTAAATACCGGATTGCCCTCGAACTCGGTGTCTTCATCAAAGTCAGAGTCAAAATCATCGTCATCTTGGTCTGAATCCTCGCATGCGAATGTATCCTCCATGTCCTTCTCGGTCAAATTTTCGAACTCGATGGAAGGAGAAATTGAAGGGGTAAACTCTGGGATATGTTGGGAGTTGTCGGGCGGAGCGGGCACAGAAAATACACGGGAAACGATGCGAGCCGGCACTGGAGCGGTTTCGCCGCGAGAAATAAGCTGTGAGGTGCTTACAACCGCTTGTCCGCCATGCGCAAAGATCCATTCGAGTGTTTGATTGTGCAATTTGTGAAGAGAGCCTGGAACTAGAACCTACGGGACGCCGTAAGAAATATCAACACAAGGAGTTGAAGAGAACCAACCTTCGAAATCTCAATGAGAGAACGTGACGCGCTCACATTAATTCGCTTTGTGAGTCCGTGCTCATCCATAATCGCGTCGAGGTAGCCCGGATGGTGACCAACAATTGAGCCTTCCGCCACCGGCTTGCAAGCCTGGATGAGTGTTACACGCTGCCCGTGAGTCACCGATTGGGTGGGCTGTAACGGTAACCCGAGAGAATCAAGATGACTGAGCGCAAGATAAATTTGCCACTGGCAGTCGATCTCCCGAAACAGCAAGGTATTTTGCTCCGCGGGCGTTAAGGACCAAGGATACGAAAGATGGTAGGGAAATGAAAAGGACTTTCGAAGAACTAGACCCGAAAGTGCAGAAAGTGAAACTGATGGATCATCGACCACCGCTTTCAATTTGGCGTATTTTCCCAAGTCGAGTATGGGCGCATTTTTTGCCTTTGCGAGTGTCGCGATTTCGGGGAGTGAGAATGCATCCGAAATTATCTGGAGGTTCTCGCGTATCGAATGTCCGATCTTGATAATTGTGGGGTTGGTGAGAATTGCCCGCAAAGAAGGAAGAATCTCGCTCCGCGAAGTCAGAGCTGCAACCTACATATCGAATCAATCAATGTACTTGAATAGAGTATGTATGTAAATCTATACCTCGAAGACGACAATCTTATCCTGCGTCCGGAGTTGGATAATCTCCAGACGAGGCGGCCCGTCTTTGCGTTGTTGTGTCTTGATTGCAAGCGCGACCAAAGAAAGCGGTGTGGTTGGAGTAACAATATCCACGAGAATATCATTTGCTTCGTCCTCAATCTCCATTGAATCAGAGACGATGGTGGTTGGGATTCCAGAACTTGGTTCAAAGGTGGGAAGGTCTGTCCACTCGGTAATCGGCTCAACGTCCTTGATCAACGAGCTGTTGATAGACTCGTGAAAGGACCGCTCCACTGAAAAACATCAGACTTTTCACCACGGAAGAATGAACTGCTCACGTTGTGGTGAATCTGTGTAAAATATCTCGGTTGGCGGATGGTTCGCATTCTTTAACCCTTCCTGAATTCTCTCGAACAATTCTTTAACAAATGCCAACGACTTGGTTTGAGTTAAGGAGTGCGCTCGGACCTCTTCGAACTCGTTAAGCAGAGTATATGCAGCGATGAAGATCTGTTCCCCCTTCAAGTCCCCCATGTACTTGAGGAGCTAAAATAAAATGAGGGTCAGGCCGTCATTTACGATATTTGTAAGTTGACACTAACCTGGAATGTATGGTCCCCTGCCGCCACGGTCAATGGCAATGATGCAATAAATCGTTCGATGAAGATGCGATACGCAGAAACATTGATATCGGTGCTGGATCTCGGAAACTAGTTCAGAAAACGGAGCAGGACCGAAGCGTGCGGCAAATGTATTTGACATTTGCGCCATCATGAGCTTTGAAATGGCACCGCGTGCGGATATATATGCTGCATAAATGTGAGCGACTCGATAGATGTATTTTGGAAAGACAGATACCTGGGAATGCCACCTGTACAAACCGCGGAAGCTGCGCAATAATATGGGGATCGGTACCCTGGTGGTTGGTTCCACATCCCGGTGAATCTTTCCGTCGGTCATCGCAAATAAACCGATTTGTGAGAAGGAAAAAATCAGCTGGCATTGAACGAACTCGGCGAGCGATAGGATTGTCATTGAAGCCTTGGCGAAAAAAATAATTAAAACAGGTGTGCGACTGGAACATGGGACAGACCTTTGCGAGATAAAGGCTTACCACAAGTACACTTGAAGCGTTCAGGATGGCCGGGAAGGAAGTTCGGCAACCACACAAATATTTTGCGGTGATATACGGCAGTTGGATCAAGGCCACGGCCAAGGGCGAAGACAGGATGCGGGGGCCTATCATAAAAATCACCCCGTTGATAACAGAGGGGTTGTCCATGAGCTTTAATTTCATCAGTGAGTCTCTTCTTCGCGTCGCTCAATTGCTTGAGATTGCGGACTCTTGATCGCAAAATGCAGCCTCCTCTGTATCTAGATTTTCCTCGCCATTCTCCGGGGGATCTTCTATGAGACTTTCGTCGATGATGCAATCTCCTGCAGCAATATCCGCATGCTCATCGTTTTCGTCGATGTACGCCAGCTCTTCATTGAGCTGTGCAAGATCACCTACGGAAATCGGTGGTGGACGGGTGACTGTTTGTGTGTAAATTGATACTCATGCATCACATTAAAATTGAATTGAAATACCAGGAATCGTCGAAGCGGATATGGGTGCTGCCTGAGCACGTGAAGGCCCGAGAGCGGACCAAGTTGATCTCCCAGCTGAGGCAGAAGCAGTGGCGGGGTTGCCTCGAGGAACAGCAGCATGGGTGTTACGAGGAAGAAAAATGGGGCAATGGGCCGCCGAGAGCCACTGGTATGGGAGGTGGATGCCCGAGCGCGTTCCTGTAGCAGCGGCGTAGGTGAACGGCCGAGAATTTGCAATTTTGCTTCATTAGGAGGTCTTCCCGCTCCCTCCCGAGCACCACCGTGAGTTCCTTTTGGTTTTTTAGGATCCTTTGGCTTCTTGGGGTTCCTGGGTGGACCAGTTTGCGGTGACTTCGAGTGCCATGAAAGCTCAGAGAGATACGCGTTGCGTTTCAAAATCACGCGTGACTTATGCCATAAGACGTGGTTACGGACCGATTCGCGGACGGATCACAACTGCGATCAGTCGCATCAATCACGGGATGTGGCTTAAGTACTTACGCCTCCCCTGACACCTTTCATGAGCCAAGGCTTATGTACTATGTCTGGGGAGAGAACGTGAAATTCAAGTTTTTCAAGTTGCAAAAAAAGCGAAAAATGAGAGAAAAAAGGGAGGGAGTATCAGAAAATCAAAGAGCTCACCTGACCGCGAAATCGGAGTCCCAACCGTCCCGTAGTCTGCCCTAGACAAATCACAAAACTTGAATTAACTTGAATCTCGGCTCCGCGGGATTGTTCCGAGAATTCAAGTACTAAGTGCCACCGGCCCGGATGGCTAAGTCTCAGCAATCAAATTCAAGATGTTTGTGTTGTCAGCGGGCGCCTGTTTCAGCCCGCTGTTGCCGCAACAAGCGCTGTCTCGTCGCTTCTCGATTTCTGCGCTCTCTGGTGTCTTATTTCTTACTTGATGGAAGGCACCGCTTTTCTATCGCACTCGCTCCGCCCGCTTAGTTCGCCGTCTGAGCTTCAAAACCAGGTACAATATGAAGTAAATAAATTGCTCTGAAACTACTAGCGTGAACACGATCAGCTTCCGCGGGTCTGCGCTGCATTCTCCCGTTGCAAAGTGCGTTCCTCCCTCTCGCGTGCCCGGTTCTTCTTCAAAGGGGGATGCCCGCATATACACCACTTTTTGCCGCCCGAACCCGACAGTTGTGCCGCTTCGGACAAACAGCCTCCACACACAGGGCACAGCGTCTCGTTACTTTTGCCTTCTGAGTTGCAGGACTGGTGTAGGTGTGGAGGCACCAGGCAGCAATGTCTGTTGCACGACGACAGGCCGGATGAATTGAGGTGCAGCCAACTGCGCAGGCTGTGGGGCCGGCTGTGGAGTAAATTGCACAGAGGGCAACATTGACTCCGCAGTCTCGTTTACCTCATCGCTCTGCATGGACGACTCGCCAGATTCCAATTCAGGGATCTGGGAGTCACCAACATCTTCTCCATCTTCTTCCTCGGCCATCGGATTGAAAGAAGTTGGAACATTGTCGCCTGCGACAGATAAAATCAGCGCAGATTTTGGAAGAAAAGAAGACGAGTCAAACCTGCAATAGAGAGGTCCACTTCGCCGTCGGGAACAGCTTCGGGTAACGGAATCGCAGGTAGAGCATTAGTATAATTATCGTCCGAATTGAGAATGTCGAGAAGCGGCTTCCGCGCAGTGAAATTGATACCGGTGGACAGTGTGGAACGTTCCGATTTCCAGAGAATGGTCTTTTATGGTGCGCTTCAAGTTGTTGAGGTAGTTTGTAGTAAATTCGGAGGTTGGAGTCGGTTACTGAGCGTGATTGGGCGTCCACGAGTTCGTTCCAAAATTGTGCAAGCTTGAGGAAGTCGATGTTCTTCCATGCTCGTGGGGTGGATAAACCTTGGCACCCTTTCTGAATTTTGCGTGGTTAATATGTGCCTTGAAGTGATGTATTCCTGGTGCGTATGCACTGGAACCACCGCGCAAGAGTCCGCTGACGAAGTTGGAGGTAGCGGTACCGGTTTATGGACTTGGTACAGAGGCGCGTCATGACATGCACTGGTGTATCACGATGGTGAGGTAGACCAGTGATGTGTGGGCGAGGAAGTGTAGTGATTTTGAGATTTTCAGCAAGTGATTTGGCGATAGGGAGGATGCCAATGGTTTCGGAAGTGGCGATCCGAGTCGGGAGCACACGGGGAAGAGGGAAGGAGGGCTTGCAGCCGACTTCAATAGCAAGTTCGACGATCTCGTCCCTGATCCAAAGTGCATAATGGCCGCGATACTTTTTGCCCGTGCGGTTATGAAACCCGACCTGGCAAGCGTCAGAAGACTGAACAGGATCGAAAAAATGAACAGAATACCCTCATGTTTCGACGCAAAATCCAGTTAATTAAAATGCACTCTGCCAATTCTGGAGAAGCTCGCAGGGAGCCAAAAATGCGACGAACGACCATATGGAATCCACCCTCGAGCGAGTTCGTTCCTCGCACGGTGCGGTAGACGTTGAGCCCATCACGGTCCTTTCCCATTAGATAGTAAAGGGGATACCAGGAGGATCCGAGAGGTACCCTCTCGCGCGGTTTGAAGGAGATGTTGGACCATTTCTTTGGCTTCATCTGAGAAGAAGGGGCCGTTGCTTTTCTTCGTTGAGCACTGGATGTCCTGGTATGCGTTGAACAATTTATCGAGTCGGCCCAATAGCACGGTGCGTTCCGGAATATAGCGGCGGATACGGCGGTTAAGAGTCGAAGACTTTGCGCGCTTGTAATACTCCCAGTCACCTCCGTTCTTCTCGATGACAGCTCGGACAGCACATTCGTCCGAATGATCCCGGACAAAGATGGCCTCGCTGAAGTCGTGGGCAAATGCTTTGAATGCCGAATGTTTTTTTGACAAGAGGCGGAGCAGTCGGTCCATGTAATGGAACGCGTCATCGAGAACACGACTGGGAAGCTTCTCCGACTGCTGCATGAGGGTAAAGGTACGCTCGATGCCTTCCATCAGTGCAGCCACGGAAGTATCCTATAATATATAATGAATCTGGATCGAAAATAACACCATGTTGCGCACCTCGTTGACGCTGTCATCAAAGAATGTATTGTTGAAAAAGCTGCTATCAATTCCAGGCATCTCGTTGTCCTGGTTAAACTGTTAAAAATGTAACACCTGGAAGCAGTGTTAAATACCGGATTGCCCTCGAACTCGGTGTCTTCATCAAAGTCAAAGTCAAAATCATCGTCATCTTGGTCTGAATCCTCGCATGCGAATGTATCCTCCATGTCCTTCTCGGTCAAATTTTCGAACTCGATGGAAGGAGAAATTGAAGGGGTAAACTCTGGGATATGTTGGGAGTTGTCGGGCGGAGCGGGCACAGAAAATACACGGGAAACAATGCGAGCCGGCACTGGAGCGGTTTCGCCGCGAGAAATAAGCTGTGAGGTGCTTACAACCGCTTGTCCGCCATGCGCAAAGATCCATTCGAGTGTTTGATTGTGCAATTTGTGAAGTGAGCCTGGAACTAGAACCTACGGGACGCCGTAAGAAATATCAACACAAGGAGTTGAAGAGAACCAACCTTCGAAATCTCAATGAGAGAACGTGACGCGCTCACATTAATTCGCTTTGTGAGTCCGTGCTCATCCATAATCGCGTCGAGGTAGCCCGGATGGTGACCAACAATTGAGCCTTCCGCCACCGGCTTGCAAGCCTGGATGAGTGTTACACGCTGCCCGTGAGTCACCGATTGGGTGGGCTGTAACGGTAACCCGAGAGAATCAAGATGACTGAGCGCAAGATAAATTTGCCACTGGCAGTCGATCTCCCGAAACAGCAAGGTATTTTGCTCCGCGGGCGTTAAGGACCAAGGATACGAAAGATGGTAGGGAAATAAAAAGGACTTTCGAAGAACTAGACCCGAAAGTGCAGAAAGTGAAACTGATGGATCATCGACCACCGCTTTCAATTTGGCATATTTTCCCAAGTCGAGTATGGGCGCATTTTTTGCCTTTGCGAGTGTCGCGATTTCGGGGAGTGAGAATGCATCCGAAATTATCTGGAGGTTCTCGCGTATCGAATGTCCGATCTTGATAATTGTGGGGTTGGTGAGAATTGCCCGCAAAGAAGGAAGAATCTCGCTCCGCGAAGTCAGAGCTGCAACCTACATATCGAATCAATCAATGTACTTGAATAGAGTATGTATGTAAATCTATACCTCGAAGACGACAATCTTATCCTGCGTCCGGAGTTGGATAATCTCCAGACGAGGCGGCCCGTCTTTGCGTTGTTGTGTCTTGATTGCAAGCGCGACCAAAGAAAGCGGTGTGGTTGGAGTAACAATATCCACGAGAATATCATTTGCTTCGTCCTCAATCTCCATTGAATCAGAGACGATGGTGGTTGGGATTCCAGAACTTGGTTCAAAGGTGGGAAGGTCTGTCCACTCGGTAATCGGCTCAACGTCCTTGATCAACGAGCTGTTGATAGACTCGTGAAAGGACCGCTCCACTGAAAAACATCAGACTTTTCACCACGGAAGAATGAACTGCTCACGTTGTGGTGAATCTGTGTAAAATATCTCGGTTGGCGGATGGTTCGCATTCTTTAACCCTTCCTGAATTCTCTCGAACAATTCTTTAACAAATGCCAACGACTTGGTTTGAGTTAAGGAGTGCGCTCGGACCTCTTCGAACTCGTTAAGCAGAGTATATGCAGCGATGAAGATCTGTTCCCCCTTCAAGTCCCCATGTACTTGAGGAGCTAAATAAAATGAGGGTCAGGCCGTCATTTACGATATTTGTAAGTTGACACTAACCTGGAATGTATGGTCCCCTGCCGCCACGGTCAATGGCAATGATGCAATAAATCGTTCGATGAAGATGCGATACACAGAAACATTATCTGTGAAGAGTGCCTTCAGATAAGGGACAGACGGTGGAGACCCTGCATATCCTTGTGGGTCATCAAATGCAGAAAATGACTGAACGTTGGTCCGGCCATAGAAATCTGCGGCAGAAAGGTACATCAGCTCCCCGTCTGCATGATATCGGTGCTGGATCTCGGAAACTAGTTCAGAAAACGGAGCAGGACCGAAGCGTGCGGCAAATGTATTTGACATTTGCGCCATCATGAGCTTTGAAATGGCACCGCGTGCGGATATATATGCTGCATAAATGTGAGCGACTCGATAGATGTATTTTGGAAAGACAGATACCTGGGAATGCCACCTGTACAAACCGCGGAAGCTGCGCAATAATATGGGGATCGGTACCCTGGTGGTTGGTTCCACATCCCGGTGAATCTTTCCGTCGGTCATCGCAAATAAACCGATTTGTGAGAAGGAAAAAATCAGCTGGCATTGAACGAACTCGGCGAGCGATAGGATTGTCATTGAAGCCTTGGCGAAAAAAATAATTAAAACAGGTGTGCGACTGGAACATGGGACAGACCTTTGCGAGATAAAGGCTTACCACAAGTACACTTGAAGCGTTCAGGATGGCCGGGAAGGAAGTTCGGCAACCACACAAATATTTTGCGGTGATATACGGCAGTTGGATCAAGGCCGCGGCCAAGGGCGAAGACAGGATGCGGGGGCCTATCATAAAAATCACCCCGTTGATAACAGAGGGGTTGTCCATGAGCTTTAATTTCATCAGTGAGTCTCTTCTTCGCGTCGCTCAATTGCTTTGAGATTGCGGACTCTTGATCGCAAAATGCAGCCTCCTCTGTATCTAGATTTTCCTCGCCATTCTCCGGGGGATCTTCTATGAGACTTTCGTCGATGATGCAATCTCCTGCAGCAATATCCGCATGCTCATCGTTTTCGTCGATGTACGCCAGCTCTTCATTGAGCTGTGCAAGATCACCTACGGAAATCGGTGGTGGACGGGTGACTGTTTGTGTGTAAATTGATACTCATGCATCACATTAAAATTGAATTGAAATACCAGGAATCGTCGAAGCGGATATGGGTGCTGCCTGAGCACGCGAAGGCCCGAGAGCGGACCAAGTTGATCTCCCAGCTGAGGCAGAAGCAGTGGCGGGGTTGCCTCGAGGAACAGCAGCATGGGTGTTACGAGGAAGAAAAAATGGGGCAATGGGCCGCCGAGAGCCACTGGTATGGGAGGTGGATGCCCGAGCGCGTTCCTGTAGCAGCGGCGTAGGTGAACGGCCGAGAATTTGCAATTTTGCTTCATTAGGAGGTCTTCCCGCTCCCTCCCGAGCACCACCGTGAGTTCCTTTTGGTTTTTTAGGATCCTTTGGCTTCTTGGGGTTCCTGGGTGGACCAGTTTTGCGGTGACTTCGAGGTGCCATGAAAGCTCAGAGAGATACGCGTCGCGTTTCAAAATCACGCGTGACTTATGCCATAAGACGTGGTTACGGACCGATTCGCGGACGGATCACAACTGCGATCAGTCGCATCAATCACGGGATGTGGCTTAAGTACTTACGCCTCCCCTGACACCTTTCATGAGCCTATTTTTCACCAGGCTCTCGAGGAAGTCAAATTCGCAGAAATAATACCTGAGCACTTTGGAGTCGCGGTGGCCGAGTGGGAAGAGGCCTTTTATGGAGAGACAGAGAATGTGAAGATAGGGCGCAAGGAGGTCGAGATTGTTCTTCCGTTTGCGGTGTGGTGGCCCCGTGCTGTTGCATGGGCCCAGGGACTAGAACTTATGGTCCGTATTCAAGCCGCAGAAAATGGGGAGATCATAGCATAACTATCAGCGCAAAGGAAATTTCTTGTTGTGCATTAAGGTCTTTGACTCGATGGCATGAATAGAACATGAATTCACGTGTATGTCGGCGCTGTGTGGCATGCAGGCAGAAGATAGAAGGCCAGATTCTCACCGTGTAGAACCTGGGTGTGTCTAGTGCAAATGAAATGTGTGGACTCCAGCAGCAGATTCATGCGATGCTTGAAAGTAATCAATCAGACATTGCACAACGGCTACTCCTAATTTGATCTTCAGTGTAACACTTAGTAGTCAAGCTAGGGACCAAGGACCAGCAAATAGACAGGAGGGACGGCGGACCGTGTCGCCAAACTGCGGTGGGGGTTTTGGCCACTGAGACAACCCCTTATATATGGCCAGAGGACAATGGTGACCCATGCCACTTGGATATGTCCAAAAAAGGAATGTTGTCTTTGTCTCGCCGGTTTGTTTTGGCAATCAATTGGAGTTGGTGACCCATTCAGTAAGTGGCTCTCCATTGTGGTATTATGATTGTTTCGGGTGGATGCCACTGTGCAGGCCACGGAGAAATATTACAATGAAGAGTGCAAGATCTGCTGAACGTAAGTATTCAAACACAATGAAATAAATTAGAATATCAATGATCAGTGAGAAGTACAGCGTGTTAATAGACCTCAAACTCTTCAAATGTGTGCTTACGTAGCTTGGTTATCGTGTAATTTAAAATTTAACATGATATACAGGGACGCGACCGTGTTGTTTACCCGTGTTTGGTTACCGGGTTCTCACTATAAACTCTGCTACTACCGTACGACGACTACGTTCTTCAGGCAGCTTAGACATCGGGAAGAACGGGAGCCCCTCACAAACCTTACCAAATATTCTGGTGATTTTATCGGACACCATGACACGTGCAGAAATGAAACAATCCGCCAACCGGAAACACTCCACCAACAGAAGAGGTACCCTCAGGACCCAAAATTGGCCTATGAAAATTCACAAGAGTGAATTGACATCTGTGATTTCTCTTTATAATAGAGTCTTAGTGTGAGCAGTCAATTGGACTCTCCGTGTGACTGGCATCAAAACTTGAAGTCGTCAACCGTGCTTGACAATGTACGCTTTGTTGGCCAACCTAGGAAAAATGGACATATTTAAATTGATTCTGGGATTCAAATACAGTCATGGTTTGATTCCACACACCCACACATTAATGCAATTCTGACTTGTACAGCGACACACAGCTTGTAAGAATTGATCTACAGATTGCCGAGTCCAAATGAAGTCGAAACTGAGCATCGTCCCATTTTCGGCGATCTCCTCTGTCGTCCGACTCATCTCGGATGCCCTGCAATGGCAAGTCTGGTGCGGGCTGCTCCCAAAAATGCTCCACCTTCGAACCCAAAAAATCCGGGGGCGACAACAAAAACTCTAAATGTGGGAACTGTAGCCACCGCAAAAAGGTGCACACCCCGGCACCAGCCTTACGAGGCATAGAGGGAGTGCTCGCCCAGTATAACCTTGGGACCCTGAACAAGAAGGCCCCTACCGATTCCGAAGCACGGAAAGAGTCTTCCTCCGGTTACCGCCCTTACAAACAATCTGCGAGCAGTGGTGCGTCTGGATCTGGCAAAGTTGTGAGTGACCGAGCAACAATTATTGAATTGTTCCAAACCCGTTGTAAAGGCCAAGGGCAAGGCATCGAAGACCGAGCCCTCCTCGGAGCTTGTCAAAATCAATAGCGTGCAAGTGACTACATGCGGACTTGATGTACGTTATGACGTTTCTGCCAGATCTTCTACTCATTATGCCAGACGTATGGCGAGCTTCGGTTCACGCAGAATCCCCCCCCTGAGGACGTTGAGCGCCTATCGAGGCTTAAATTTGTCGTCTTCAAAACCGCCGACAACGAAGTACTCACCTTCAGGCTGGATTGGACCCAGCAGCAGCTCGACCAGTGGCTCCGTAAGAATTTGCGATTGCTTTTCAAGTTTCTGGACCTTCGTTACCCAGGAAATGCCGCGCCAGGATTTCACTGGGTGCTGCTGGGGAAGTCGTTGCGGAAGTTGTACGTGAAGCATCGTCCACAGATAACAGGTGCAGAGGTCAGCGAGGCCAAGGGTCCTGCGGCACGGAAATATACAGAGCATGCGGTGCGCATCGGTGAGTCTTTATTTGGCGATCTTGGGTCATCTGCTCAATTAATGTATAGCGACCAAGCACAAGATCCCGCAATTCATCAAGAACTCCCTCGAGACCGCCATCAAGAAATTGGAGGCTGGCGAGGAGCTGCTGTCCGACTCTGAAGATGAAGACGAGGAGACGGCACCGAAACCGACCCGCACCAAGGCCAAGCACAAGGAAAAGAAGACTCCGGAATTGATTGTGGTCAAGGACTCGTCGTGCGAGGAGGAGTTGTCGGATGAGTCGGATTCGGATTCGGATGGCGATGATGACAAATCCATCAGTGTCAGCGGACGTCCTCCTCCACGCAGCTCTGTAGACTTGAAGGATGGCAGGCTCCTGCTGGAACGCGATGCTGTTACGGACGGCGGTGAGTACCTTCTCATCCTCCGCCCCCTCTCTATCCCTCTGATACACCTCACCCTCCCGTCTACCTCTCCTCCTCCCTACCATCAACGCTCCCAGCAACACTTTCCGCCTCGCTCTCCCCGCCCCTCTTACACTTGCTGCGCCCCAACGGTTGTTTCACGCGCCTCCCGGTGGCAATCTTGGGCATTGGGCTGTACGAATGTTGCTTAAGTAAGCGATCAATTGACAATTGACGAAACTCATACTAACTTGATTCGTTCGCAGGACTCCAAGCGCGCTCACCCCGTCTCGCAAGGCCGACGCTATCCAAAATCTGGTCGGATCTGCTGCTCAGACCATGCCCCAACTATGACTTGTAAGCACGCATTTATGATCACAATCATCTCACTGATTTGATGTATCTTGGTTTTACTCTTGATTGACCAAGTGCGCTCCAGTACGATTGACAGCCGACCTTTGGGTTCTCTCGGACATCTCGAGCATCCACGTGGGTGAGTAGTCAACCGGTACTGATGCCTCAACTCGTGTGGTAATCCTTTTGTTTAGATCAGGCTCCTCTGGTCAAGGTATACTGGTGTTTTCATCGTAGTCTGTACACTCGCCGTTTTGTCTCGATCGGTTCAATCCATGATTCTCATTTACTGTAAACTCGTTTCCGCATTGATTCGAGAGTGCAACTTCCAGGTCGCCCATTGAAGCTCGGAATTGAATTACGTTGAGCCTGTGAGTATACCGGTTGAAATTACATTTATTAAGGTATGTTCGCTCACTCTCGTGCCGAATCTGATTCAAACTCACCGTGCTTACTAGTGATTACTCAACTTGGACCAGCAAGTCCTTGTCTATGCAAGGCTCGGCGTTCAAACCAGTTAATGCGTCTGCATTCAGATTTGCACTGATGCAGTCCGGCGTAGCACAGGTGACCAGAAACGCCATTGATAATGACAGGTTATCCGAGATAGAGATTGACGCAACTGGCGTTTGAGATAAAGATCCACCGGAGCGGCTAGGGTTCGAGTCGCGCAGGTCGAATTGGATCATTACGCATATTGAATCCCTGCAACAGCGATTCGATCAGTTTACTTCAAAGCCATTAGAACAGAATTAAATTATACACACTAGGCGCGGGCGGGCAGGTAGCGCCGAGTGAGGGCGGACGCGTCGACTCGGATTTTCCTTCCCAACTCCGCCGCATTTAAGTCGCGAGCGTGGCGAGGCTGAATGGCGCAGTCTTCAGGTAGGGGTCGCGAGAGAAGGGCGGGGTGGACAAAGGGCGGGGGGTAGTATTGGGTTTAGTAGAAGCGGGAGCTTGTAGGGCGCACGGGTGGCGTCATGCAGAAGGGGTAAAATTGGACGGGGGCGCAGTGGCGTTCGCTTCGGGAATCGGGTCGCCGTGTCGGCTATCCTTAAAACGGGCTGCCAGGAGAATGTGGATGATGATTTCGGGCTCGAATGATATCAGCACGAGCGGGGAAGAGATATATCTCTCGACGCACTGCGGATACTGAGGGTACTCGCGACGCTCAGTCCCTCCGTCCCACTGCGGAAACTGTATTGGATCCGCGCCGCTATCCATGTCCAGCAGAAATTATCAGGGCTGCGGTTACACGGAAGTTGAATCAAGAGCGAACGGTAGGAAAGCTGTCAGGGGCAGAGACGCCGGCAACGCATCGGGATGAAGCGAAGGAAGAGAGCAATTTGCAATGTGTGTGCGCATGTTCTCCATCAGAGTCCGTATAAAGTAACTTATTTGCTAACTTGACAACTACCAATCTGATCCTGGAACCTGGACCCAGGTTCCCCTCTTTAAGCCGCGAATCGGCCTATAGAAGACTTTGAACTAGGGTTATTTAATTCTCCAAGTGCTTTCTTTCCACTTTGTTCCTGGAACTTTTTTAGCTTCCTTGGTGGTAATACATGTGTTGTATTTCCCTGTCCCTTCAAGCCCTGTCTAAATGCATCGTTGAATATTTACCTCTAGCTTTCTTGTTTCTTGGTTGGTTGGAAACACTCCCTGGTTCGCAAAACTGAGTAGACAACCTCCCCCATTTTTAATATAGATCCGCGACCGCGCCGGGTGCTCGCAGGACCGGTGATTATAAGTTAGGTGAGGAGGTCGGATCCATAGTCCGGACAAATTTTCAAAATTTGCCCTCCAAGGTCACCGCCAGACTCCGGACAAACGTACTTCGATCTCGAAAAGGTCTGAGTTGCAGTCCGGACAAATGGGCGAGCCGCCGCCAAGGTCTCAGGCACCACGAATTCCTCTCGCCCATGCACCCCCTATCGCGTCCACATCCCGTTCCAATAACACCGCATCAACCACCTCGAAATCCGATTCTGGGCCCGTGTCTGGTTCCACAAATGCAACGCCCACCGCCACCATTATTCATATTGATGTTGCTCCTGATGAACATGCGACTTACTTTGATTCGGACATTCCCCCTCATCCGATGGACCTGGATACTCGTACAATTTTGCTGCGCCGCCTACAGATCACCGTCTCGACTCTACCGGTAACCGTTCCTCTTGGCTGCAATACCGACCTGCTGGCGGCATTTTGCGTGGACCCTGTGACGTTGGTCGGGCGTGAAAAGGACGCAATAGCAAGTGCTTGGGAGGATGTGATCCACGACATATTGGATACGTTGACGTGGTCCAAAGACGAACGCCGCTACAGAACCAGTATAGAATTGTCTCACCTAATCAAGCGCGGTGAATTGGGCATGATGGCATTTTCGACCTGGGTCGAGAAGTGCTTTTTCGGACTCAATATCGACGCTGGGATGATGGAAAGTAGACTCGAGCGGGTCATTCAAGCTATGATCTTGCTGTACGTGCGCTTACCCCTCAGATAATTGTTTGACAAACCATCCATATAGCGGCGCGACTACCACTGTTGAACCTTTGATACCGTTGGACCACCCCATGCCTCAGCCGCCCGCAAAATCGGTAGTCAAGTCGAAGCCTACCCCCCTCCTTGCCGGATGCCCTGGACAGGAACTCCCCCTGAAGGACGGCAAGGCGTCCTTCCTTTCCTATCCTCTCGCAATCCATTCTGAGAGGCAACTTCCATGGGGGGTGGAATTCGGTCCGAGGCTGATCATTCGGTCCTACGAGTGCAAACGGCGAGCCCAAAAGTCCGGCGTGTGCTACGAGTGCAACAAGCTTCTTCGCCACGGCATCGTCAAGGGTATCATTGAGCGAAACGCAACTCGAACCCACCCGAATACACCATTCGCATACCTTACTGCCGACGACGCCCAATTCCTTCTCAGAAAGAAGAACGACCAGATTAATGCTTTAAAGCTCTCTGGGTTGATGCTCGCCCAAACGCTGCTCGTGCGCGCGACACATCTCGCAGCACATTCACGGTTACAAATCGCAGTTGGCCGTGGGGACGTCCCGCGGATTCACAGTATTGTGGCGAACTGCATGAAGAATGGAGATAGCATATTCACCTGCGTCGAGAAGATTCTTCGTGCCTCGGACAGCAATTTTTCCGATAAAAGCTACACTCATGCCGAGAACCAACAGGCTTATCTCCTTTGGAAGGTGAGTTAACGGGTCTTCCATCAGTTCACCGAGGAGATTTCGTACGAAGGTGAGCTCCCTGCCCGAATGACTCCCTGCGACGTACTCGGCTTCCATCGTGGATTGCGCGGCAACACTTTGTAAACGGCTGATCCAAGATACAGCACCGCCAGCCAGGAGTACCACCGTACCGGAGGTCGAGCGCAATTTGTCCTTGTCACCAGCCCAGTCTGCATCCGTGTAACAGAGCAGTGTTTGCGAGATGGGTACTGTCGAGTGTCTAGGTCCACGCCGGTATGTGATGCCGAGATCGAGAGTACCTTTAATGTATCTCAAAAGATGCATTAGCGCGTTCCAGTGCTCGATCCCGGGGTTCGAACTGTAGCGGCTCCCGACTCCCACAGCAAAGGCCAGGTCGCCGCGCGTGCCCAGCATTCCATACATCACACATCCGAGAAGACCCAAGTAGTCCTTGTCAGCCATGAGTTTCCGCTCCTCGTGGGTTTTTGGTGACATGTCCTTGGTCAATTTCATGCCGACGGGGAAGGGAGTTGATACGGGTCTGCAGTCTGACATGCCGAAGCGTTCAAGCACTCCCTCGAAGTATTTCCGCTGAGAAATCCGCACAGTACCCGCTTCGAGGTCCTGTTCAATCTCTAGTCCCAAACAGTACGACGCAACGCCAAGGTCCTTCATCTTCAGCCGCGCTGACAGCTTCGACTTGACAGAATCCCAGGTCGCTTTGTCGTTTGTAGCTCCTTGGAGGTCGTCGACATAGAGCGCGATGACAACGATGATGTCTCCGCGTCGGCAAAGGTAGATGCTATGGTCGGATTTGAGGCGCGTGAAGCCGAGGGACTTGAATATGGAGTCTATCAGTCGCTACCATTGGCGAGACGCTTGCTTGAGGCCATAGAGAGATTTGTGAAGGCGTAAGACCATCTCGTCGCCCTGTGCATTTAGTTTCGGTGGAAAACCAGGAGGCTGGGACATATAAATTTCCTCGTCGAGTTCGGCATTGAGAAAAGCGGTAACAACGTCCATCTGGTAGATGGTGAGTCCATAGTAGGCAGCGACGGCAACATAACTCGAAGGGATGTGAATTTGACAACAGGGGCAAAAGTTTCTGTGTAGTCAATTCCAAATATTTGGGTGAAACCACGTGCAACGAGCCGAGCTTTGAATTTCTCGAACTCATTCCACTGGTTCGTCTTCACACTAAACACCCACTTGCAAGTCACCACCTTCCTTCCTTCTGGAAGATCTGCATACTCGAAAGTCCCCGTGTCCACAAGCGAGCCAAATTCGGCCGCCATCGCGTTGGCCCACTCTTCGGATTCAGCACTCGCCATAGCTTGCCTGAACGTCAACGGGACGATAATCGGAGCCTGGGGGACCTTTGCAGCACGGGCTTGAGCTTGCAACTCCTCCTCCTCCTCAAGCTCAGGTGCGTGCTCAAGTTCCACGGCCACCGGCTTGTGCTGATAGCGCCCTTTGGGCAATTTCGAGCGCTCATCTGCCATGTCGGCCAAGCGGGTGGGCAGCCTGCGTGTTCGCGACGGTCTAGGCTCGACGACTGGGACCTCAGGTGCGTACACCTCTTGTTCCTCCTCTTCCTCGGGCTCATATCCTCCGATTTCAGGCTGTGCGGTGGGATCTGGGTTCTCGACGATGGGGGCCGGTTCTGTGGGCTCGGCGGGGTTGATGGAAGTGTTGTTTGGGATGCTCGGAACGATGGGAGGAAGGTTCCTAAGGTCGGTGATCACTTCAGTCCACCCAGAACTTCGTCCGCGCTCATAGAAAGTCACATCGCGCGACTTGTAGACTCTCCGATTGACGCGGTCGTAGCACTTGTACGCCTTCGATTCCGTGCGTGGCACTGTGTAGTAGCCCAATAGGATGCATTTCACCCCTGTCTTTGCCAGGGCCGGACGGCCCTTCACCGGAAGCACCGACACCCACACCTCGCAGCCAAACGGCCTCAAGTGGCTTACATCCTGCTGCTGGTTCTTCCACGCTTCCTCCGGGATGCGCCCATCCAAGGAGGACCGTGTCGGGCAGAAGTTTCGCGTAGTAGCCCCATACGCAACCGCATCCGCCCAGAACCCAATGGAAAGCTCGGCCTCGGCCAGATTTGCTCGAGCACTCTCCTCGAGAGTGCGATTGACACGCTCCGCGACACCGTTTTGCTGTGAGCTGTGCGGTGCCGTGGTCTGGTGGATCACACCATCACTTGCGAGGTATTCCTCAAACTCGTCGGAAGTGAGCTCGCCTGCATTATCGGTACGAAACTTCCCAACTTTATGTCCGGTCTCCTTCTCGACGCGAGCCTTCCATATCCGAAAGCTAGCAAGAGCATCACTCTTCTTCTTCAGGAAATCCACGTCAACGTGTGCACTGTGGTCGTCGACAAAAGTGATGAAGTAAGTGCTGCCGCCAATCGAATTCGGAAACGGTCCACAGATGTCTGAGTGTATGAGCTCTAAAACACGAGAAGCACGCCTCCTTCCCCCTGCTGGGAACGGCTTGCGCGCAGTCTTCCCAGCAAGACACGCTTCACACGAGACATCGTCATCCCAAGCCCCGAGATCCAGCCCATCGACCATCCCTGACACCCAAAGTTTCCTGAGATCGGGAAAGTTCAGATGGCCGAAACGCCGGTGTAGCGTCAGGATGTCGAGGCGCTTACCAGCGGGGGTGAGTGTCTTGGCTTTAAGCACAGATGGGTAGGTGGAGGATGGGGTAGCAGTGGTGTTCACGAGCTCGAGGGTGTAAAGGCCGCCCTTGAATGATGCCTGGCAGAGTGTCTCACCGCGCAGCTTGATGAAGCAAATGCTTCCCTCAAACTCGAGCTTGACGCCAGGGATGGCCGTCAGCTGTCCGACAGATAAAAGCGAGCCGGCGAGCTTTGGGGCATGCAGGGCGCGCGTGAAATGCATGGTCTTGGTGCCAGAACGTGTCTTGACATACTTGCGGAGTGTACCACAACCAATAGCGAGAATCTCGCTGTTGTCTCCGAGCTGGATGGGGATGGGCTTCTTGAGGACGGTGTACGTGATAAATGAGGCACGATCCTTGTCAAGGTGACGCGACGAGCCCGAGTCCACAAATAGTGCATCGGGACGAAGCGCGTTGGTGGCCTTCTTCGTGAGGAGGACCTTCGGCTGCTCGTCATCGACGTCCATGGCGTCGTATGCGACTTGAGCAAGGCGCAGCTTCTCCTTCGCTTGGTCCTTCGCGCTGAGGGGACACTCGCGCTGGATGTGGCCCTTGTTCCCACACCCGTAGCAGCTGACATTCTGCTTCCAATCACTGCCGGTACCTCCTCCTCGTCCGCCACGTCCACCACGTCCACCACCACGTCCACCGCGTCCGCCACGTCCGCCTCCAGAGGCGAAGTACACTTTGATCGCGTTCTCAGCGACCTCGTCATCGTGCGCCTTCGCAAGCGCAAGGTGCACTGTGTGTGCCTTCAGTGCGTGCTCCTCGCGCTGTTTCTTTTCAAGCGCGCTGCGCTGACGTGTTTCTTCCTGCAGCAAGATCGGGGTTGCGGCGTTAAAAGTCATCATCCCACCGACAACACCGAGCGTCTGGATGATACCCGTGAAGTCGTCAGGAAGACTCTGGAGGGTAAGCTGAATGAGCTTGTAGTCGGTGACGGCGTCGTTCCCCCGCTTCAAATCGTTCGAGTACCCGAGAATAATATCGAGGTGATCTTGAAGAGGTCCACTCTCGATGCCCTTGTACTTGATGCTGGAGAGCTTCTCGTGGATTGCAATCATCGACAGCATTCCTGTCGGCTCGTAAATGGCGCGGAGATTACTCCACATCTCTGCAGCCGTCTTGGCGTCTCGAATGTACGCCACCTGGTCGTCCCCGACCATCTCAGTAATCCTGCGCATCGTCTTAGCGTTCCCTTTCGCCCAGGCCACATAATCGGCGTTGACGATCTCGGTGTCCACTGTGCCCGTCGCGGGCGACACTGCGGGGCGCTGGACAATCACAGTCGCGGGCACCATGGGTCCCGCGATGTAATCCCAAAGCTCGTCATCTTCAAGCTTGCCCCGAGCCTTGAACTCGAACGTCTTCCAGTTCTTGCCATCAAGCTGAGTAAAATGATAGCGCGTCGTGCTGGAAGCATCTCGGGATCCCATAACCTGTTGTAAGTCAAGAGTTCAGGGTCACGCTGCGACCGTTCTCTTCAGACTGAAGATATATTGCAGTTGTAACAGATTACTCACCTGCGACCGTTCTCTTCAGACTGAAGAGATCGGCCGCAGGCCTCCACTAAATACATAGCCCGTGGAAACCAAACACCGCGTAGCCGCGTCCCCATCCGGGCTGGATAGCGCGGTCAATACTACAACAGGAGCTTCAAACCCGCCGTATGTATACACCCCACATGTGCGTTCCCTGCTGTAATCAACAACTTGAAGGCGAGACCTGACACAACTTTCATAGAATATTCAATCATGATCAACAGCAACTAACCCGCCCTGCCGCCCGCATAGTACACCGACTTGAGAGAAGACAGAACCCCTCCACATGCAAGCGTTGTGAGTCGCCCACAGTCTTGTGTTGAGCGTTGATCCCTGAGTCCAATAATGCACATATCAGTCCATAGCCCTCGCTACACGACCAACAGCTAGATAGCCGACAGTCCGCCGCTATTTTGTAAGCGCCGTTTCGACTTTCCGTGTCACATTCCCTCCAAAATCTGAAATTTGTATGGTTTAGCCTAGTTCAAATCGGAATCTCACGAAAAGAGAGGCCTTACTCCTACCTCACTCGCTTACTATTGCTCAACTCCTCGAGGATGTTTGTCGAGACCTAGAGGGATGGGGCTATTTCTGAATTCCTGAACAAGTGAATCCGGGCTGTCATGAAGTCTTGGCTGCAACCATACGCGGTAGACTAGTTGATATCAGAAGGGATGCCGTTAAGTTGTTCTTCGCCAACAGGAAGGAGCGGGATGGTAGTTGTCGGCCGACACACATATTAATAGTTGATGGTGATTAGATTGCGATTTGAACAGTGCACAGTAATTGCTCGTATTTGGTTGCGTATGTACATGCAGCGCGTTCAACTTCCTCCACCCTGACTTCGAAGACTGGATGCCGTGGTTTGCCTTGTCGAGCGGCATAGTATCTAGACATCAGTACGTATTCCAACATCGACCATCAAACTGTTTTAATGCGACCACAATTCTCGAATGCTCCAAACGGGCTCGTTGACAACGGTTCCAAATTCCTAAGCTCACTGGTCACCCCTGGAGCGCCATTTCCGCCTCCCGGAGCATATGATCCCATCTGTTTACCAAAGCCTTCGCGCGCTGGCGGAACCTTTCATAGTCCAGTCGGACTTCGCCCTCCTGCCCGGAGATTCGGGCCATTACCTTCCGTATTTTGGAGACCTGAGGGTGATGCCGTGAGCGCACCATATTGGATAGCTGATGAGAAACCGGACCTTAAGGGACTGGATATCCATATTGTGTTGTTCGATAGCAGCGAACAGCGCTTCAACAATTTCCTCCTTTGTGGAAAAAGTCAGCAGGAGCAGCAAATAACAGCCATGAGGATGCACACGTCTTCCTTTGCCACAGGTATACATTTCTTCAGTGAATACACTCCAGACACCGTGGACGCTTCTATGATCCTGCGTCTGCGACATCTCGATCTGCCGGCGATCCCCGTCATCCGTCAGCTCATGCAAGATAAAAATCAGGCCTGGCTTGATGGATTCGCGTCAGTGAAATACGCATCCCTGCCAAGATTTGCACAAAGGGAGCAAACAGGAAGTCAACCAGGAAGACAAAAAGTGGGAACTTTGAACACCACTATTGGTTGGCAAACAGTCTTTCTCAGAGCTGTCGAAATTTGTGCCCTGCCACGGTCCCCCAGGCGGGTTGTCGAACTATCGAGTTTGTTCAAAATGCCACGCATCACCCCCTGTAATTGAATGAAAAAACAGTATTTCATTCAATTCGCTCGCAAACACGTGCCATCACATCGATGCCGGATTTAAAAGCGTGGAGTGTTGGTCCGTCCGACTCGGATCACTCGGGTGCAGTCTGCACCGCATTATGAGTACATAAACAACCGTAAACGACGGAAGTTTCTTCCTCCTTTTGCTGTTGATCGCTCGCTCACATACGACTTAGATCGCGCTCGATGCCTCCAAGACCTCCAAAGCGTCCAAGAATCCTCTCCGACGCCGGGAAAGCTTCCTTTACAGTAAGTCTAGTTCTTTGAAATTGTGCGCCGTAGCGGGCTTGCTGACAGTTCTCTTTTTTGGTCTTATACTGTACTTACTGTAAAGTCTGCCCCCCTCCCACTTTCAGCGACACCTCTGACATCAGCGACCCGCGGCACCCTGGACCTCAACCAGTGGAAGTTCTGCATTTCGACGATTCGCAGCCTTAAAAAGCAAAAGGATGTGTCACCATTCCTACATCCCGTCGATTCCGTCGCGCTCAACATACCAGATTATCCGTCCATCGTCCGGACCCCGATGGACTTGTCGACCGTGGAGCGGAAGCTCAATTCTTCCAACCCGACCAAACCCGACTCCAACCCTGGAAATTCGCGCTACCTTAGCACCGAGGATTTCATTGCCGATGTTCGCTTGATCTTCCAGAACTGTGTCCTCTTCAATGGCGACGACCATCCCATGATTCCCATCAGCATCATGGCCCGGCGTCTCGAGGAGATTTTTAACAAACAAATCAACAACATGCCACTACATTCTCTATCGCTCAAAGATGAGGATGAAAAGGCTGACGAGGGTCCCCAACGTAAGTCTTTTTGGATAGCTCTGAGTCAAATCCAACTCACGCGGACATCATTTAGTGAGAGGGGGGCCCAAGGGGCCTATTACTTCTTCGTCGAAGCGCAGCAGCAAGCAGATGAAGCATCTGTCAACCAAGAAGAAAGGGGGAAAACTCATATCGGACAACGACGTCCTTACCTTCGAGCAGAAGAAAGATCTCAGCGAAGCTGTCGCCCGGCTGGATGGGCATCAGCTTGAAACGGTTATCAAAATCATCCAAGAGGGTTTCCCAGGAATCGACACAGTGAGTCGCTTTTTTGCCACCGGTCTTTGATGCATATATAATCCAAACACAGAGCACTGAGAACATCGAGTTGGATATCGATCTCATCCCCCCCTTGGTTCTGACGAAGCTATCCAACTTCGTTCTACGTCTGGTAGGCGCACCTGCAACGAAGGGGAAACGGTGAGGAATCTGAGGATTGGTTAGCGCGATTTTAAGTCAAGCATGTATGTAATTACATAAATGGATGTTCAAAGTGCCATAATTATTTGGTGCGCAGGTTGGTTTTCTGTCACCCACTTTGCCACATACTATGGGTAACATTGGGATTGAAAGTGGACTAGAGTTTGAAAATAGCCTTCGCTTGGACTCAGTTCTCAACGGATTGCCTCCGGATCATCCGGAAATGAAACCGACACTTATTTTACATAGGGCTACCCAAAAACAATGAGGAACATCTGTAGAGAAACAATTGAGCTGGAGATTCCGTTTTTCAAATTTGTGGCACCGGTCCCCCAGCTACCGGCGAGGCACGATTGCCCGGAGGAGACATTGGGAGTCCCGGCTAGGGTTCCGTAAGTTTCGAACTTACAATTACTTACATTTGTAAGTTACGGCGGCTTCCCGGAGACCTCAAAGTTACCTCGTAACTTACAATTACTTACATTCTGTAAGTTACAATGTAAGTAGCAATTTGTAAGCATTGTAAGTATGAAAGTTACGGCAAGTTACAGACTGAGCCCAAGAGCTGCCCAATCCACCGTTGTATCAACCCTAGAGCTCTCGACAACTACCGGTGTTAACGCAACCGAGACCGTAACAGTAGGGGGTGACTCCGAAGTTGCACCATCTGCCGTGATCATGGCAAGCAGTCCCGGCGAGCTCAGATTGATACCTGGAGCGTCAATTGTGATATTCTCAGCAGGAAGAATGACACGAGCGCGACGTCCACGAGTCCTAGGGCCCGGCTCGTCTTCATCATCATCGGCATCGGAATTATCGTCGCTGAGGTCGGACTCATCATCCGAGCTGTCGGAATCGTCGACGGTCCGCGTCGGGTGTGGGCGTGATTGAACACTCTTCAAATAGGTCTTGTCCAGGTCATGAAACTTGACCCCCGGACGTTTGCGTTCCTTTTTCTTCTTATGCTGGATACCATCTTCGCCCTGAAAAAGGTGGGTAAGATTTTGAATTGGAAGCAGGAACACATACAGCTTCGTGGCTCCGATACCACTGTCCAACCATAACCATACTTTCCATTGTAGTCGCAGTCTGGCGGCCACGATATGGACTATTAAACCAGGTGAGCATCGAGTTGGTGCGTTCATCTACCATGGAGTTAATTGTGATAGAAAAGATCTTGACTGCAAGAAACTACGTTCAAATCAGTCCCAGCAAACAATTGAGATAATGTTGACGCACCCCGAGGACACGGGAGAACTTATGAGACTTAAGCTGATGCCAGTATTCTAGCGGCGGCGTTGAGCGGGAGGTACTTGCACTGTCAAACGGCCACTCGCGACGCCAGAATGCATCGAACTGCTGTTCAAATGCGGACACTGCAGCAGCCCCGTCCAAGTCCCAGGGAAACACATCCAGAGTGAATGCAGCGCCTTTCGCTGCGCGTTTTTTGAACGCGCGCTCCAACTCCGGTTTCATGAGACAGAGGAGGAAGTGACGCAGACGACGATATAGAGAAACGCCCTGCGTCCGCGGGCAGGGCAGTGTGGTGGTGCCAATCGGAAGAGGGCTGGCAAGCTCCGACCGCGGTGGGATTTTTCGTGCTTCGGCGGCGTTGGTGAGAAACTCATCCTCGTTATAGCCTGCTCTAGAATCAGCTTCTGTCCCAAATGCATGACAAAAAAACACACGATTATCGAGGATGAATGCAACAAGATAGAGGTCGTTCGCAAAGAATTCAGAGAAGCGTGCATTGAGTATACCACTGACGCTTCCCTTGAGAGATTTCGTGATGCCAGTCTCGTTGGTGGGCTTTTTGAACAGGATGCTCAACGCTCCACACGAAGCGAGCCAGAGAATATACACGTCAGAAGCGTTGCTCTGTGCGGCCTCAAGAGACCACAGTGACCGGATGAGCGGTGCAACGATAGCCTCGTACTGCTCCAGCTTTGCCTTGAACACGCCCAATTTCCCGTTGACCGCGTGTTGATAGAGGGACTGGATAGGCTTAGACTAAAATCAGAAGGTTTCAGTGCCGGAATTTCATAAACACAGGCACATACCGTAAACTTGATTTTTTTCTCCTCAACGCAAGCTTGGATGAGCGGGATGCATGGAGAAAGAGACATCGCAGACGACCAATTGGAACCGAAGCGAGTCTTCCCTGTCTTCTGAAGTGCGAGGATCTTCTCACCTTCCGATTCGGCGGCGGACTTTAATGCCGCGACGGAGATATTTGACTTGCTGAAGAATGATATGTTTTTCTTGAGTTTGGAGATTGGCTGGGAATCTCGAATCAGTATGAAAAACCTTGACAAAAGGAGACTGACGTCGCGAAAGTAGAGAAGTTTTGTTATGTCTCCGATGGTGTTATGTATGTGGTGAACAGCGTCACGGCAGTTGAGAACGTGGGGGTACTTGGTGACGATCATCTCCCGGGCCAGCTTAGTTACGGACGTGCTATTGGAGACGACCGCTGAGACGGTATCCGGGCCAATAGCCTCGATGGTCTGGAGAAAGAACATCAGTATCGACTCGAAGTAACAAAGGATACACAATGAATATACCTCCGACACCCGATCCGAAACCCAGATGGCCGTATGTCGACTTTTATCACCCTTGTGCGCATGGAGAAAGAACTCCTCCCGATCTGGAGTGAGCCCGTGGACGGTGTACAGCGACTGGTTACCGCGCATTGACGTCCCATCGAAAGAGATGGTGTTGTGCTCCTCAGAGCCCAACGCCGCCACTGTCTTTCTCCTACACTCTTCCGCCTCGCGCTTGATCTCAATCTGGAGCTGGTCTGCGGTCAGTGGCGTCCAATTCGGATTTGCGCGCGTCGCCATCTGCTTCCAGACCTCCTGGTCAAAGACATTCGGCGTAACGCCGCAGACGGTGACCAGCTGGATCTGCAGTAGCGCCATACCTTGGTTATAGGTGTCCCAGTCCTTCTTTAACTGCTTCTTTCCCTCCTTTCTCAACGGCTCAACCTGCAACCGAGGCTGCTTTGGGTCTCCAGTCCCACCCGTCTTCTCATTCTCCTCCCTATCGGCCTTGACCTTCACACTCAGGGACTTAGTCCCCAGCTCTTTCCCCGCCTCCAGCGCCCAATCGAGGTAGTCCTTTTTCATGTCCGGACAGTTGTTGGCCGCGTGGGCATAGACACGATCCTTGTTTGGGGCGCCGGAAAACTGCTGTCTGCACGCGACACAGCGATGGAACGGCCTGTCTTTGCCAGTGCCGAACGCTTTCTCGGTCCATCGATCAACAAGCTTGTCGAGGAGCGGTGTAGAAGAGAGGTTTGGCCGGATGGTGACCAAAAGGGGATGGTCGTGCAGGAAGCCTAATTGGGACACGGGTGGAGCAGTGGGTGCAGCGGTATTTTAAGGACTCGTACTCAGCTTTGAATTGATAGTCTTCGTTCTCCTGGTCACTCGCTCGACCTCTCTTGGTTTGTATGGGCTTACAGTCGCTCGGGCTCAGAGAGAAGATGGGGGGAAAAAAGGGAAAGGGAAGATCCCCTCCTGGTCCATTTGACTGATTAATATACGACGATCGGGTTGGCTGCATGCGTGCTCTCGCATCACCAGAGCCCAGACCGTCTAGAACGTCAAATACAAACGATGAGGATAAACTAAAAGTCCGTTGGAAATTAAAGAAACCCGCGAGCTAGATTACACCGTTTGAACAACAAACCAGCCGGGAAGTGCACAAAGACGTGATAGGGAGACGCGATGCCCCCGAACAACGCTGCCGTGAGGTGGCCCGAACCTCTGGCGGGTCAATCCCCAGCGCACTCCGAGCTGATCGTTGTTCTCCGGGTGCAACGGTCGCCGTTGGTCGGTAGGTATGGAAACCAAGTCTATATCGCAGAGTGGTTTAGGTAGAGTGTGGGGCGTAAAGGAGAGAGTGTAGAGAAGGGATGTTAAATGTGAAACTCGCCGGCCAATCCTCCAACAAGGTATAAACGCGAGAACACGCGTGTCGCAGTATTGATTACGAGTACTTATGTTTACATAATACTCGTTCCTTTCATTTCTCCGAGGGGCTAAAAGTCTCCCTATTTTCCTTGTCTCCGATTTTTTAAGATAGTCTCCTTAGTGGCTGTGCATGACTTATTTAGTGGCTGTCCCTATACTTCGTTCACTTTTTCCTTACCTCTTTAGCGGCTGTGTGACCTAGGGCTGTGCTATTTTTATTTACTTCTGTCTCTTTTCCCTGGTATTGCCGGCTCTCCACAGCTTTCGGCCGAAACGAGCGGCGTCGAAAGCCGAATGTCCACCGCCTTCTCAATCCATACGGCGATCAGTATATGTGGCATCTAGTCTCGGCTCCAGACGTTTGGGTGCTTACGGCCCGGCGGAGCGCCGGACCGTCGGAGATTGAAAAAATGATTGCAGAGAACGCACCCAAACGTCTGGTGCAGTTCGTGCAGTGACACCCGCATCGAGTCACACTCACTTTATACTCTTCACCATACCATACCACTGGCCACAAAACATGTTCTAATGTCCTTTTCTGGATCTTGTACTCTATATTCCCAAAAACCGGATTTTTTCTGGCTCTTTTCAAGCTGCTGTGGCTAGGTCAGCACAGGAGCATCAATTCTGCTCATTTGGCAGCAGTGGGCCAAAGCCGCTGCAGAAAAAACCTGGAGCACACCTCCGGGTTAGCTTGAATGAGATTTGGAGCATCTCAACATAATATGGAGCAGGATATCATGCTCTGGACATGGATTCGAGGATTTGTGACACTTATAGTGTGACTCGATGGGGGCCATCACATACGAATTGCCCCAGACGTTCTGGAGTGATCTCTGCACTTCATTTTCAACTCCGCATCGGAATGATCCGATAGTTCTATTATTAGATAAAGTGTTCCGAGGGAGTCTTATCACTCCTGAACGGATGGGGACGAGACTATGTGGCATCAGCTACATAATACTGTACTATTTCGACCAACTCTTCAGCCCATGTCACGTGTCACCGCAAGTCTTCATTTTAACAAGTGTTCATATTGCGACCGGAGTTGTCACCACCCCCGCAAGTCTTCATTTTGCCAAGCGTTGGGCAGCGACAAAGTACCTGAGAAGACAGCAGATTCAAAGAGTGCACCGAAGAGGAAATTGAAGGACAATGTGGCCAGTCAGTCAGCAACGAAACACACTCGGATTGCTCCGATCATCCGGCCTTCAGCAACGATGTGGGACAGAATAAATTATAGCTGTGCATATGATGCTTTGTTCGCGCCTCTGCACGATGTCTGGCAAGAAAATGCACCTAGGTGGGCGCAGTTTTTCATGAACCAGACCCCATACCTGGCTGTGCTTTCCAATGGGTTCGTGGATTTCAAGAACAAGTCCAGGACATTGGAGGACGTGAGGAATTCTGCTTGTTTGAAACTCAAAGCGGCATATCCACTGCTGTTCCCGGACGGAATGGTCTTCACCTCGATCGACGATTTAGCAGTCAACTTACTGGGTTCTAAATGCTGGGGAATAACTTCATATAAGTGTGGTAAATGTGGAATGTTAAGTGGCCTCCCTGTTCCAAGTTTTCCTACGTGCCAGGTTCTCTTCATGAATCCACAGGTGAGGGCAACACACAAGCAAGGCTACTTTCTATCCCACTGGCTATCTAGTACAATGATCCAGTGGGATCGGAGATCTTGCGGGACTTGTAACATCAAGTTAATGAGCATCGCCACAGTTGTCAACACACCGCCATTCTTCTACCTGTCGATTTCGGATGAGCATGTGAAGTTCGACGCAGCTCTGAACCTTACTGTGGGTGATTGCAGACAGCGGTACACGATTCGAGGGGTTTTTTACACCGGAGAGAATCACTTCACATCTAGGCTCATTAAACCTAACGGAACTATTTGGTATCACGATGGCATTGTTACTGGGTCTACTTGTGTGCCTGATGGGATGTTGCATTCTCTGCCATCTACGTTCTTGAACACCTGCGATGTCCAGGGCGTAGTTCGGCGGGCGGTAGGTGTACTGTATGTGCGGGTAGATTTGGGATGACCAGCTTACTAAGCGGCATAATCGGCATGATGGGAAAAAGATAAGTACGAGATCCTGCCGGGCGCAGCCACGGCCCTCTACCCCCAAGTCGTATGATCACGTGGCCGAATCGAGTACGCGAGATCAATCGCGTCGCGTGGGTATTTGGTGTCGAAGTAATTGGAGGCGGCGTGGAGCTAGATGGCGAGGAGGAGGGTAGGAAAGGATCAGAGTAAATGAAAGGATGAGAGTAGTAAAATGTGTGTGGTCGATAGCGCCTGGTGAGGAGCTCGCGCGCAACACCCTAGTGGGCCATAGGCGACGAGCGTGCCGATAGGCACTTCCACAGCGGGTCTTTGCGGCGCCCGGACGTACGGGTAGAAGCAGCGGGTGTCTGTACTGGATAAGACTCTGTGTGAATGAATGCGTGTACAAACGAAGCTCACCGGTGTGATCTCCTCGATGTCCGAGTCTGCCGACGGAGTTTTGCGCTTGAGATTTGTCTGGACAATCAATCCCTCGTCATTCTTGGTACTCTTGACAGCCGCGCGTCGTACCTTTGTGGCTGAACTGTCAGCAGGAGCAGATGATGTGTCCAAAGAAGCAATCGGCCTAACATAAATCAGCAATGAACAACGGAAATGTCCACGCGAAGACGTACATTCCGTGCCTATCCATCAGCTTGTTGAGGTCATGGATTCTACGTACCAGCGCGCCGACGTAAGTTGTCCCTTTGATCCCGTCTGCCTCTGCATAGAATTCCAAGAATTGGCAGACAAGATCAAGTCCGTGCGGGCCGCATACAAGCCGTTGAGCCTCATCGGCTTCGGCACATTGGAAAGCACGTTCCCAGCCACGATTGGCGGAGAACCAGGCCCCTTCCTCGGCGTCAATCTCGAGTGTCGCGAGAAAACGGAGTGGGCTATCCGGTGGCGCGGTCGGGAGAGTTTTGGGAAGGAGAGAGATCCGATTTTTCAGGACCCGGAGGAAGAGGGGAAACTTGTCGACAAGCTGGGCGTCATCGAGCATCTTGCAATACCACCAGCACAGTCGGAGCGGCAAAAATTTGCTTTGACAGCCTGAGATTCAATTGACAGCTTCTTGCAGTGTTGATGGTGTCAATCCCACGGAGCCAATCTCCCGTACCATTGTTTCGGGTTTTTTTCCCGAACTTACATTTTATACACCGACTCTCTGAGGGTCCTTGTAACTTACATGTAACTTACATGTAACTTACAGCCCAAACTTACACATGTAAGTTTGGATTCCCAAACTTACGGAACCCTAAATCCAGTGGGTATGAGGCGCGCATAATCTGCTGCGCGTGTTCGGGGGACTGCATTCCAGGGCATTGTGGGCGAGCTCTGGCGAGAAAGAAATTGTTGATTCAGCGTATCTAAGGGAGTAGCCAATGTTAATGTTATGCACGTCCCATGGTATGTTGAGCACCGAGTGTGTGTGTGGTTCGCACTAGCCGCAGTTGATTAGGGTCTGTCGAGGATCTTCGGGGCTTGATGCCGTCCGGAAAATTACAATCAATGCTGCTTTTTCTGGAAGTGTTCTGTCAATCGTGTATAATCCCCCAGATATCTGCTCACCGGGAGCTGTCGCATGACGGATCCTGGTCAGGGTAATCGCATCTTATTTTCTTTTGCCTACATTGAAGGCACGCCTATATTGCATTTAGCCATGCAGTAAACCCTTGTTTGCAAGATGCATACGAGTTTATACTTCTTGACCTGGGGCAGGAGTTTTGGATTCTGGACCTTGGGCATGATTGACGGGGGAGCGCGAGGAAACAAGAGGCGGTCGCCCAATCCCATTTTAAGGGCATAGACATGTCTTCCGGGTCCGTAATTGTACCACTCAGGCTCCGTAGCTTGGCGTCCGTCACAATCTCGGGCCAAATCCTCGGGCCGTGAGGGCATTTATTTGTGAACCGGCGCCATCCCGGGGCCCGAAGGAAATGAAGAAGTTCCTCGGCCCCAATGAAATTCATCGCAGGGACCTTTGTGGACGAGATTTATGGATCAATATTGTGATCTGGGTCGCGGGAAGATCACAGAATTCATACGGCCATCAACCCCAAGGGCCGGCCGTGGCCCAGAAATGTGGATGAAATTTGTGGATTGGACGTTCGGACCGCGGCTCGGTGCCGGAGACTCCTAGTTTTTGCACCTAGATGTCGCCCCCAAGTGGGCTGAATATAACGAACACGTGTCATTGATCTATTTGTCCTCTTTCCTTCGTCCTACAATCGGTTTCGCAACTGAGACCTAGTCATTTGACGAGTATGTCGTCAAGATATGGGCAAAACAATCAGGGAGCAGAATCTTCAAAAAGACATCCATTCCAGAGTTATAAGCACTTTTTTCCTTTTTAGGAAACTGTGTTCCTATGGCCTTTTCCGCGCATTTGGCGCGGTTTCGAAAAACGAACCCCGAACATTTGGAACGATTATGTAATCAATCACATGATCGGTCCGGACATTTCGGCGCCTCACTCGAGCCTCGTTGCAGCCTCGTTCAAGTCGCATTTTTGGCCCTTTCCTCTCCCCTCCATCTGCACCATGACCAAAGCCAGTAAAAGCAAGAACGCTAGGCAGGACAACCTTTCCAAGGCCACAGCAGCTCTCACTCTGAAGAAAGCCAAATGTGTGGTTTTACTGATGGTGATGCCCTTCAGGCCCCGGGAAGCTCCACCAAAGAGTTGTCCGAAAAATTGGGTTTTTGAGCTCGAAATTTGGCCATTCCCTTGTCCGAAAATTGGGTTTTTGAGGCCAAAATCCGAGAAACCCTGTCCGGATATTGGGTTTTTGAGGGCTCGGGGCGGAGATTTTGCCGATATGTGTGAAGGTTAGGTAATGATCCGCTGAGACAAAATGTACTTCAAATTCATGGGGACGCCATACAGTTATTCCGAACTGAGCTTGAAATACTCGGAAATGTGGGCTGAACACTTCATCTCAGCCATGCAACAACCAAACATCCCTCCCCGAAGATATTAGTGGGTATTCAGCTCCGCCCTCACGCTGTGATGCATTGATTGACATCGGCATCACAACGTACAGCAACGTACATACGTACAGACTTCCTTCTCTTTTGCGACATTCTTTGCCTTTCGGTGTCACCGGTGAATCTCTCAGCTTTGGCCGCTGCGTCGCGAAATTACTAGCTCCGAAGACTCTGGAGACTTGAAGATTAATCCTGAAGGAACTTCAAACAAGGCAGCCAGATAAACACAGCGGTGAACGAGCAGTGTACAAATGCAAATTATTCCAGGGCAAAAAATGCTACAAAAAATTCAGGCGCAGGCAGGCGCACCACTTCGCTTCGTGGGTGGAGACTCTTTCCCCGACCTTCTCCAGCATCTTCTCAGCAAACGCAAGACCATCATTTATTGCGCCACCATCGAACTCTGTTGGCGTGTCTATCTTTACCTCCTTCGGCTCCGGCAGCTTACTCGTGTTCGGCTCTATCACGTGTTGTGCTGGCCGGACGAGAACGAAAAGACCGTGGCCTTGATGCGGGATGACCCCATGTTCCAGATTATCGTCGCGACCGTCGCGTTCGGGCAGGGATTCAATGTTAAAACCCTCCTTGACAGTGTTCAGCTTGGAGTAGCCAAAACCGTTGCGCAAACGATCCAGCAGGGTGGTCGCGTCGGACGGGATCCATCCACCGTTGGCCGAGCTGTTATTTTAGCTCAAGCACGGTCCTTCACATCGGCGGAAAAGTATCTCGCGCGCGGTGAGTCATTATACGCCCAGTTCCATTACACCTAGTTCCTCATGATACACTCAAAGGTGGTTCTGCATCTCGTGTACCCACGAAGGCCAGCAAGAGCCTAACGACAATGAATAACGAGAAGGCCATGATGCTCACCACCACGGACTGCCTGGTCGTATTTTTCAACTAGGTGTTTGGCAACTAGGGATGGACACGGGTATGGGTTCGGGTATAAATCAGCTTCGGGCCAGTACTGTACCATTTCGACCGAATGTTCAGGTGACGGGTGACGGAGGGTCCTGAACTGAACATTTTTGAAGTCGGTGACGGTGACGGCAAGATCTTGAGGCCCAAATAGGCTAAGAAATGCGAAAATTTCCGCCCCGGCATTCGCCGGATTACCATTTATGGTAATTTTTGATTGCATTTGTCAGAATGAACACCTGGAAAAATGAACACCTTAGGTGACGGGTGACATGGTGTGAACATTCGGTCGAAATGGTACAGTAGTGTTTGGCAGTCTCGCCATGGAAATGGCCAACACACTCCATGTACGTGGTTCCAAACAAGTAATTGCACGAGTCTTGATGACCCTGCACATGAAGAGAAGGAACACCCCAGCGCATACGGCGAACATCTTCAACTTGGTTGAAGATGTTCGCCATGCAAAAAAGCCAGTTGGGTGTTTGTGAAGTGTCCACTGCCGTTAACATCAAGCACATTTGTTCGCATATATCTGGCTGATTTTTTGGTCCACAGGGGAAAGTGATTGTTGGTCGCATCGATAATGTCTTTGAAAACGGTAGTGGCACTGCTATTGTCATTTTAGACGTGTTTCAAGTCTCTGCAACACGAGATGACATATTTGGCATGCCAATTCTTACTCGTCGGCAGTCGGAGACAACCTACCTCATTATACCTGGTAATGTGAGTCGTCGTAGTACTAGATTGAGTTTGTAGAACTAAATCAGACCTCCAGGACGTGAGATTCCTTTTCAATACCCAACACGATTGCCAGTCTGCGGAATGCACAGCTTCAGGACAACGCCCACGTATGCAGGAGCGCGTGGAATCGGATCCCACCGATAGCTTTATCGTCCACCAGCCATTGGAGCGCTTCATCATCAATACACATGCATTCCACAATGCCCACTTATTGCGGCAAGCCTTGCCGAGGCAACTTACCGTCCCCATCCCGCTTTTTGTTGACCGGAAGGCCAAGCATTACGAGCTCGCTGTTACCCTGCGACAAACGAAGCAGGGAAAACGCCAGCAAGCGAAGGAGAAACGAGAGGCCAAAGAGAAGGCCAATCAAGCCACTAACCCCGCATCACAGAAAACCGGGAGAAAGAGAAAGGCGGCTCCTGAACAGACGGCCGATGAAGACGATGATGAGCCAGAGAAGTCTGACTCTGAGTCCGAGGATTCAGACTCCGATGGCAAGCGACCCAACAAAAGACCGCGAAGGAAGGCCCCCGGTGACGATTCAGACCCCGATTCAGACCCGAATTATGGTGGAGGAGGTGCTGATGAGAGCGACGATGAACAGGTTGATGAGGGGAATCTCTGGAGATCCGCAAGATCTCGTCGCTTGCCTAACAAATATGCTGACGGGGATTTAAATATGGATTCAGACTCGGAATAAACCAAACTTCACCCTGTGCTCTATTTCATTGTTTCATAGGTTCCACCCCACCCATATAGCAGCTTGGGTCAATGTGGTGTGAGGCAGTATGGCGGGCCACAGATGGGCTTGAAGGACGGCTGACACTCAGCCCAAGCACAGGTTGTATATGCCTGCAGATTAATCTTGAGAACATACACTAAAAATGGTGGCCACCAGGAATATGAAACGTAGCAGCGGGCTGAATTCACAGCCGCGCGCCTCAGCTGGCCGCCAGGTCGTGCACACATCGGTTCCAGCCGAATTGATTGATCATGAACGGGTGATCAATTGGTCTAGCCGACATCTTCGTGAGAGTTGGCGGTGTATGTCAGATTTTCTTCAACCAAGTGTTATTTATGACCTAGGGGAAGAGCTTCAACGAAATACCAGTTGATGGAAAGTTATAAAGACCCATATATTTCTGCGTGACTTTTTTTTCTGATTGGTTCTACATGCTTTCCCCCTCAATTGGTGTTGAAGTGGGGTTTGGTAGTGTTTGGTTCAGACGGGTCCGCCTTCCTTATTTGTACTCTGTCACATATTTAGTCATGGTGTGACAATGTGACAGGGCTTTTTCGCCTTCCATCTGGTGCTATATCTGCCTTTTCGGCTTCCATCTGGTGATCACATTGCAACAGGTTACGGGCCCTGTCTCAGAGTCTTCTATACCTCATATCATCTTCCTCTGCCTCTTTTCTTTCAAGAATCTGTCTGTCTTTGGGTGGATTCATCCTTTACCTTCTGGATAACCTCCTCTTGCGCTTTTCTGTCACGTCACACATCACGCGTCACAGATCACATGTCCCCTCCCTACATCACCTCTGCTCTTACGTCTGTGCTCACTGTCACTCTCGACTCATCCAACTGGGTGAAGTTTGGGAAGAATGTGAAAGTCTTCTTGCTGGGACTAGATGCTCTTTGGGTCCAGGATGGCACTGGGCCTGGCACAGATGCAGACAACATCACCCTTGATCGCATGCTTGTTCCGTACCTGTATGGAAAGGTCAGCGATGACTTTCAGCATCTAGTCGAAGACCAGGTCTCTGCTACTGAGGCTTGGAAAGCACTCAAGGGTCACTTCGAGAAGTCGAACATGACCAACCGTGTTGTTGCTCGTGCGGAGCTCAACGCCGTTCGGCATGATCCTTCCAAGGACATCACCGTCTATATCCGCGCTATGGCTGCTGCCGTATCGAGGCTCACTGTGATGGGTGTCGTTGTCGATGCAACTACCCATAAGGATCTCCTCCTTATCAACCTCGACTCATCCTTCAGTGCAGTTCGCACCGTCCTCCTCACACGTGCAACTGAGCCTGCACTGGAAGAAATCACCAGCCTACTCTCCGCCTCTGCTGCTGATCCTGGGATCAAGCAGGAGGATGACGGGATTTCGTCCATCGCCCTTGTCGCCCGTGGTTCTGCCCCCCGCCGTGTTGCTGCAGCTACCTCCTCTTCCCCCTTGACTGGCACCATCTCTGATGGCTTCCCTCTCGACTCACAGGGACATCGCTGGTGCGATCCTACCAATTTGGACTGTCATCGGTGCGGTCGTGCAGGCCATATTGCTTACAAATGCATGCATTCGATGCCTGCATTTGTCAAGGATTGGATCAATTCCAATCTGCGCACTCCTCAGTCGCACGCTGCGGCTTTCGCTTCTGCCATCGACGCTGGTCTGGACGTGGATTCATTCTTGGGGTTGTGGGAGAAACACATGGGAGGTGGCTACGGCGATGTTTCTGGCCCTGGTCTTCCACCGATTCGCACCTAGTTGGGAGAGGATTGTAGAATTGGGTGGGAGTTGTCGCATTCGGTGGGAGTTGTGATGTTTTCTTTTTCTTCTGTGTTTGGTGTTCCGTCTGTCCCAGGTGGGAGTGTTGAAGTGGGGTTTGGTAGTGTTTGGTTCAGACGGGTCCGCCTTCCTTATTTGTACTCTGTCACATATTTAGTCATGGTGTGACAATGTGACAGGGCTTTTTCGCCTTCCATCTGGTGCTATATCTGCCTTTTCGGCTTCCATCTGGTGATCACATTGCAACAATTGGCGCATTTTTGGTCAAATTGTAGGCTCGTGTCCAACCGTTAGGCGCAGAATGACGAGCGAGCAAAGTATTACGTTATTGGCTGAACCTTTAGGTTTAGCTACTTACATGTGGGAGCACATCGATTGCGGTCACTTTTTGACCATAAGTACAAACACAATTTAGTCATGACAAATTAGTCATTGCACAAAAACATATTAAAAGAAAGCAAAGAAAACAGAATTGAAATTGACAATGTCGGAATATGTTTTTACACCTCCCTGTTAGTCGAAAATTCTACCTGTCTACAATTCCATTTCCTCTCTTGTGAGCAAAGAGGTTCGGGTTGGATTTTATGGTTAGTCATATCTGCTTTATGTTCGGGTCCGTATCCGTTCGGACTCGGAATCCGTCGGTCGAAAGTCACTCTGACAGTGTTCTCCTTAAGGGTTAACCCTTAATTTAAATTAAGGGTTAATTGGCCCTTAAGATAAGGGCTTAACATCAGCGATGGAGGGTCCTAACACTTAATTAAGGCGTAATGATCCAATTACATAATTTCATCAGCAAATTTTCCGCCCTCTCAGACTTTCGCCTTCTCGATGCCTCCGCACAAGGGCCCACTTTGGGATTTCTTCTGGACTGGGGAAAAGCAGAACCAACACCATTTCAAGGCACACTGCCTCGGATGCATCTCTTCCAAAAGGCCCACAGTAATCGACGTCGACGATATTGGGAATGGCGCGGGCCCGGGGCCAGTCGCTCTGGAGGCCGAGACATGGTTCCATGCTGGTGCGTCAAGCCACGCAAATCTCTGCTTATTACGTCTTACGTCTTTCCAGCTGTCAGTCAAACGCTGTCCGTCCTCGGCGTTAAGGCTTCAATGATTGCCCACCTGATCGCCTGTCCCCATGCTTCGGCGAGTGCGAAAAAGGTTGCAAAGCAGGAAAAGGGCGGGAAATCCACGGCATCGACTTCAAAAACCAGTACCGCGGATGCATCGTCCTCTGATGACAGCGCGCCAGCAAAAAAGAAGCGCAAGGTTTTCAAGAATGTCGAGAGAAATATGAGGCAGTCTGAACTGAAGGTTTTTCGAGGGATCGGCATCCCGTTCAGCGACGCGCAGGCTGAGATGATACGTACCCAATTCCTCCGGGCAACGATCTCCGCCAATTTACCGTTCCGCTGGACCCTCGACCCGGAAATTATCAAGCTGTTTTTAATGTTCCGTTCCACCGCTACAGACGTGATGCCGAGTGACAAGGTCGTCTCTGGCTGGTTGCTGGATGAGGAAACAGCAAAGGTGGATAAACAGGTGGTGAAGGCCTTGAATGGGAAATATGTGACCGTCTCGTGAACACGCCATCTTCTCTAACTCTGCAATGTATTGATATAAATATTCCAACAGGTCGGACGGCTGGAAGGACAAGTATTCTGTGACCGGGGTAGACGCCTCCGTCGATGGAAAGGTATGATCCCCGCCTCCTACAGCGATCGCGTACTCAGCCAAATGGTAGTCATATTTAATCGATGTCATTCACACTCGCGGGAAGAAGAAAGACGGCGAGTCGATGTGCGAGTCATTTTGCCAGCAAATTGACAAGGCCGAACGAGACTACGGGTGCATTGTAGTCTGTTACGTATCTGACAACGACGGCGGGAGTCAGAACGGTCGTAAGCGACTTATAGCTGCCCGGCCGTGGCTCATCAGACCGCCTTGTTGCGCTCACCAGGCGAGTTTTTTAAAAAAGTCTCTTGCGGCCGACTAAGGCATGTCTTCCAGGGCCAGCTCATTCTCGCTGATTATTTCAAAGAGAATAAAAAAGCGGCTGCGACGGCAGAGGACACAACTGCTGTGATTGGTTGGGTCAATGGCCACGAGCGCGTCCGCGATATCTTTGATATTGCGCAGGAGCAGAAGAACGGTACCGCTGTTGCGTACCTGGTAGCAAATCTCACTCGCTGGACGACTCACTCCCTCGCTTTTTTCCGGCTCCTGCGGCTCACGGGCCCCATGCGCCAGGCTTCAATCCTTCAACGCGACGAGATTATTGCGGCCCAAGTTGGCGCCGAAAAAAACAAGATTGTCAAGTAGTAGTGCCGCATTGTAATTTGCATCGATGGTTTATCCATCTGTGGTTCCAGCTTTTCGCAAGGTAAGTTGAGCTTGTCTGAAAAGTTGATCTCAGCCTGTAACTTGAACCCTTCCATCACTTGGTTGTCCACAACTTTAGCAGTTCTGTATATCTTCGACTGTGGTCGTCATATTTTTGAACTAGCTCAGGACACTGCGATGATAGTCGTGAGGCATTATTAATAGGGTGTTTCATACATCCCAACTTGGCGCCCAACTTGACCCCAACTCGGTGTCCAACTTGACCCCAACTTGACCGAGTTGGGGTCCAAGTTGGGGTCCAAGTTGGAGCCACATGTGTGAAACACCTGTTGGCTTCTTCCAACTTTCGGTCCAACTTGCGCTAACCGTTGGGTGTCTGAACCTCAGTGGGAAATGTCTTCCGAATGCGGTAATTATGCCCTTCCCTCTTACCTCCACTGCCGCCGCTCTTCGTGAACTGTATCTCTTACTCCTTGAGATCCTACGGGCTCAGCGTGAACGGAATCCATCAGAAGATACAACTACTTGGCTCCCACTGCTCTTTTCATCCAGCCCAGCACCTCCGAATCAGCCGCGGCATTATGAAAGACGCGGCAACTATGGGTCTCTTAGCCCTCATCCTCTGGGCCAGACATTGCAGCCACGTATAATCGACTACCATGAAGGCTTCTTAGACTCTCCAATGACCCAGCAACAAGGCTGTTCTGATGTATGTATATTATTGCGGCACTCTGGATACCTTTTCATTTTGATTCCAGATAGACTGTCCATCTGATACCACGGTGATCCTCGCAAGCCCCGGAACGTGTGGGATATCGCCGGAGGATGATGCAGATACTGTACCAGACCTCGTGTAGATTGTCGCTGCTTTGTAAGCTCCTGTCGATTAATATCACTTTCATGCCTACCATCTCCGAGCGTCAGTCCTTGATACGTGGACTTACTCGTCAAGCCGAGCAGGATACGGATGATTACTTTGAGGAACAGCGACTCAATGAACTGGAGGACGACATGGACTTCGACCGTCGTATGACAACCATCGATAGCGGCTCGGACTCGGACATCTCTGATATGTCCTCCACGTCTTCGGACTCTTCCTCCAGCTCATCCGACTCATCCTCTGATGACTCTATGCCGGCCGCTCCCACTGAAATGTCGGACGACGACGAAGATGATGTATATGCCGCAAAGATGAGCGCATACGGAGAAATGATGAATGCCGTCGCACGCACTCGCGTTCTCAATCCCGGCAAGGTAGCAAAAGCCTCGCAGCTCCACCTCGTCCTGGTTGAATTCAAGCAGGATGATCCCAAGAGATTCCGGCGCAATCTTCGTGTCAGCCCGGAAACATTCGACGAGCTCGTCACGATGATCGAAGGTCACCATATCTTTGCCAACAACTCGTTCTGCAGGCAGACACCCGTGCACTTCCAACTTGCCATTGCCCTCTATCGATTCGGCCATGATGGCAATGCTGCCTCGGTTGAAGCTATCGCGCAGTGGGCCGGTGTAAGTGCGGGCCTTGTAGTGAAGAGCACATACAGGGTCATCATCGCTTTCCTCGCCCTCCATGACGAGGTAATCTGCTGGCCGACAGAGGCCGAGAAAGATGAAGCTAAAGCTTGGGTGGAGGCAGCCTCATGCGAGGATTGGGCCGGCGGATTTTGCATGGTCGACGGGACCCTTGTACCGCTCTTCGAGAAGCCCGGCCATCATGGCGAGGCTTATTTCGACAGGAAAAGCAATTATTCACTCAATGTCCAGGTGCGTACAACATTGGACCAATTAATTATATCTCTGACTGTTGTCTGTAGCTCATTACACTCCCAAATCTCCGAGTTATTGACTATGTTGTCGGTCATTGTGGTAGCGCACATGACTCGACAGTTTTTTGCGATTCCCGTACCTTTAAACAGCACCGTACCTTATTCAAGAAGGACAAAGAGTGGATTTGGGCTGACTCTGCGTACGGATTAGACTGGTGGTGTCTTACTCCATACAAGAAGCCGGCCTCGCTTCAGCCGAACAACAAGACTTTTAACTATCACTTATCACGAGTGCGTCTTAACTGTCGGAAGCACTACTTGGACTCACCTTCCATTTTTACCGCCAGGTTCGCGTCAAGTCAGAGCATGCCATGGGCTACATCAAAGGCCGTTTCTGTTCTCTTCGAGGCCTTCGGCAACAGATTGATGACGCCGTTGACCATGAGCGTGCCCTGGCATGGGTGAAGGCTTGCATCATCATTCACACGCTTGTGGGGCGGCCGGGAGAGAGGACAACGACTTCATGGATGAGCTACTGAGGGAAGGCTTGGCTAATCCCGTTCCTGTCGCCACCACCGTCGAGATCATATCATCTGAGAGGAGAAAGAGCCGAGGGAACAAGAAGCGCGCAGAGCTCAAGAAGAAGCTTTTTGACAGCGGTACAGCGGAGTCGAGGGAATGGGAATAAAGTCGCTTCTCGTATTAAGAGACCGGATGTACTGAATCCGCGACAGTGTATATACTGAATACTATAACGAGTGCATCTACTTAAGACGATGAAAATATACGGTATATATGAATACTATAACGAGTGTATCTATTTAAGACGATGAAAATATACGGTGAATATGATGAAATATGTATAGACAATAAAGAAATGGAGAAATCACGACAAGTCCCCACTGTTCCGCGGAAGGACAGGCCACGGCTCCGAGTCACCACTAGCAGCGGTGTTGAACTCATAGCCGGCTCCACCCTCCGGCATGCTGTACCCGGCGAGCGCCATGAAATCGTCCGTCGAGAATGAATCTTGACCATCGTGGAGACCCGACGACGAAGAGGAGGCAGCACTCGTCGAAAGAGTGCTGCGAGAGGAGCTGGGGAGCATGTACGGCAGCTGGGGAAGCCGGGCAGGGGAATATAAGCCACGGCTGGGGGTACATGCACGTCGTGGGGATCGAGGAGATGCCGGGGTGCTCCACGCGTGTTGGTTAAGGCGTCTGCGCTCGTTCTGGGCCTGCAGGAGCTTGACCTCGAGCTTCAAGCGCTTGACCTTGATGCGTTCCATCTCCTCCTCGTGCTGCATCTCCCGCTTCTGCCCCAAACGCGCCGATTCCGTCTCGCGCAAGTCGTTCATCCGATCGATGGCTGTGACAGGCTTCTTCCCCTTCACAGCCCCTGATCGCGCTGAGGACGATGACTCGTGGGCCTTCGCGAGCCCAAGATCACGCCCGCCGCCAGGCTTTGCTTTCTTGGGCGCTGGCACCGCAGTCTGTTTCTTGGGAGCAGGCTCGATCGCGGGAGGCGGCATGGGATCAGGAGACGAAGATCGCTGGCGGGCCGGCGCTGGTACCTGTGTTCTGAATCAGCATCAAGGGAACGTGCAACATACGATGGCTTACAAAGTCATCCAAATCATCATCCTCCTCGTCGCGTTCCGACTCGTGTGACTGATCATCCGCGCCGTCGTCGTCGTCGTCCCCGGCTATAGATGTGATGGAACGACCCTCGTCCTCGTCCTCGTCCTCGGTGGGCGCGGGCGGCTGGAAGAGGGCCTCGGCATCTGATGCGTGGTCTGTACCGGGCTCCGAGGATTGGACACCAATGGGATTGTAGTTGGGGAGCTCCCGCCAGAACGCGTGGAGATCATCCCACCAGGGCCACTTTGAGCGTATATCATCTGTGGTAGTCAGTAACCGTGAGCGTGGAATGCCCAGTGACGTACCAAGTAGGGACGCAATATTGCTCCCTGGGAGGACTTGGTCCGGTTCGAGTCCCGCTCCTGTCGCCCCGAGCGTCTCGACCAACCCCTTGTACTCCTTCTTGAGTCTGAATAGACGGTGAGAATTTTTTCCCTGCGGTGGTCCAGAACGTAGGGCTTACCTGCGCAAACGGGTTTCCACTGAAGTGGCATACTTCGCCGGGTTGTTCAGATAGCGAGCTTGTTCATCCGGGTTGTCCGCGAAGACGTGTTTGGCGAGCTGAGCATACAGCTGTGGCTTGCCGTCTTTGCCCACCAGCTTCCGTCGGCCGTCCTGCTTGGCATCTGCGGTAGAGTCAGAGAACAGTTTGATTCGAAAGGCGGGGTCCTCGCTGAGGTAGGTGATGATGTCGTCGGTCCAAGTGGGATTTTTTATCCAGTTAACGGTCTCGCGCTTTTTTTTTGGTTTGGTGGTGGCGCCCGTCGATGCGACTTCGACGTCAGATGAGTCGGGAGTCTGGACCGCGGCTCGACTTTTGCGCGGCTTTGGCGGCGCTGTCGTGTCCTTGGCTCTGGGAGGCATGGCCCGCACACTCGGTTGTCGTAGTGCAGAGAAGTTTGTTAGGTTACATAATACAAATTCGGCACTGTAGGACCGAATTAAGCGAAGTTGGGCGACGAAGTTGGGGCATCAAGTTGGGGTCCAAGTTGGATGTCAGCTCGTGGGGTTATGCACGATTTGACATCCAACTCGGACCCCAACTTGGTTTCTGCCCCAACTTGATCTCCGAGTTGGATCTCGAGTTGGGGCTCGAGTTGGGCCCCAAGTTGGGATGTATGAAACACCCTAATAGATTGGCAATTAAGTCCTTGGCCCAGCATCTTTTTCCCAATTCACTGCGTGACCATTCAAAATCGCGGAGCACACCAGTGTTAAAGGATGACTGAGCGCCCACATCGTAATATTACCATACTGGGCGGAGAGAGCCCCTAACAGTTCTCTCTCCGACCCAGGTATGTCGATACCATTTACATCTAACATAACGGTTCTCTCTCCGACCCAGACCCAGACCCAGACTCAGAATATAGCTTTGATAACCAGTCAAACTAAAAAGTGGCGGACTAAAAACGGACAAGCTGCATATGCAGTAAAGGAGTTTAAGTCTCATCGCCGGATCCTGGCGAACGTACACGAGCACGTCGGCATCGTCGAGCGCGCGTCCAGGCCCTAAAAATCCTAACCCTAATCCGTCCCAAAAAGGAAATTACCTTACATAATATGGTTACGTTTCATTTTTGTCGGGGTCGAAAAACAAAATTTTGTTCAATCGTTCTGGGAAGCACACCATAGCTTCTTTAGCAGGACCGCGCGATGCGATCATAGCTGCCCAGCAAGAAACCCGGCGTAGGGAAGGTAATACTGCTGAAGAACGGGTCGTACTTAGGGAAGGACACGGGTACGGGTCAACCCGGCGGGTTTTCGGGTCGGGTCGGCCCGGGTACGGGTACGGGTTTCAATTTTAGTGGACCCGAAACCCACGGGTACACCGCGGGTCTGCGAATATTAATTTTATTATTGAATTTAACCTATTTTAAGGCAGCTGGACATGGCTACCAGCAATCAATGGTACTCCCAAGCTTTCGTTAAGCACCCAATGCATTTAAAAACCTCAATTAGTGAAAATATTTCATGTTTTGAAGGTGTTGAACCTTCTCGGCAGGCTTCGGCCAGCGTGATCCGATCAATTCGGACAACCCGTGGACGACCCGTGGACCCGCGGGTTCGGGTTCGGGTTTTCCGGGTTCGGGTCCGGGTTGACTGATTTATACCCGAACCCGTACCCATGTCCATCCCTAGTCGTACTGTAAGTCTTCTCCTTATTTGTTTCAACGTCTGACGCTTTCAATAGATTTATGAAAGTCATACGCGATGCAAAGTGTCGTGCCGTCGATACAAAGGGAAACAAGTGCCGTGGCGGACCAATTTTAAAACCCAAACCTCATGTACGTGGTTTAAACTCCACAATTATATCTGCTGGCCTTTTGGCGTCGTAGGGGTCGGAACGGAATCGCCAATACTTCGTTGGATGCAGCGGTTGGAGTCCGAAATTCCAACAAGGCCACCGAACGCACCCCATCCCTGATAATGTCGACGAAGATCTGCTCGCAAATGCCCTGGCGGGCCGGCCCCTGACCGATGATCCTGCCAAGGACACTCTGCCTTGCAGCGGTATCATTCACCCGCATACCGGACTCAAGAAAAAATATTGCTGTATTTCGTTCTTTGGTGATTTCGATGGAACTCCGTTGACTCGCTTCTAGCGCACGCCCACATTGCTAATGGGATGCAGGTGCGGGGAGAAATCAAGAACTATCCTTGCAAGGCTGTCCGCTACGTCTATGTCCCCAAAGACCCGTCGATTCGCAAAGTCCTCATTGTCCACAACAACACTGGTCATACTCATCCGATACCGACACTGAGCAACGTCTCTTTCGAGCTCAATGACACCTATCGGCAGTGTATCAAAGCACATGGAGTCCTCGGTGCCACGGTGTCAAAAATTGACAACGGTTTGGTTGTATCGCCACATCGTTTCGTCGTCACTGAATTTGATGTAGCTCAATCCACCAAAATGCTCCTCGACAGGAAGACCCCATCCGCATATGCACCACCTCTGCACAACAAACACGTGAAGCGTGACCTCCTTCGTGCCGCAAAACTCGAGGAATATCCCCATGGGCTCGACGTCGAGGGTAAGCTGAAACTACGGCTGTATTCGGACCAGTAATCTCATCCTTCACAGCTATAATTCCCATCGCCCAGGCGGAATTACTAAAGCCACTCCCCGAGCGGTACATCCACAGCTATATCAAGACGAAGCAAGGCAAGATAATTATCGTGACCTTTGTTCCTTACCTTTTGAAGCTCCTCGATGATTCCGGAGTTACTTCGTTCGATGGCGACACCACTTACAAAGGCATAGTGGGCAAGGTGAACGAGTGGGAACTCACCATATTTGCCAAGGTGGTCCAACGCGGTACGTCTGTCGCCTTCCATTTCTGAGAATGATTAGCGAGTAATGTTGTATAGCGGCATCAATCCTTCGGGCCTATATCGACGGCGCGAGCGCCAATTTCTTCGAGGAGTTATTTGACGAGCTTCAGCGCGTCAAACTCATGGTGACAGGGAGGCCCATTCCACTCAAGAAATTCGTTCGAGGCGGTAATCTGATTGTCGCGAATGTGGATATGGATGGCGCACAGGTCCTCGGCTTCTGTCGCGCGGTCATGAAGTACAACGATCCCGAGTACAGCGGTTTCTCTAATGATATGCCACCCGAGGAAATCGCCCCAGAGATTATCAAACTATGCTGGAGACACGGGAAGGAGTAAGTTGTGCTGTCTTGCGTTTGCTGAACTAATTCTCCTCTCAAGGCCAATTCACGACTTCAAATCGCTCGTAACTCCCCAGCAACTCGCACGCATCAAGAACGTCTTCTACATTCAATCGAAAGAGGAGCTGGCTGAATTCTCAACGTGGCTCTATGGTCTGGGTATCAAGAAGATTACGGGTGAGTGTTTATTCAAATCTGTGTCGTCCATTCACAATCTCCCCATTAGATTGGTGGAAACATAAAGAAATAAACGACTGGATTATTCCCTGTCTCATCAAATCCCAGTCCAACATTTCCGCGGACGACTGGGACGCGACTCCTTCGACGACGAATACCAACGAAGCGCAGCACCATTGGACCAACTCCCACACGGGTACCAAATTACCTCCGGTCGAGGCGCTTGAAAGGTGATCATATATTGTTCAAGCGATTCAATCAATGCTCATCGTCTATAAGTCGACGTAAATTAGACCTGAACACGGCACAGGAGATTGAGATGTCTCTCCGGACCGGTATTCTGTCCAACCCCAACAACGACATCTCCCACCGCATGTCCCGAAACTCCCGGCGATTCAATCAATGCTCATCGTCTATAAGTCGACGTAAATTAGACCTGAACACGGCACAGGAGATTGAGATGTCTCTCCGGACCGGTATTCTGTCCAACCCCAACAACGACATCTCCCACCGCATGTCCCGAAACTCCCGGCGATTCAATCAATGCTCATCGTCTATAAGTCGACGTAAATTAGTCCTGAACACGGCACAGGAGATTGAGATGTGTCTCCGGACCGGTATTCTGTCCAACCCCAACAACGACATCTCCCACCGCATGTCCCGAAACTCCTGGCGCCAAGCCGCCACCGCAGAGAAAGAACAAGAGTCGCGTGATGCCGCCAAGCCCAAGGCCAAGGCATCCAGTAGGCGAGGTAAATCGACCAGAGCAGGTACCACAACACTTTCTGCGAGCTCGAGTGGTCGCGTATTTATTTATAGGTCCGCGATACCGACACTCACATGAATTACATCAGAGCCTGCACCTGTACTTCCAACACAATCGGACACTGTGTCGCCGGAACCCATCGTTTCCCCCCTTCCGACCCAGACCACAGAGGCGTTGGTCCCTGACTTCACCTTGGCTGGACCTGCAGTCGACCCGATGTTCGATCTCTTTCCCACCTTCGACTTCAGATTCAACGACACAACCACTTCCCAGGGTTTCAACGCACCTGGTTCATTTCCTTCGCACGAGTTCCCTGACGCGCCATTCGACCCCAATATCTTCGGACTTACCAATTACAACGCGCCGATAACTTCTGAACCTGTTGAGTATTTCCTCCAGGATTTATGCCCCTCTGCTCATTTCCCTCGCAGGGTTTCTCCGGCGACCATTTCACTCCACCTGATCCTACCCTTTTCGGACTTTCGGCGGATTTCAACGCGCAAATCCCTTCTGGTGCGCCTGTCGAGGATCCCTTGCAAGATTTCATGGCTTTGTTTGGACCCTACGGAATTCCTGGTGACGTCGGGATGGCCTCTGATATATTCTCAGCTTCGACAGAGTCACATCTCGAGAACCAACTCCCTTTGCTCCCTCCACCTCCGCCTGCATCCCCAGTGGCGTCCCCGGCGATTGACAACGCTGGCCCGAGTGCCCCGAAATCCCGGTGTTCTCGACACGAAGTTGACGAGGCAAATATTCTCACCTCTGCCAGTTCGAGGGCGCCTACGGAACGCAAGCGGATCGCCGAGGAAGAGGTCTCAAGCCGGGCGCAAAAAAGGAACCGGCGCAAGGTATGTGTTGTTTGCCTGGTGCACATGATCTTTTCTCTGACTCGATATCGTCCCAGTGACGGCCATTCAATGCGCAAGTTTCGGATGGATGGAAATTACTGCCGTAAAATCTTTGAATAGTCATGTATCCGCCCCAAATAATTCCCTTTCTATGCCCGATCCCTTGCTGCGTGACAGTTTTGTGGCGTCGAAAAAAAATCTCGAGCGAGACCAATGCACAGCCAGCGCGGCTGAGGCGGTTGCCGCGTGATCAGGTCGAATGTGCCGTATGTATACGCAGACACGGCACATTCCCGGCAAATGTGCCGGACTTGAACCAATGTGCCGTGCATGCGGCTGAATGTACCGTGCTTGGAATGTATGTACGTGTCGAGTTTCGTTGATCCCGAGGATAGGCCTAACTAGTGTTGCCGCGGCTCGGCTACGGCTGGCTCGGCTCGGCTTTTGATGGCTTCGGAGCCATCACGGGAATAAGCCAGCCAAGCTATTTTTAAACGGCTGGCTTCGACGGCTTCGGCTCGGCTTCCAGCTCGAGCCGCGGCTCAGGTGCATTTGGAATGGCGTGTACCATTTATGTCCCACAACATCGACTTTCTGTCCTGGAGGAACACTTTATGTCACCCTGGCAAAACCCTCCCGCCCCTCTGAGTTCTGGATTATGCCCTTCCGGAATATAGTTTTGGTTTCCCAAAAGATGTATATTGGCCAGTCCAACAGGCCTTTAGTGTCCTCCTCTATAACTAAATGTGTCCACACTATCACAACATTGTGTCCATTGTTTTATGGCTTCATGTCCCTCATTTTTTGCCTTTCTGTCCCCATGGTCATGGCTCCATGTCCCGGTGACTTTGGTTTATTGTCACGCCGTCATCACCTTTATGACATGCCATCAAACTCTTTTGGTCCCGCCATCAAACCTTTTTGGTTCCACCATCACGACATTCCTGTCCAATCTTTAAGTATCTCCACAACCACTTGCCCGATTTCCTCCAACCTGCGGAGGCTTATGATCCTACAGGTCCCTACCCTTGGGCAAAAATGTCAGAATGATAAATATCCAAGTACTTGTTTTGATATTGACTGATCATGTGGTCAGCTTGTTGAAGTTATAAAATTGAGTGCCAATTAGTTTGAGTTGCATGGTTGGCATCCCAGAATCCATGGAGGTCGGTTTATGGTCCTCCAAGATGGAGACATAAGTTGTGATAAGTTGTGTGTACCTTTGGCATAACCAAATATGTGCTTTGCGGCATTCCAGTGAGTATGGCCAGGGTTTTGCATGAAGTGTGCCAGTATTGATACATATGAGGCAGCATGGTAGACCATAGTAGAGGCAAGGAAGGGAGTCTAGCGAGAGGAGAGGAGAGATTGTGCCTAGACAGAGACGCATTGCAACATGAAAGTCCGATTAGGAAGGTGTGATGTGACATTGGCGATCAAGGCCATTTTGAGGCCAGTTGTCGAAAGCAATTCCTCCCGCTCGCCATTCTGGGTGTTCTACCCACCTTTCATAGCAAATTTGCTCAAAAGTACGGTAGGTATAAACTCCTACAAAAAATAACTTTACATCCTAAGAATCACAAAATACATGCTCATTCAACTCATTTCATTTCATTTGTATGGACTTTTCGAAATGATTGCTGAGTATTATAAGATCCATTGAGTGCGTGAACTCAATATTTGGGGAAAGATCCACAACATGTCCTGAGAACTATTGATAAAAGACTGACAGGTAATCCTGCTAATGGTGACCCCATCCCAAAAGGTGGTACTATACTGTACTGTGGACTGAAAGGCAATTCCTGCTCACCTGAACCGAGAGGCTGATTATTACACATGGATTCACTACAAACACCCTCCTCCCAAATACCCATACATGTGTACTTACTCAGCCCATTCCACCCGGGCTCTAGAAAATCATTCGGGTCTCCACTCCAACTTGATCCCTGACAATAGGCACACTGGTGCTGTACAATTAGCGGGGAGCATTTTTGGAAACATCCAGAACATGTTTTCCTTGCAGCACCTCTTTTTGACCTGTTTTTCCCAATGGGTTTTTCGGGCCTCAAGGATTTTTTCATGTTTCAAGCAGCTTTACAACCATTACTATCTTCATATGGGTTTGTCAAGGTTGTTTTACCCAAGTACATCGTACATACAAATATCATATTGTTAAATTGTTGAAATGTCGAAACATGTGCTTGGCAGGTGCACATGAGTGATTTACAGTAATGGCCTCGGAATTCAGTGACTGGTCAGACATAAGAACTGTCCCAAGTCCCATTGGTGTGCTGAGTGGGTGCACATCAGTGAGGTTGAACTGTGAGAGAATTGCATCAATATATGCTGTGGAATGGTGCAGGCGGTTCTGTTGTGAATTACATTGAAGCCCAATATCCAAGAGATCTCACCATCATCTCAAAGTTTGCACAAAGCTGCCTTGATGGTGTTGATTTCCCCAATCATCTTTGCAGTCATGTCGTCAACCGCTGCAGCAAGGATTACCATCTTCTCCCCCAGAATATGTTGTTCCCAAAGTATATCTGTCATCTTGACAACAATAATATGTCCATTAGTTATCCTCTTTTTGCCCATCCATCCTCACCTTCCAGTCCTCTCATTAACAGCTTTCTGTCTTCATGACACCACTTTGTTGTCTTGGCATCAACCCCTTCAGGTCCGGCCATCAACCCCTTTTGGTCCGGCCATCAGGTTCTTTCGGTCCAGCCACCAAACCTTTTCTGTCCCAAGTACTCGCTCACCTCTGGCATGTTCCCTCTTGCCACTATTACATCACTCTCTCGCACCCATTCTACTCCCTCCCCAGAACTGGTCCAGACCCTCGCAGATCCGCTTCCACTACTGGACCTTTCCCACATAACAGAGGAGTTTTGTAAAGGGTTAATATTAAGGGCTTATTAACCCTTACATAATTTAACTTAAGGCTTAACCCTTATCTAAGTCCAACACTGGGCATAAATCTCTTGTAGAATGTGCAATAAAACTCAGAAAAGCTGGCTTGGGAAGTGGAATGAACATTGATTGCATGCTCACAGAAGTAGAAATATCGGTGCACCACTCGTCGCCGACCTTTGGTTGCTCCTCATACACTATGAGTGGTCAGTCCGAGATAATCTCCCAGTCAAGTTACTGTTACTGTAACAGTAACTTGACTCGGAGTCCGACTCCGACTCAAGTATTAAGGGCGGTTTAACCACCTAAGAGGATTTTAACGGCAAAACTTATAATATGGGACAGAGGAATGCTCAAAATCCTCGTCGCGTTGACCTCGGTAAAAAATGCAACCGAAAAGGAGAGATTACTTTGTGGAAATTGCCATTGCATTGAAACAATAATTTACTCACCAAGATTCCGGGGAGTGGGGGGGGGGGGGGGGGGGGGGGGCATGCAGCCGAAACGCCAAGAATCCTATTAAAAGTTTGGGAGAGTTTGAGCCGCCAAAACGTCCTCAGGCCCGGTGTGAGAGCCCGGGCCCAAACCCGGGTCACGGGCCCGTCCAAATTCCGGGAGCCCTGGCCTGCTCGAGCCCGGGTCGGGCTCAAACGCACGGGCTTGCGTCTATCTGGTTCGCAAATTTTCACCGTCACCGCCACCGGTACTAAATAGGTTCGGTTCATAACCCACCTGTGACCTGAAACTACAAAATAGTACAGTAGTGCAAAACATTTTGACGAGGATGCATGGAATGCTGCGATCAATGCTCAAATAGGCCGATTTGAAAGTCGACATTCTCATAGCAGGACTGAAGGATAACGCTGAAATTGGCTCCAGGTATCAAGTATAGAAAGAGAGATGAACCCGGGCTTACCCGATGGCTTCCACCTGATATCCGAACAAAGTATACAGGCAGTACGCCGGTCCGCATGCGCACGCTGCAGCACATCTGAGAGCCGTCTATATGAGCCCTTCCATGCGGATGAATGGTCGCTGGAGAGAAAGGCGCACAGGATCCTATGAATAAATCTCCCGACCTCTACCGACTTAAAATTAGCCCTGCGTGCAACGAATAGGCCTGATGCGGAGAATCACTTGCGCTATGATATTCAGATATTACTTATGCCGGAGTCCTCTTGGACTCCGAGCTCGGACTCGGCCCTACTCCGCGACGGGACTCACGGGTCCATGATCGTATATGAGGCTGACCCGAAGCACAGACACCGTTTATCTATACACCCTAAACTGCAGGACAGTTCCCGCCGTCATGAGTAACCGTTATACCTTCGTTGCGCTTTGTGTGCTTTTTGCCTTGAATGAAAAGCAGCTGGTGGGAGCTGCCCCACAGCTGGATCCACGTCAAGATTCATCGCCTTCCTCCATTTCAGCCTCATCTTCAACCAGCCTGCTTCAATCTTCGTCAGCTGCGACCGCAATCTCTTCCACCGCAGCATCCTCTGCGACCGCACTCCCCATGTACACGTCAAGCAACAGAGCCCTTCCGGGACGGGACATCATACTATCCTCTTCAAACACAGATGGTCCGTTTCTAGTAAGTCATCATCTGGCCCCCCACAATTTCTAGCTGAGGTGTGGGAACAGACGTGTAACACTAGCCTAACAAGTGTTAGTTTCAACCTGGGGCTTTTCCCCTTTTCGGCTTGTCAATCGATCTTCGACGTGTTACACAATCTTACGGAGTATCAATATTATAATACCATGGAAACCATCAGATCCATCAGGATACTGACCTCGTCTTCCTCATCTCCCTCCGAATCTTCGTTGGGCTCTTCTGCTCCGAAATCCAATGTCTCTCCATCAGATTCGGATTCGTCGTCGGAGAAGTCGATGCCACGAATGCCAGGATCACCCGAGTTGTCACCAGCCATCGATTCCGTCTCGCTTTCGTCCTCCGAATCTGAATCCTCGCTGGTATTTTGTTGCATCTGGTCGTACTTCCGTTGCTGTTCCTCGTCCCAGTCATCGTGCTCTTGGCCATCCAGTACATACTTGGTGATATCCGCGTAGGCCGTGCTGTCGCGAATAAATTTCGTGAGCTGTGTATCCTCGAGTTTTTCATAGCCACGTTCGAAAAAATTAACGGCCGCATAGCCCATGCTCCGACCAGGTCGAAAGAGATGCAGCTGATCCTCTTTATGCATCCGTAAGAGTTGTTGAAACTCGTTTCTCAGGTGGGGTAAACCGTGGGTCTTTCCGCGAGGCGTGAGGTCGAATGCAGTTTCCATCTTCTCCTTCATCCGAAGGAAATGCATGACGTTCGGCGCCAAGGTATGCCTGTAAAAATGGTCATCAAAATCGCCGCCCTTGTGTCTGCTCAGTGCCTGTCTGCGTAGCGCCCCTCCCACGCCCGACGCCCACACCCGTCTGTGCAGTGCCCACTCCATGTCTGCGTAGTGCCCCGCCCACGCCCCGATGCCTTGCCTGCGCAGCGCCACACCCAGGCCCCGGCGGCTCGCCTGCGCAGCGCCACACCCAGGCCCCAGCGGCTCGCCTGCGCAGCGTCACACCCAGGCCCAGGCCCCAACACCCTGCAGGTGCCTCGCCCACGCCCCACGCCCGACGCCTACACCCCATCTGCGCAGCGCCCACGCCCCATCTGCACAGCGCCCACTCCCTGTCTGCGCAGCGCCCCGCCGACGCCCGATGCCCACGCCCATCTGTGCAGCGACTCCCCGTCTGCATAGCACCCTGCCACGCCCCAACGACTCGCCTGCGCAGCGACATGCCCAGGCCCAGGCCCCGACGTCCCGTAGACACCTCACCCACGCCTCACGTCCTGAAGCGCATGCCTGCCCACGCCCCGTCTCGTCCCGTCTTCGTGATCAAGCGCTGTGCGAGGCTCAAACTGCAGACCGAGAACACTCCCTAGCCGCGACATCTGTCGCCCACGCCCTGACGCCCCGCCTGCGCAGCGCCCTGCTAACAACTTGTGTCCCAACATCCATGCCCGCCCAGATGCCCCGCAACCACGCACGCATGCACAGACGAAATACACACTCGTAGTATCACATTATGGTACTTGTGTTGTGCTTATAATATATTAATAACAATCTATGAATTATGAGAATTACTGGTTCACCCACTTGAAAGACCTGAGGTTGCAAAGCCATGATTTTTCTTTCTAATACTGCAGTATAAAGCCATGGTTACAATACCCTAGGGGTTTTCCGGATACCGCAGGTCCAATCCGCCAAAGCTGTACCTGTTTGCATTCAGGCACAGTATTGCCGGGTGCGGGTACGGTCCAGGCCGGAGTCACCCGTGGTGTCACCCGTGTCACACACTATTCACATATGGTTCTTTAACTCATAAATATGCCCTGCACCTGTTCAAACTTGTGAGGTGCCATTCAAATATATGATGTGTCTTACAGTCAAGATTTCGTGCTAGGTGTGGGAGACATATATGCTATTGAATTAATTTACAAAACAAACAGCATACATATATGCCATTGATTTATTTTACAAAATGAACAGCATAGATAACTCCTGAACCCAACTTTGAGCCTGAGAGGGACTCATGGAATCTCTGACTTTGGAACTATCAGGAGACTCCAAATTTAGTGAAATAGTTACCACATGAATATTTGATTAAAATATATACCAGGGCAGAACCAGAGCTACAAACAGCTCTATTAAAACATACACAGTATAATACTTTAGTAGTTGACTGATTGTGCCAGCAAAATTGCTGAAATTGTTGACATGGACTGATAAATATACTATTTAAATGTATTTTAAAAAGATCGCCCAAGCGGGGATTCGAACCCTCCCTAGGTTGGTTTCATAAGCCCACCAACAGCCGCGCATATGCCGCGCATAAGCCACCGTGGCATATGGATTCATATGCCACGGGGTATGCCCCCTGTGTCGGTCATTGTTACTACTGGCCCTGAGCATCCTGCTAACGACGGAGCGTCTGACAAGGTGCGAGAATTTCAATTCTCCATCTGCGGCATATGCCGCTGCATTCTCGGTTATTGACCGTGTCCTGGCTGGTGTTTCACAGATGGCCGTGGACGACGATCCTGCTGCGAAGCTCAGGTTTAAGAAGAAGGCCAAAGACACCTCCAACACGTCTCAAGTCACCTCTGAGACCCCTGTCAGTCGTAGCAATGCCTTTTTCTTCAACTACTGAATATTCCCAGAAGGAGTCTTCAAGCAAACTTCACAAGAGCGGCTCCTCCAAGCGGGCTCGTACGGACAGCACTCCTTTCAATGAGGAGGCTTTCCTTACTGCTGGTACGTCTATTTGCTCTATTAATTCAATTGCAGACATTGAATCGCCTGGTCTTCAGCGGTTGCTGAGTTCTGCAGCACGGCCTCATTCAACGGCCAGTCCATCTTCAGTGGTCGTCAAGACTCACGAGAGGGAATTTGAAAATTCGTCGGTCACAGTCACGGAACTCGGCCCGCAGCGCCCGCCGCCGAGCGCACGCAAAGCGCAGTGGTGCGCCTGCATTTTTTTGTAGCATTTTTGACCCTTGAATAATTTGCATTTGTACACTGCTCGTTCACCGCTGTGTTTATCTGGCTGCCTCGTCTGAAATTCCTTCAGGATTCTTCTTCCAAGTCCAGAGTCTTCGTAGCTGTGATTTGAATCAGTATGAATTTAAATACTCAATAACTTAATGCCCTGCATACCAATATCGTCGTCCGAGTCGTCCTCGCTGAGGCAGATTTTGATGAAAATTTGATTGTGGTTGACTGCGGGCGCCTGTAGAGTAGCCGTCAGGAGATGAACGTGGGAATATGTATGTAAAATAGACTCAGCGCTAGCACGGATCCCGTCTCGTAACTCGGGTGCTCTTAGTCCAACCAGAGGACCCTCAAAACTCAGGATAAGTGACTCAAGAGAGGACCAGATGGTGGGGGGAAGCAAGGAGGGAAAGTCCCCTTAAAGTCGCTAGGACTACTAATTAATACTGGTCGACTGCGCTACATCGATTTTTCAGCCGCGGAAAAAAGCAAGAAATAAATTGGTACCGTTGTCAATTTTGGCCACTGTGGCGCCAAGGACGCCGTTCGCTCGAATGCATTGCCGATATGTGTCTTTGAGCGCAAAAGAGATTTTGTTGAGCATTGGCATCGGATGATTATGTCCAGTCTCATTGTGGATAATCAGCACTTTACGGATAGACAGGTCCTTGAGGATATAGATCGTGCGCTTGGCGTCGCAGGGATAATTCTGGATGCGACCCTGGGAGAAATCATGTTAGAGCGCTGTAGAAGAGGGTGTTGGTCGATAGGTTGACCAGGAAGGGAAGGTCGGCAGTAGTTATAGGTCTATAGGCACCAAGTAAAATAATCACGATTTATCGCACAATAAGTACTCAGCTTTGGATCAACTTATGAGGCTTGAAGGCGTCCGCTTCTGCCACTGATTGACATTGATCTCGACGTCCTTCGGCTTCGTGCTCTTTGACTTCGCCGCCCACTGCGTCTCTTCATGGCCGACAGTCCTGTGCGCAAGAAGGGCCATAAAGTGTGTACCTGCTGGTCTCATGACTGCAGGGATCAGACCTGGGAGGACGAAGATGGCGAGTTGCGTCGCGGCAGGTGGGTTCATCGGAACACCGTCGCACGGAGACGAGGACGCTGAGCGGCGGAACGCCCAAGGATTCCCTTCCCAAGTGAGATTTCACTGGATTCATGCAATTGTTATTGAGTCCCTTCATTCTCAGGCCAGTTCAGATCCCGCTGCCTCCGATTCAGCCGCTGCATTACCTGCGGTCTCGCCCATAGCCCCATTGCCGCCCAAGGAGATTATTGTAGGGGAGGAAGGTGTGTAACATATATGATGTCTTCCATAGACTCCCATACTTACCTCAGATTTCGTCAGACACTCCTCAACAGGCCTATCGACGATTAAGCTTTATTGTTTGCACATTTGCGGCTTGGCTCCATCTTGTTTGCGGCCTTAGTCGCGACGCGAGCCATAGGGTGCTGAAATTTATTTGTGTAATTCTCGAAATGGTGGCCATGAATTCAACCTCTTCACAATCGCATGCGATCCCCGCTGATATCCGAACCGCGATGAAGCGTCTTTCCATCGAGCCGGTCATCGATCGGGCCATCTGCTGCCCAAAATGTTTCCGGCAATATTCCTTGAAGGAACTTCCGCAGACCTGTTTTTACCGCGAGACCAGCGCGTCGAAACCATGCTCAACCCCTTTGTGGGTGGAACGTCAAACTCGGTCAGGGCCCAAAATCGTTCCTCGGCGTCTGTACAGTACGCAGAACCTCGAGAGTTGGCTTTCCCACTTTCTCTCGCGCCCCGGAATGGAGGATCTTCTCAGAAAATCGCACCAGCATGTTCCAAATCCCAACAGGATGAGCTCGATCTGGGACAGTCCGGCGTGGCAGAGCCTCGGAACTTTCACCACCACACCAAATAACCTCGTCTTCAGCTACTACATTGATTGGTTCAATCCATTCACAAATAAGATTGCCGGGAAGTCGGTCTCTTGCGGCGCCATTATGGCTTGTTGCCTCAATCTCCCTTACGAACTCCAACGCTTGTCCGACAATACTTTTTTTGTTGGGTTAACACCACCACCACATGAACCCACGGTCACAACGATAACAGCTGTTTCCGACCCCGTCATGGACCAGTTTCAAGCCATGTGGGATGGCAAAATGATTCGCACCCACGATCATCCCAATGGCGACTTTTACCGTGTCGCAATTATACCGGCCATCGGCGATATTCTCGCTCTCAAGAAAGCCATGGGATGTGCGGGTCACAGATCAAAGAATCATTTCTGCTCGTTTTGCAAGCTTAAGCTCAGCGAGATTGATCGTGTTGATCATCACAACTTCGAGCGTCGCTCTGGCGTTGAGGTTTTGCGCTGGTCCAAGGCCTGGCTGCTTGCCTCCACAAAAAAAGCTCGCAAATCCATTGTTCAGCAGCATGGTTCCCGGTGGTCGTCTCTAAACAAATTGACATACCGTGATCCTGTCAAGCACACCGTCCTTGGGATTATGCACAACTGGATGGAAGGCGTGTTGCAACACCATGCTCGTTTGAAATGGGGCATAGGCATTGAGGCTTCTACAGCTGCGGCCGGTTCAACCTTGGGTATTGAGGAGGAGGAGGATAGGTCCGAATCTGGCTCAGATGAGGCTGCGGCTGACATGTGGGATGATGTGGAGATGATGGCTATTGACGAGGATCTATTACAGGCGGAGCTTGCCGACCTGCATTGGGACAGTGTTGCCCAGCAGGACACACCAAGCCATCTCAAACGACAGCCGTCAATAATTTTTCGGGAGGAGGACACTGACTCGGTCGAGCCTGCCCTAGATTCGGATGATGAAGACGAAGACAGTGACTATGTGGATGATGAAGAAATCTATGCGACGGAGAAGCCTCGGTGTCAGATCTTCGATGATGAAGCGATGAGCAAAATACGAGCCGGACTTGCGGGCGTTGTTATACCATCTTGGATTGAGCGACCACCGGTTAATTTGGGCGAAAAGGCACACGGGAAGCTCAAGGCCGACAACTGGCTTGTTCTGTTCACCATTTTCTTCCCTTTGATCATTCCAGAGCTTTTTCACCATCCCTCATCTTCCCCAACGGACCGAAAACTCCTTGATAATTTCGATGATCTAGTAACTGCGACAAACATTCTATGCTCATATGCGATATCTCCTCAAGATCCGGATTTATATCTTGCCTCATATGTGCGCTATTTGGAGTCTTCTAAGGTCCTCTTTCCTGGTCTTACAACCCGTCCCAACCACCATTACGCTTTCCACGGAGGCGAGCAGATGAAGTGGTGGGGCCCTCTGATCAAGGTTGCTGAATTTATGTATGAGAGCCATAACGGGCGCTTGCAGAAGATAAAGACAAACAACCACATGTGTAAGCTTCTGTTGAAAATTCTGCACTCCTCAGAGGCTGATTAATCGCTAGGGGAGCTCGACTTCACAATGTTGCGGCAGATTTGCCGGCGTGGAAGGTTGCTCGCCTCCATTCGCGATGGTGCGAACATGGCCAATTCTCTTGTCGCCCGAGCACTGCGGATCTTACTGCCTCAGCAAACATTTGAGGCCGATGGCAGCGGTCCGAAGCCGCTCATGTCCCGCGCAGAAGAAGTTGCACATAATGGTTCTGGAATTTTATTGGATCCTATGATCCACGAATTAATTTCCAGCATTGGAACCAAACATTTTCGCCCCCATATATTCGTGCGACAGAGGTCACTTATCAAGATCTCGACAGTGAGATACCCGTGTTTCCGACCCGCGCCGTTCATGCCGACCAGGATATGCTTGCCCATATGGTTTTGACGATCAGGACCTGCGACGTCCTTTCCACACACCAAACATTTACGGCGGCTGTCCTTTGAACTTGGGGCGGCCATGGAATTGAGACGATGGGAGACATGAACCACATTTCCTTCTAGAAATCTCTCAAAATCCAACGGCCAAAACTAAAAAAGATGATACACCTACCGCTTGACTCCAGATCAGCTTCATAAGGATACCTCCCATCTCTGACTGGACCATAAACAGGAATTCATAGGCGTGCTTCCTCGGCCTGCACACGAGGTTGTATCTACGGCTTCGGCGACATCAAGCAGTACATCGGGTGCAATATCCTCCAGGACAGCGCAGGCTGGTTTAAGTGCTGGAGCTGAGAGTGGAAGGACGAGATAACTATTGGCACAGATACTGAGATGTCGCATTCGTGCCGGTACACTGAGTCGGCATGTTTCGCTCTCGCGGACTCGAACACGACGAACCCAGTGTCCCAGGTCCACTAAATGGTGTCGGACACATTAAAGAAGGGAACCAGGGAGAGTATCTGGCTGGTGACCGTATAATGGGTATCTGGAAGACCCAACTCGGCGATGGGCGCAGCGTCCAAATACTGGGGCTGGTTGGTTGCGTTCGATTTGATATCTGTGCGCTGATGGATGGCGAGGGAGACCTGTGATGTGTTGGCGGCAACAAGAGTCGCGAAAAGGCCTTCCAAACAAAGGAGATGTTCGTCAGCGGATTTATTGTGAATCTTGGCAGCTTTTCGGTCCCAATGATCACCCCCCGAGGAAAAGCAGCGAATGCGAAGGAGACAATCATGACTTTTGCCGGTGTCGACGTCCAGCGTGGAATTCGTCAAGGTGCGAATGATGCTCTTCTTGTGTACCTTCTTTCCCTCGTCTGTATCATCGAGGTGGATCCAGACCGAGTGTGGTTCAATCTGGGATTCAGCAGCCTGCTGCAACTGCTGCCGGTCCGTCGAATGCAATAATGTCCTCGAGGGCACGCAAGATGGACTGGGGATCATCATCGGTGTCGGCTGTGGAATCGTGAGCAGGTATTGCATCTGCCAAGGACCTGTCGACTTCCTTCGATACCCCTGGATATTTACCGCCCATTGGACACATTGAATCGGTTTCTGGTTGAGCAAATATCTCGTCAAAATCAATCTCCTCTCCGAATAGTTTCAGGAAAGCGACCACCTGTGTGCGCCCCTCAAAGTAGCAGGCCCTGATGGGGCACGAGCCGGCGGTAATGTCTCCAACAAAATTTCACAGCCTTGAAGCACTGCCACCCATAATGTGTCGGTGTCGAGCTGTCCTCGTGGCAGTGCTGAGGACAGCTCGACACCGAGGTATAAGAAGATGACCCACTGATCAGCGCCAAGCTCTTTTCCTTCTGGCTTTATTCAGGTACTTGTACTTACCCATTTAGTTATACCCCACCTCACATAAAGTTGTCCGAAACTTCTAAAAAATTCGCCGGTCCAGGTCATGGAGGATAGCATCACCCAGATGCTCGCAGCTTTGGCGACTGCCAGTGTACAATCCGAGGACCCTGTTCCTACTGGTGCCGGGATCTCTGTCTCTCACCCTGTCCATACAGGCCGTCGTGGCCGCCCCCGTATCGAGATAGACCAAGATTTCCTCGAATTCGGTCTTCAGCTGCGTGGCCCCACGGGGCTTGCCCCTGTGGCCGGTGTGGCCCCACGCACCATCCGTCGTCGTGCACTCGAGTATGGGCTCGTCGAGCCTGCAAACCCCGTCTATGTCGAGACCACTGACGAAGCCTCCGGTGATGTTGTCCGCACCTACGTCTCATCCACCACAGCCCCCGTATCCAGCATTACCGATAACGACCTCGACCAGCTTATGCACCACATCCTCGAAATCTTTCCGACGTTCGGTCGCCGCATGATCGCCGGCCATCTTCGTCAGCTCGGCCACCACGTCCCTACATCTCGGATTCGCGAGTCCTACAATCGCGTACATGGCCCCCCTGTCTCGTACTCAAATACCGCCACCGGTCGTCAGCCTTACTGCGTTGCTGGTCCCAACTCGCTTTCACATCATGACGGGCAGCACGGTACGTTCACATCTTATGACCACTATCCGTCCTGACAGCCGGTAGGACTACGGAGATGGTGCATCATCATCCATGCTTTTATCGATGGCTATTCCTGCTTTGTCACTGGCATTCGTGCCAGCACCAACAACCGCGCAGCCACTGTCCTCGACCTGTTCCTTCAGGATGTGCTTCTCCATGGAGTTCCGCGCCGTGTGCGTGGTGATCACGGAACCGAGAATGTCGGTGTCGCCCAGTGGATGGAGGAGCGGTATGGTCGAGAGCATGGGGCATATATCTGGGGCCGGTGAGTTCAGCCTTTCATCTATCTCTGCCTGGCGACCCATATCCTCTCAGTCAATACCACTCGCATCCGAATATGCGTATCGAGTTGTTTGGGGGACTTCGTTGGGCGGAGATTCGCAGAGCTTTCCTAATAACCCTAGCTAATGTGTATCGTCATTTGTAGAAGCGTCCATAACATACGCATCGAGCGCCTCTGGTGCGATGTAACACGGGCATTTGGTCGGAAATGGAGCAATTTCTTCCTCAGCCTCGAGTACAGCAACGGTCTCCGACCGGACCTCGACACCCACATCTGGCTTCTTCACCACTTGTTCCTTGCTGCCATCAACCAAGACGCTGCAGATTGGGCACGCACTTGGAATGAGCACAAGCTTCGCTTTGACAGCGAGCGCACACGCAGCCCTCGCGACAAGTTTTTTTTTGGCATGATTGAGAACGGTCTTCGCGGCTTCGAGGACATGCCCGAAGAGGTGCTGGACGACGACGACATCGATGATCTCGATGCGTACGGTGTAGACTGGGAAGACTTGAACAACACTGATATTATGGCTCACCATACAGCATCCAATGCCGACCAAGAGCTCACCTTTTCTGACACTTACACTTTTCTCACAAAATGTCTATAAAAGGGTAGGGAAGTACAAAAATCTCAAATAAAAGTGTCGGAAAGTACAAAGTAGGGGGGGATAATTAAAAGTGCACTTGGACCGCCATAGGCTGCGAACAAGATATCGAAATTACAGCTAAGAAAATGAACCGATGGCGAAAGAAGAGAAAGACAAAGAAAAGCAAAAAGACACAAGAAAGAAAGAAAAGCAAGTGCAGTCATGATTGCAACGTGGGCGAAAACTACGGTAGACGGATGATGAGCGACCAAGGACAATCTGCAAACAAAAGTTGAGCTTAAGGGAATGAAGAGAATTGAAGCGACTCAACTATAGAACTCTCCGTTTAACGCTTTATGGGTTATTTTTCGGTGGTACTGCCTCGAGCAACCCACGGAGGGGGAATGTCGCAGACGGTCGGAGGGGAGGCCGCGGGGTGGAGGAGTCTCGACATGAGGCACCACCCGGGTGCGAGGGACATTGGAATGTAGGTGAGGATTGAGGTTATCAACGACGTTGACAAAGCCCGATGATGACTGTGCAGCATGGGCAGCATGAACGGACTGCGCGGCGGAGTGACTCAGGACCCGAAGGTGTGATGCGTGCTGGGCGGAGTTGCCCGCTGGTGGGGTAGGCGCTTGGGTCGCAAGAGCGGTGCCACCGGGGCCGCTGCCACCGGCAGCAGGGTGAGCAGGGGCTGGGGGGCTCCGTTGCTCGTAGGGCAGACATGACTTCAAACAACGTGGCGATGCAGGGATTACCGGGTGTCTCGGCTGTCGTTTGAGGAGTTCCAGCGCGGGAAGAGACCGAACTGGCTTCAGACTCAGAGGGCGACGGTGCCCGGAGAGAGGGAAGCGAATCGGCGGAGCTGGTGGAGGGTGTAGGGGATGTAGCTCTCGAGGAGAACCTGCGGGAGGAATCTGCAGAGCTAGCTGATCCAGTCGAGGGCGTAGGTGAGGCACCCCTGGATGAAGGTTCTGGGGAGGTCCAAGCCATCGTGTTGTGAGAGAAAGCAAATTGACGTGGCAATGGAATGTCATGGAACATCAAAGCATTCTGTCACGTGATGCCGTTGGCAGTCACGCGTCACAGGATGACAGGATCTTTATTGGGGACCGAAACGAGGCCGAAATCGAATAGAAGTAATCGGACTAGGTTCAGATCACCGCACCTCCGATACTGTCGTATTAGCGAGATCAACGCAAGGAAGGTGCCGGAGGTCAGAGTGTGCAAACAAAAATAAAGGAATTGATTGTGTGATCTTGAAGCCGAGCCCGACGCAAGAATTCAGAACCATGTCCAATTTGCAGCGGAGCTCAGTCGAAATTTTGACCCTCCGTGAACTATTGAATGTGGCAGGGAAGCGGCAAAGCGAATACAGAGGATGTCAACAGATCAGGACGCGCCCCGAGCCATAGTACACCAATACAAAGGGTGCCAGGAGATGAACAACCACGAAGACAGGAGAATATTATTATGCACCCAGCATCATGGAGTCCAGCCAATGCTTAGATGGTGGGAGAATATTATTACCCACTCAGCAGAGCAGGACATGGCTGATGCTCAGATCACTGGAGAAAGTTATTTCTCGACCAACATTGCAGGATGCAGCTGATGCTTAGATCACTGGGCAATGGTATTTCTTCGCCAGTCGGATAGGTTTCGGCCGATGTTTGGATTGCTGGGGAATATTATTGTTCAACCAGCACAGCAGGAGGCAGCCGACACATAGATCACTGGCAAATATTGTGTTTTAACCAACAGTGCAGGATTTTGCCGCTGCTTGGATCACTTGGAATAGTATTGCTCAACCAGCAGACCAGGGTATGAGCGTCGAATTCTTCGCTCCAATATTCCCCTCCGCGGTCGGAGTGGAGCTTCTTGACCTTGACTTGGTACTGGGTTAACACCCACGCTTCGAAGGCTTGATACGAGCCGAAGGTTTCGTCCTTCGTGCGCTGGATGTACAAGCGAGACCAACGAGTATGATCATCCGTGAAGCTGGCATAGTACTCACGATGATTGATAGTGCGCGTCGACGCGGTTCCCCAGACTGCCACCGAGTACGGCAATGACTCGGCGACTTTGGTCAATGATTGGCCTGCATTCCCTGGGGAAGAGTTAGGATGTTGGCCGTTTGAAGAGTAAAAATATGCACACGCCATCCCAGCCAATATAAATGAGCCTCTTGCATAGCTCTTCCAGCTCCTCCTCAGTGTACTCCTCACTTTCTACCCACTCAGTTCCCCGTTTCCCGATCCACGCAGGTCCAGAGGGTGAAAAATTGTCCTCCATGTCAACTTTGGTTTCCACGGTATTCGTGGCGGCCCGTGCTCGATGCTTTTTCGAAGTGGACTTGAGTTTGTTGTTGAGTTGGCAAGCTTCGCGCTTTAACCGTCGACGTCGATGGGAGCCGGATTCAGGCGGCTTGGGCATGGTTGGCCCCTCGGGCTTGATCCACCATGGGCGCATCACAGGCGTGGAGGGGGATCGTTTTCGTTTTGCTGATGGGGATGGCTGGTCATCAAGAGGCTCAAGGGGATCCAGTTCAACATCTGATTCCTCTTTGCCAAGGTCCGCATGCTTTTCAAGCCTTGCAACACAATTGGCAAGGTCAAATGCGGCTGGCATGGGAATGGGCTTGCCAACGGGTATCTCATATGGGGAGAAGGTCTTTCCCCCCCGCAAAGTCCTGCCTGAAGGGGCAGAAATTGGTATTAGTTGGGGGAAAAACATCGAAAATAAACAAATAATTGGGAGAAAAAAAATCAAAGGGGCCAAGCCACCATGCCACTTGACTTTTTCAGTCCCAAGGTCGAGTCTATACTTGTCATGGGCAGGTGGGCCGGTCGTTCGAAGGTGGGGGACAGTGGGAGCATGTCAGACGCGTGTTTACTGGTCCCAGGGTCGAGTCCGTTACTGACGCGTCTGACGGCCCAAAGCCATGCAAAAGGGGGAAAGAATGGATGGGAAAGACGAATGAAGACATACCCTGGAACTCCATCGCCGTTGATGCTCTGTGTGGCCAGAAATTGACCTGTCAAGTTTGGGTTGTTGGTAGAGGACTGTCACAGCCACATGACTTGTTCCCGACGTGTTCACGTCACAACCAAACAACCACATCTGGAAACCCCGGACATTCTATGTAGTGCTATATAGCTCGGGTAGAGCATATAGATGCGTATGAGGTCGGCCTCTATGGGAAAAGCAGGTTTTCTATGTAGCTCTACATAGAGTCGCGTAGAATCGCGTAGAGTCGGCAATAAGGCGTTACGCGAGCATCAACCGAACAGTTTGACATCAGGTTTGCAACCACTGCCAGTAGATAAATTCATTTTTCTCATCCTTCCCACTCTAAAGCACACGACAGAACGGAGGAACAAGGAAAAAACATAGCATTAAATAAAGAACAATGGACTACCGAATTCCGGGCATACCGTGATACATACCGTGATACAACTTGCCGCCCCTCCGTCCATCAGAAAGCTCGCTTGGCGTCCCGAGGACTGATAGCAAACGAGAAGGAACGAAGACGAGATTTCAGCAATGTTGGCCAAGGGGTCGATTTGCTGAACTGGGTCCGGGCACAACGAGGTTGTGGGGGAGCTTGCAGATTGCGGTCTTTGATGACTTGAGGAAGACTTGATAAGACTCGAGGAAGACTTGATAACAGAAAGGCCGTCGTGGGCAAAGGACCGAAGCCAGGCCAGGGAACGTAGGCACACTTGCGCAACCGCCAACTTGCGGCACTTGAGGGCTTAAACTTGACGGATTGAATTATTGAGGGGAGATCCCGATTAAGGGTGTGGCCTCGCGTCCACCAACAAAGGAGCAGCATGATGTGGTCTCCAGGTTCTCCGACTCGGAGCCATTCACTCCCGCTCACATTTCTAATATATCGTCTCCAGGTTCTCCGATTCATTCCCTCGTGCCCATATTTCTAAAGTTCTTCGCTCACACTTTCCGGACAACAAACTTGAAGACAAGCAAATTTCCAACATGTTAAACGACTCCAGGCGTGAGACTCGGGAACACATGGCAGCTCTCGGTGGTGGCGGCGATATCACTAGCATTTTTGCCGCCATCGAGGAGAACAGTCGTACTGAGCCTGGCTGGGACAGCGCAGTGCGAGTTGACGAGAACAACACTGTTGTCGCCCTGTGGTGGCAGTCACCGCATCAAGCACAACTTACCCGACACTATACAGATATCATCCTGACCGACAACTCATATAATCGGAATGATAAGCAGTATCCCCTCAACATCGGCATAATCATCGACTCTCATGGAAAATCCAGGAACAGATGGTATGTCTTTCAGAAGAAGGAGGACACTGACACCCACGTTTGGGTTCTGTGCTGCCATCTCAAGGCGTCTGGCGGTGTTCACCCAGAAGTCATCATCTCAGATCGCGGTCCCAGTCTTATCGCGGCTGTTGCAGTTGTCTTGGTTTTCACATTCCACGTTTACTGCCTCTCTCATCTCCTTGAGAACATCGACCACAATCTGCGGCGCTCCCTCAGGCGGACTGGGCAAATTTTCTGCAGGATTTCTGGGCAGCGTATCGTGCGGTTTCTCCTACAGAATTCGAACGGCTTTGGGCTGCCATTCTTGCACGCTATGTAAATGCGAGAAGCTACTTGCAGGAGCTTTATGTTGTTCGTGATCGGTGGGCCTGGGCGTGGATTGGTCACTTGTTCACGTCAGGAATACGGACCAACGGTCGGGTGGAGACTGAAAATAGAGTTACAAAGGCTCTCAGCGGTGCTAAGAAGACACTTTTCCAGGTCTTCACTGCTCTCAATGATCGAACCCGTCAGAAAACAGGGCAAGATTTAATTCGGGCACGAGAAGTACGACTCAGTTTGCCGCCTAATTTTACTTTGTAATAACCTTTATTCTCCAGTCATCTCGACGACAGCATCCCGGCCAGATCGAGTCAATGTTCACGCTAATTCTTAACCATTTGCGTGAGCACGTAGGGCCATTCGCTCTCAACAAATCGTTCAAGCAAACGGAAGATTCGATATTTTACCAGGCAGATGTCCTGCAGTTGTTGGAAGGGACGATAACTTGGGTATACTCTATTGGGGTCTGAAAATTATGTGTCCACTTAATATGTTTCCAGGGCGAGTATGCTGTCCGCCGAAACGAGGTGGAGTTGGGCTACCAATGGGAGGGAGACGAAGAAAATGTTTGTCTCTCCTTGATTCCCATCCAGCAATTGACTTATTCTTAATAGCATTCCATGAAGATTTCACAAACGATGGTGCCTATCTGGAAACCCGATGGCTGCTTCAGCTCATCCAAAACCAGGGTCTTGTTCCCGCCCACCTGATAAAGATCACTCACATGAGTACTGGAGTGAATCACATCATCGCGATCCTCCCTGATGGACGGTATATATGTGGCTGCTGCATGGGCCTCAATCTTGGCCTGGTCTGTCGGCACTATTTTGCCACGTGGTTGAAGATGCCAGGCCTTCCGTTCCATATCTCTTTGATTAGAGCACGGTAAGGGCAAGTTTTATCTTCTGCTGATACGTGCTAAACTACCGTTCAGATGGCACCAGAACCCGAAACTCACCGTTGCTGCACTCGATCCCATCATATTTCAAGATCGGCCGACAAGCCATTTAGTTCAATTCACTGCCAAGACCCTCAAAGTTGCCACTGTCTCGAACCCGGTTTTATCTGTGAGGGCACCGACATTGGCTTTGCCGACACAAACAGTCGCCCAGCGTACTGTTTATCACACCTTGACAGCAGAGGTCAGGTCCATGATGAACGGAGTTCAAACCATAGAACAACTGAATGATCTTCAAGAACGGCTTGGTCAAGTTGGGTACGTGTGCTGGACTGGTTGCTCAATAAAGTCTGCATCTGATTTCACGCTACTAGGCGTGATCTTCAGAACGAGATAAGACACGACACTCTGCAAGATCCACTGACGGTTACACAGAAAGGGAGACCCTTAACTACGCGACTTACTGGTGCAACAGAAGGACGTCCCCAGGGAGGTGGTGGGTCACGGAAATCACAGGTTGCTGGAATTACCCAGTGTCGTCCAAACTGCTGTTCGCACTGCAAGCAACCGGGTCATAATCGATCGAGCTGCCCTAATTAGATTACCGGTCAATCCCATAGTCATCGACACCTGAAATGCATTTCTTCCAACTGGCGCTTTTTTCGGCAGAGGTTTCCAGTTTAGGCGCTCGGCCTAGTGGCCAGGATGACGAGGAATGTAGACAGCAATCTGGAAGGTGCCTAACTATGACGTGAAAAGATTAGAGCTGCTGGAGTGTTGCTGTGGAGCATCATCCGGGATGCACAAGACCCGGCCAACACATACATTGGAGAGGCGGCACATTCAGATCAGAGGCAGCACATTCGCCGAAGCCTGGCACATTCGCCACCTTATGTGCCGTGCTTCAACTCAAGGACGGCACATTCCGATCGTGGGTTGCTCTGTGCTTCCATCATCGATGCCTCTGTCACTCGCTGGGCAACGCGTCGCGGTCGTTTCTGAGGCGGTCCAGACACGTTGATGAACTGTCCGGAATTTTCATCAGTTGCTTTCCGCTTTCCAGCCATCTCGGATTAGGTCTACGCGTGTCGCGACGCGTCGAATGTGTAGCGTGAATATAGAAGGGAGTGTGGTGGAATTATGGTGCATTTAGAGTTGGTAGAGGTGATTATGAGCCAAGTGAGTGTCGGCTGACCCGCCACTGTCAGTGAGGACCAGCGTCACTGTGCGACGCGACGAGGGAAAAAAGAGTGATGGTGCTGATCGGGCTTCGGACGCTTCGGACCATCGGCAGTAAGTCTTAATATGGTATAGTCGGAGTTTGAAATTTCCATCTATCAATCTATGCAATGGCATCTTTCCTTCATCGGCCATCCCACATGTTTAGCACAAAGGACCGGCGTCTGGCTCGTGCAGTTGAGAAAGACGAGTGTGGTGCACTGCAGGTCCTGAATTCACACCTGATCAGCACTCTTGGCGAAAGTCCAGAGGCAGAGGAATACAGTGCACAATTGGGCGAGCTCGTGCACCAGCGCTCTCGAGTCTTTCAAAAAGTGAGCTTCCATCTCTCATCATATCGTGCGTAGTATTGTACTGAACCCAACCGAGATACGAAGAGCTTGACGTCCGAAGAGCTGAAGAAATTGAGTTGCGCAAGGTTAACTGGAATCTCGCGAAATGCGCATAACGAGGTATCTGATCGTTACGCCAATCGAACGGCGCGGCAGACTCGGAATTCTGAGAAGTTCAGACGCGCTCACAACGCTGACGCGACAGTCGCCGCTTTGGTTGCGGAATTATCGGAGATGAGAGAGGAGCTTACAGAAGCTCGCAGCGAGGCTGAGGTGAGGTCATTCTTATTCTGTCCCCTCACGGCACTTATGCAAAATTTCACAGACTGAGCCGTCGTCCGGAGCTGTGGACCACGTCCGCGTCCGTGAGCTTGAAACTGCGGTGGTGGAACTCGAGTCCAAGCTCAAACAGGCTAAGGCCGAAGCGAAGGTAATATTTTCCCGCTCAGTGGATCAAAACTCACATTTTCGCATGCCAGTCAAACTCTTCCGGGCGTGTTCGTGACTAGACGCTATCCCCGAGGATATACAAAACTCTTACCGTAGGTACATTCAAATTATTCTTGTTTACAGGTGGAGCGGAAGATCCGGGACCAAGCGAAGTCTTGAGTGTTTGGTTGTTGGGACGGAAGTAAAACAGGCGTAAGCGGCGAATATTGACGTGACCTTTGAGCACCGCGCCACTGAGCTCCCGCAGAATAAAAGATCCCTGTCTGCGCTTCTGGTGAATAATATATGGACCAGAATAAGTCCACTTCTCTTTATCTCCTTTGGTCTCATCTAGTTTCGACTCGCGCAACCACACGTACATCCCCACCTCGTAATCAGCAAAGTCGAAGGCGAAATGGTTTCGTTTGTGTAGGTCCTCGATGGCTCGTTCTCGCGTTCGGCGTAATTTCTCGCGTAATTTCGGGTCTCGACGACTGATCTGGATCGCGCGGATAGTCAGTAATTCCTCGTGAGTGCGAACCTTGTCCCAATCAAGCGTCTGCCAAGTGATTTCAGCCATGTCGAAACAAAATACCGGGTGCACACCGTAAAGGAGATAATAAGGAGAAAACCCAGTCGCTCGGCTGACCGTGACACGGACCGCAAACAGTACAGCATGAAGATACTTCGGCCAATTCGCTTTGGCGTCCCCGGTGCATATGTAAAGAGCGTCGACGATGGGTTGATGTCCTCGCTCCACTGGGGCGTTGCCTTCTGGATGATACGCTGTGGAAATTATAACAGTACAATTATACAGAGAGGAGAGCAGAAACAGGACTTCCTTTTTGAACTCCGGGCCGCCGTCCATCGTTATGAAGGGAACACACGCAAATCTGCAGATGATGTTCTCGTAGATGAACTTGGCGACCGATTTGGCGTCGAGAGTCCGTAGCGCCTTGGCTTCCGGCCAGAGGGTGTTAGGTTCGACCGCGTGGATGATATAGTTCAAGTTGCCGACTCCAGCGCTCATATGAATGCTGTCGAGATTGAAGTGCCGAAGGAGAGGAGCCTGCCAAGAGACGTCGTAGGGAAGCATAGGGACGCGCTTGATCGCTTTCTGGCACTCGATGCAAGACCTGACAAAGTAAGTAATATCTTCGTACATATTGGGCCAGTAAAATCGGTCACGTAGCTGGGAGTAAACGGCGTCTCGCCCACGATGTCCACACTCGTTATGAGCCTCCGCCATCAAGGTACCTCGTTTGTGGATGTCCTCAATGACGAGTCGAGGTAAACGTTCTGTTCCTTTCTTCGGTGCCATCCAAAGGCGATCTTGATGAAGTAAGTATCGACGAGCACGCTTTGAGAACTGTAACTTATCTCTGTCGGAAAGAAGACGTGCCGGATAATTCCCAGTAGACAGGAAGTCACGTAACTCGTTCCACATCTCTGGACTTTCCTCGTCGCGCTTGCCATGGGAATGACCTGTAAATGTGGTAGCCAACTCGTCGAGGGGGATACTTTGCATGTAAGTTCCGGTCTCAAAGAACTCGAGAGAAATACATTCGTCACCAAGTAAAAATTCCGAGGTGATCCCTGCCTGCGTCTTGCGAAGGAAGAACTCCGGGAGGGAACGCACGTAATGGGGTAGAACATAGCGAAGAGAGGAGTAGGCAAGATACGAGTTTGGAAGCGAGGGGTCTAGTGCCGCCATGAGGTCGGCCTCGTGGTCGATCTCTTCCTCCGTAAACTTCCTGACAGGCTTTGCCGCACCACCGAAAAGAACATTCAACGTCATCTTGACCCATTTCCGGGTCTTGGGAGGAGGCAGACGAGAGGTGGAAGCCGTGGGGGGACTGTCCGAGTTGTCATCTGGCTCCTCGGTCTCTTCAAGTTCCGCCGCTCTTGTCTCCGCAATCCATTTCGCTAACTCGGTCCTCCAGCCAGCTGCTGATGACACAAGGGCACGTCCACGCTCGCCTTCTTCCTCGTTATCCTGGTCTTCAAGTAGATCTCGGTAGCGAGGAACAGCTAATAACTTCTCGACAGATTTATGGTTCTTGCGCTTTTCGCGATGCGCCGGCATGAAGCCTTCCGCCAAATGGTCCGCCTTAATGCCGGCATTAATCTGAGGAATTTATGAGTTAACTGATCAATAGAATGCATCGAAACATGCCTTTGTCATCTTCTCGAGCTTCACCAACCCTAATCTACTGCGACGTGCCGATTCCATGTGGCCAACATCGGAGAAAACTCGTTCGCAGCCCGCCTGATTTACCACGACTTTGAGAACTGTAAGCGCAAGTGTCGCGAGCTCTCCTGTGCTTCCTTGAAGGGCAGTCCACACCCGGATTGGGTCCTTTCCCTAGAGCGACTTAAATGCATGGAAACCTGACGCAAAGGAAAGACGAACAAAGTCCTCCTCAAAATCCTCGCGCGCAGCTTCCCAGCCCTGAAATGCACCGGTAGCAGAGAGGTACTCGAGTGTCGTGTTAGATACACTCCGCTCTTTCACTTTTCGCTGCTCCGGTGAATCATCGTTGTCCGGATGATTCATGACACGTCGATAGAGCTGTGAATAGTAAGATCATTGCCAGAAATTAAAAACTGTTACACACCTGGGTGACAAGCGAAGACGCCTTGAAATGATCGAACTTGGCGTCGGGACCGAAGCAGGAAAGACCCTCAAAGGGATTGAGGATCAATGCGACAAGGAAGAGAGGTTGATCGCAATCCTTCCAACGCTTCTCGAGCCGTGCCACCACCATAGCCAGGCAGCGGGTCCACTATTTGAGGCATCGGGTCCACCATTTTTCAGGCTTTCCATACCTGTCAAGCTTTCCATACCAGACGGCCAGGTAAACCATGCACAAAGCATCGGATCCGCTCATTTCATACCCCAATCCAATAGCAGGGCATCGGGTCCACTATTTTGCAAGCATTCCATACCCTGATCATGCGACGATGACTCGTCACAGTGGATTGTCGGCTTTGAGACCCGGATCAAGAGAGTCATGTGCCGGCTACTACAGGCCCGAGAACCGGATGGTGACGTGTCCCATCAACCATATGACCCAAGATCCGAGATTGACATGAGAGTCGATAAGGAGGGTCCCGACGCAAGCAAGGCAAGCAGCAGGCAGCACAGACAGCTTGAGGAAAGACCAGATAGTCCTGTGTGGAAAGATGATGTGCTGCTCAAGACCCACACCAAAAAACCACTGAAATCCCTGCAGAATACGGCTCAAGAGCCCTGCCAGAGAAAGAGTGATGGTGGTATGAGTCAAAGAGCCAAACTTCGGTAAATTCATTCTATTCATTTGAGGTCCCGACGATGTTCCCGGTGCCAACAGGGCGCAAGGTGCGCAGGTTTATTCGTTTATTTTGTGCATCCAGTAATACTTTCCAGGTACGTAGCGAGTGTTCTCAATTTCGAGACGCGAATTGATCCCTTTTTCAGATATGAATATGTTGACGAGTGAGTGGGATTTCCCGTAGAAGCCGTATATATAAGTTGAAAAGGTCTTCAGACGATAATACAAATAGCGAAGCAAATGGTGAACTCTTACAGCAACGCAGGACTGGTGTGTCACCATTGTCTCCGTTATGTAAATTCATTGTTTGATTTATTTCAGATACCGATGTCTTCGCGGGAGCGGGTGAAAATAGGTGATTCATCACGGATGTTGTTTCCATGGGGCCGGTTTATGGTCAAATACCAGGTTCGATGATGCCAATACCGAGGTGTATGAGGTAAGTTATGGCCAAATCCATCTCCCCCATTCTGACTTTCGCAAGGAAATCTTCTCTCCAGGGCACACTGGCGCGTCACCATTGCCCCTCTTGGTGCAGGTCGATTATTTTGAGCTGAATCTGTCCTCCTAGCCTCTCACGATGCCATATTGTTTGCACAGGTCGGTACATATTCCTCATGTCGCTGAATCGCTTAGCTCCGCTGGCTAAATATCACTCTTTTTTTCTTTCTTTTTTTTCCAGTGTGCTCCCCAACGATGGCTGCTGCGACGCACCCCGGTGGCTCGATTAATTTTTCCAAGCTTTCGGGAACAGTGAGAAGTCCCTTCTGTTCTTTCGTGTCTGACCGTCGATCAGCGCTCTTTTGAACTCCGGAAACATCTTACGAGGAACAACGTCTTCAGGAGTTTGATGTTGCAAGTAAAAATTCCAGTTCCGCTATTCGAGGGTATCGCCTCCCTGATTTGGGGGCCCCCGGATGGATCTATTTCGCTGTTGTCGCCAACGGGAACGACCGAACATTTGGGAAGGTTTACCTTCGTGCCCTGATGACATACACAGAACTGGCTGTCGAGTTTGGTCGCCAAGGCAACTACAGTGCCATGACGCGATCGGTCTATGAGCATGAGAGGTTCAGTTGGAATGTACAGCATAGGGGCCTGGAGAGTCACTTTAGGATGAACCTGGTGTTTGGAGGTGGTGAGTTTTCTCTACAAGCAAAATATGAAAACCCCTAACAATTCGTGCAACAAGGATGGCAACCGGGTGTTGTTTCATTGGATAATGCCAGCAAGTCCCACAGATATTCTCTGGGACCATCATCAGCTAGAGCTAGCACTGTCTTGGGCAGTGGCGAAAAATCAGGTGGACCTTGAACATTTGAACGCCTCTTAGTCCTGACACCTGTACGTGGCATTTTCCCTCAATATTTCGTGTTGAGTTGTCATTATTCATTCAGTACGGTGAGATTGTATGGAAAAACCTGATGGAGGAATGGGTCTATGCAGGAAGTCAATGATTACTTTTCTTTCCATCCTGTCTGAATTTGAGGATGCATATCGTCGCATTTTTGCATAAAATACCCTCTGAGGAGGACAAGGCTGCTTATTGGCAGCACCATCGAGCATACTTCGAGTGTATGGCTCTCGTGGAGTATACAGTTCCCACCGAAGGTGAAGTGCGAAAATAACACGGCAAGAAATGTTGGAATCAACCTGCACAAATGTTAGCTGGAGTGAATACTTGCCTCCAGAGTTTCACATCATTCTCCCAAATTTATCAGCAGGCTTTGAACGAGATTCAAGAATTATTTGAGGCGCTTTGGGAATCTGTTCACCATCCTAACCCGTATCCCACTTCAAAGCAGGCGGAGCTGGGCAGGAAATTTGGTTGCCGTATGTTTCTATACTCGCATGGGTTGTTCAGATTGTACGCAGTATATCGAAGGGACATCTATCTTGTCCGCCTTCCTTCCTTTTCTTTTTGCTTACGTAGCTGACGATGACTATCAGGCATACCCCCATCAAATCAACGCTGCTCGTGATTCCCTGACGAAAGTCGTCGGCAAGTTGGGCTATGAGTGGTACTGAATTACATGGGACCTTTGCACAGGAAGCTCGGAAGGCGATGGAGGAAGGAAGGCGGACTGGCAGTCCACCTCGACTTCCAAGTACGGTTCAACCCCTCTTTTCTTCACCATACTGACCCAAGCACGTCCAGAAATAGGCTCGTCACTAGCCTCTGCGTTGAGTAACAAGAGCACAGAGTAGTCTAGAAGTGATTTCAGGTCAATCAGACAAAAACTGAGAAAGAGAAAAAAAATGTGACAATGGTTACTCGAACGCAGAGGCTGGGAGAACTTTAGACTCGCGACCAGTCAGTCACATGTAAGCAACTTTGATCACAGGGTCAAGGGATCAAAGCTTCATGTAACGACTGGAACTTCTGGTCGTGATTTTGGCTGATGCAGCCAAAAGTGGTTTTGGACTTTTGAGTTTTTTGAACGTCCGAACCTGAGAAAAAAGTGTAAAAAGTTGTATAGAGAAAGTTGTATATTTTTGAATTCTAAGCCGAATAAGACAAACTTTTTTTTCGCGGTCATATGAAAGTGCTCGACGTCGTCTACTGGTCCGTGCGCAGACGATGTCAAGCACCTTCCACCCAGCTAGAAAAACATGTTGGGCTCATTCATCTTAGAATTGAAAAATACGCGACTTTCCCCATATCAATTTTTACACTTTTTCTGAAAATTCACAGCTCTCAGATTCTAAGTACAAAATCACATTTGGTGGGCTCAGCCAAAATGTCGCCCAGCTGTCCCAGCCGCTTCGCCAACCGTGAAAGCGTAGCCACGTGATGGTGAAGCGGTTGGTCACGAGCCTAGGAGAACTTGAGTACTGAAAACAAGACTGAAAAAGGCCAATAGAATTCACGTGACGATTCAATCTGACTTAGTGCAATAACAATTGTAGCGCGCGTTGCGGCAGAGCCCACTAACTGTTTCTTCAACCACTTCTATTAGAACAATGTACCTACTGCACCCTGATAACTACAAGAACTTGGTGTTCAAGTCTGCTGAGGGAATTTGAGACCCTTCCACACAGTTGCCCAGTTGACCTTAGTATTATCTGGCTGGGTAGAATAAGATGCCGCCAAAGATTCTTCAAAATTGTGAACACGATGCGGGGGATGGTGAATCACTGAGCCGCAAATCGGGCACTTGAAACTGGTGTCTAGTGCATGACGAATACAGACATAACAAAAAATGTGGCCGCACACAGTTCTGCATATAATATCAATATAAACATGAAAATCTAGTGAAATTAGCTCACGAGATGGGATGCGACTTGAGCTGCTGGCAAATGGAACAGCGGTAAATGTGACTTTTGCAGTCTCTGTTACCAGAAAGTGTGATGCCTCCAACCAGAAGGTTTGCAGGGTGGGTATTGGCATTGAGCTGATGAACGGAACCTCCCCTTCATTCCCACCGGGCGCTATACTGCTGAACGCCGCGATGCTCTTGACGCTGCCCACTCAACCACCAACAGTCCCCTCTGGCCAGCCGAACGACAATTCATGCACAATTTCGTCTGCCTTCAGAATGGAGTGTTCGCTTGGGACGAGTCCGAACGAGGCCGCTTTCGTGAAGACTTTTTCCCCCCCATCGATATTCCTGTCATTCCGCACACGCCTTGGATTCAACGTAATATGCCCATTCCACCCGGCATCTATGACGAAGTCTGCAAACTTATCCGTACGAAAATTGCTTCTGGCGTCTATGAGCCCTCGAACTCTTCGTATCGTTCGCGCTGGTTCTGTGTTGTCAAGAAGGACGGATCCAGCTTGCGCCTCGTCCATGCCCTCGAACCTCTAAACGCTGTCACGATCAAACACAGCGGTGTCACTCCATTCACAGATCAACTCGCCGAGAACTTCGCAGGCCGCGCTTGTGGCGCCATGCTTGACCTTTACATTGCCTACGACGAACGCCTCCTTGCTGTTTCTTCCCGCGATTTTACCACCTTCCAGACCCCATACGGCGCTCAACGACTCGTTACTTTGCCTATGGGTTGGACCAATTCGGTACCAATCTGCCACGACGATGTTACTTTCATTCTGCAGCCCGAAATTCCTGAATACACCATCCCCTACATCGACGACGTCCCCGCCCGCGGCCCCGCTTCCACCTATCAACTCGACGACGGCTCGTACGAAACAATCCCCGAAAACCCCGGCATTCGTCGCTTTGTCTGGGAACACTTCAATAACCTCAACCGCATTGTCCAACGCATGAAATATTGCGGTGGAACCTTTTCTGGCTTAAAACTCACGCTCTTCGCACTCCAATTCACCGTCGTTGGCCACGTCTGCACCCATACCAAGTCATGTTTTACGCCTGGACCGATGGACTACGGACCTCACAGCACCACCTACCTTTAGAATGAAGAGCCTCAAAGCTACAGGCTCAATGACGAGGGAGGCAGCGGAAATCTGAAGAGACAGTTTTGCTCACAATCGCGCTGGCTATCACCACTCAATCAAGCTTGAGAAATTAGGTCTCCATACCAAGTCATGTTTTACGCCTGGACTGACGGACTACAGTCCTCACAGCACCGCCTGCCATCGATCCATGCGCGGAGCCACCAGAATGGGTATTCGTACACCCCAGAGGGCACCATGTAGTTATATGGCATTGTGCCGGCAAAACATGACATTTTATAGAGAGCGATTTCCTTCGGTTTGAACTCAAGGTGATGGCCAGCACAATTCTGAACGAAACTGTCACCTCCTATTTCCTCCTGCGGGCCCAGTCGTTATTCCAGCTCTACAGTGTTTCTGCTTGAAACCGAGATTTTTCTGAAGAAATCCCATTCCACCGAGAAATTCGTGCCCATTCATTCCACTTCTGAATGAGGACAAAGCAAAATACTCTTGTGGAGTCAGACCTGCATGCCCAAATACAGAAAATATTATACCACTTGAGCCGCAGGGGGCTAAATTTTCCATGAACGCGGAAAAAGCAAAATACGCTTGTTGAGTCAGCCACAGAAAGAGGAGCCAAGTGATCTTCCATTCCATCGGTTACACTGGGAGAAGGGTGGCGAGAGGTTGTAGCAATGGGAACAGGCTCAAAAGACAGAATATCGGACTCTTCATCGATGGCGATGTTAGACGGAGAGTCCAGCTTGGGCCTCTCGTTCTGGTGATGGTGATACAGATGGACGTCGGGTGTTCCATACTCAGAGTGCCACGCTCCGAACCGTGACTGCACGCGGAGTCGCGGAGCGCCGGAGAGAGGAAGCGCTCACGAAGCAGGCGGTAGCGAATCCGACGAAGTATCAAGGCGGAGACGAGTACGCGCCGTACCCGCTGACGCCCGGGACCGAGGCTGTGGGCACCGGGGAGTGTTTCGACTGCGGCGCCCGCCACTTCAAGGATGCCCCCCACACCCGCGCTATCGTCGACGTCAAGGAGACGTTCTACCGCCGCGTCGCAAACCGCATCATCCGTTGCACTCTTGTGGGGAATGGAGAGGTTCCGGGGTTCATCGCAGATGTTGGTATTGGGTATAGGCTCTGCCTTGATAGATTTTTTGTACAATTTTTTGTTCCCCTATCGCCGGTGTGCTTCTTTTTAAGCGGCATTGCCCTACCGCGTAGTAAGTATGATCAGCGAGGTTGGCGGTCGAAGTGTGTAATGGAAGCATGAACTCATCGATTAGCATAGAGAATTTCACTCACGAATGATCGGCGAGGTCGGAAATGTAAGTATGTAATGGAAACATGAAATGATCGATCAAGTTCTCCCGAATGGACGTCATGTAAATTTCAAAATTTAAATTGTCACTGGTCCATTTGGTATCATTAGGTATCAGTTGCATTCTGGGTGATGGATGGTGCTGGAAACCGACTATCCAAATACAATCAGTGTCAAACAGAATAAAAGTCGTTGTGTCATTGACCCGGGAACCCGAAATCAGTGCCAAACAATGGCCAAGCAATGACTTTCTTCTTCTCATTGCTTGAGTTCTGAGGCCTATCCCAACCCAATATACATTCAATACATGCTGTATACATGTAATCTACAAGACAGACCAGGTTCCAGGGCCAGTGGCCCTGTACAGGGCAAGAAACAATCTGTGTCAGTGACCAGTTTGTGTCAGTGACCGGTAGTACTAGGACCGGTGATTACCCCAAAGTAGGTCGGTTCCGCAAAATCGGCCTCAATTTTACTTTTGTCCGGACTATTTTAATTTTCCCACGCTTTCTGAGCCTGCGAAAATCGTTCTTTCGGCAAAGCGGTCACATTTGGTTTTTTTTTGGTCGAAATTTGACCAAAGTTTTGTCCGGACTAGGGAACCGACCTATCAAACCAAAATCACCGGTCCTGTAGTACTGTACCGTCCGGTCACTCGTTTTGCAGAGTTCGGCGGCATTGTAAGTCTTACATACCTGTCGTTATCCGTCTACGCGTCTCCGCGACAGGAGGCCGGTGGAGATACTCTCGCTACATGTGGTTAGATGATGATTGCCGCCGATTTTTCTCGGCCATAGGTATATAAAGAGGAGTGTTCTGCCGTTGTGCCGTTCTCCTCCTTAGCTACTCTTCATTAGTCGCCGCCCCCAATTTCACCAGATATTCTTGCTTAGGATGGCCTTGCCAACCATTCCACCCGCCCCGACAATTCCTCCCCCCAAGCCCCCCTCCAACCAGGTATGGCCAGTGTTCGCCTTAAGGGATAAGGCTTATGTTCACATAAGCCTTATTAAGGCCTTAAAGTTAAGGCTTAACCTTGGCCGAGGATGATGCTAACCCTTAATTAAGGCTTAGTGATGGCATCAAAGGCGCCAAACTTGAGTCTGTGACTCTGTGTTGCGGATCCAGCAGCAGAAAATGGAGTAGAACCCAAGTAGAACCCGTAGTTTTGCCAGTTTTTTGACAGCTACCATGCATCAAGGCTTTCCACTGTCTAATGAATCTTGCCAGGCAGTTCCCGCTGAGGACGCAGCACATTGGAAACAACTCGATAGCATACAATGGCCGAAGAGAAGAGCATTGAGATGAATAAATAACGAGTATTTGGTTGAAGAACACCTGGAACAGTGTTGCATGCACTCCCTTATTTTTTTACACCCGCTGAAACGGTGGGAAAAAATTGTCTTAAGGCCTTAATTCGGAGCCCTTAATTAAGTACCATTACTGTGTAAATGAAGCAAAAAACGAACCGCGTTGGACAACCTTTGCAAATATCGTAAGCTCCCATTCGTTCATTTTGCCCTCGACCCCTTTGAAAGTCGTATCGCCGTCGAAGGACGTTACTCCGGGATCATCAAGAAGCTTCAAGAATGTCTCGCGGCATGTCCGTACTGCAGTTGTGGACAGACAAAGTCCACCAAAAAGAAAACTCGATTTTTTTAGCCGAGATAAGTGCATGGATCGATAGATCTCCTCAAGGCGGTCACATCCATCTAAGAATCAAGTGATTCTGTCGAGCCGTTGGTCGGCAAATCATCAATTAATGTCCGGGCCGCTCAAAATTTTGGCGGACGCTTAAAAGTCGTGGGAAAATTATGAAAAAATGCGCAATCGACGCGCCGCGTTGAACCGAATCTGATTCTCAAAGAATCTCGACTACCTACGTGATTTCGAGCAGTCTGGCACGATAGAAGCTTTCCAAATGCTTCGGAGACTGTAATTGCCGTGAAATTTCAACTTGTTTTGTTTTCAGCCGTCTCAATCCTTTTCCAAATATTACATAGAGCTGGATTAGACAAGTTAGTAGGTCCCATAACAAATCTTCGTATTCACTTTTGAGGTAAGATACCGTTGTGTTTGTAAATAATGGATTCGATGCCCATCGTGCCCAATTTGGAGCGAATTCGTAACGCGTGACATTGATCACGTGGGGTGGGTTGCTTATGAGTGAGCCCCACCTTAAGTGGGGGGGAAATACGCATACCGTGAGAATGAGACGAAATAACCGTACCAGGTTCCTCGAAATCCGATTCAACGTCCGGAGCTTCTAATAGATATTTAGCCGAGTACGAGAACATGAGAACTTCGATACCTGAGGGAGGAATCACACTAGACGATCGAGAGGTGTGTTTCAGCGCTTCGATCACCTCCAAGTCAGAATCACGGTCGTCGATGTCCGACTCCGACTCCGAATCCGAGAGAATCACAAGGACGTCGCAGCCATTCTCCTTTACGGTGCGCATCTTGATGGCAGAAGGTGGGGGCAAGCTGATCGCCAGGGGCTCGGCTTTGATTAACCCACGCGGTCCCGTGGGCCCCGAGGGCGCCAAAGGTTCGATTTTGATGTTAGGTGGATCGTGAATCGCAGATGGACGCGTCGTTGACGCGTCGAAGCCGGAATCTGGCGTGTTTTGGCGAAGGAAAGCGCGGAGTTGGGGGACATCCACCCAATCATAGTTCAGGAACAACTGCGGGTTGCGTTCGATGAACCCCGCTGCGAAAACCTGGCTTGACATGTGAGAATCGGTGCTCGACGCGTCGCAACTATCACGTACGTCGTTCCGGAAGTCCATCAACTGACGGGCTGTACAGCCGTCGAGGTATTCTTGATCTGCCCGGGAATGTTTGAATCCTTCGTGGGCATTGCGAAGCATTTTGGCGCGTCGCAAAGCGCGTCGGGGGGTGATTGGGTGGCGGTAAGAAAGCAGGCGCAAATGGTCGGGGTTGCCACGTGTCCCAACGTGTCGCAATAACTTAGCCGATGCCAAAATAACAAATGCCGCCTTTTCCAACAAACCCGGCACATTGATGGAATGTACCGGGTTTGAGCTGGATGTGCCGGGTTTCAGAATGTACCTGCCGTCCGGGTTTTGTATATCCTCGTACCAGAACGCCCGTGCGCGTCGTTTGTAAGTCCCAGCCATCCAGGGGATACTGACTATTCCAAGGTCATTCCAGGTGGCGACACGGACGTGTTTGGCACGTCCATTTGTGGACGCGCGGAGCTGAGTTCTATCCTCCGGGTCATTTGGATCATTTTTCGTAAGACCTCCGACCTCCCCGCGTATATAGGGGCCGACGAGTTGGAGAGCCCAAGTAGAGAGTGCAGGGCGGGCGAATTTAATATCTTTCGGCGCAGCGACATCAGGCGGAGCAAAGTACAAGTCAGATTCAGTGTCTGCCTTGAGCGGCCTCCCCTGGGGATGGCGGTAGATCAAATCAATGATATGAGCCACACGGACGTTAGACTGCCCTTCCAGTGAGTACCGGCAATCGCGGTTCCAAAACCGTGGGCTTACATAATACATCAAACGTCGATCTGGCGGCAAAACTCCTTCGACCACGACTCCTGGCTCATTCTGCGGCTCTGGTAACTACCCTAGCACCTAAATATGCTGTATTATATACTACCAATGCTCAGTTCCCTGCATACCACTCCTCTTCACTGTCATATCCTTCTTCTTCGGCTTCACTGGATCTTTGGGGAGTCGGCTCAAGTTCTGGCGGCAAATCTACGGGAATCGGGTCGGCCGCGAGGCGTTCTAAAATCTCGGAACGCCTCATGATTGCTGTCTTCAGGTGCTCAAAGCGATTCTCTCGCGTTCCCCGCCCATTCGGGCCTGATTTGGCTTTCGGGATGCTTGATGCAGAGGTCTGCTCGGATGCAGGAGATTCCTTGACCGCGTTCGCGATATGCCAGTCCAGCTGAAGGTCCAGGGCGGCCACTGTGAGGTATCCTTCACCTCGGGGAGCGATTTTGAACCAGGCCTCCAGTACTTCGACCGATTCAATTGGTGTTGTGTTGGCAATGGCTTTTTGAGCTGCGGTGACGCGCTTGGCTCGTACCACGTCCTGTGCAGCCTTTGCATCTGCGATGGCTTTCATATGCACCACCTGATTATGTTTCATCTGCCTGTTCCGTCCCGAGCTGTCGTCCTGTCGAACCTGCGCGCGAATAACCTGCCGATCATGGGAAGACAAAGCTTTGACAAACTCAGAGGTTTTGTTGTCCTTGTACATCCGTAGCGCGCTGTGATATGGCAACGACATGTTGGCTGATATGCGGGCAGCCTGTCGGTAGCCTCCCAGCTGGCTTTCGTTACCATCATTGGTCGCTTCGAGCCATGCACGCTCCACATTCGCTGGAGTGAGCTTGGCAGCCGGACCGTCCTCTCGCCACTCTGTGTCAAACCGGGCCCAAGCATCCAGTGCTCCCTTGCAGAATGCAACGACAAGCACGTCAACGTGGACAAGTTCCCATCGCGATATCATTGTAAGCGCTGCGTAAACAACCTCAGGCTTTTCCCAAGGCTTCCCATCAAGGGTGGCTGTCTCCCAGCTCGCGTCCGGGGCCGTGATGAGCTTTGGATTAGCAATTATTCGGCGGAGGTGGTCCTTGACGTTGTTGTGAAGTTCTCCGAGCTTCAGCAGATTGTCTTCGGTGCGGAGGCGACCCCGGATCTGGAGTAAATATCGCACATCGTGGTTTTGATTGATGAGTGAAATGACAACGAATTCGTGCCTGGTGTACCAGCAATTGAGGCCTGTCTGTACATTCTTCTCCATGTGGTTGAGCATCCGGCTGATTTTATTCTCCTTCACGTAGATGAGAAACTGGAGCAGGAGGTCCATATGCAGCACGATGACTTCACAAGCACCTGCGTGGGACTGGAAGCGAGTGTTGCTGGTGTCAGGAAAACAAATGTTGAGCCCAGTTTCGTGATCCCAGAAGTACCGGAGTGTATCTTGCTGTCCACGCTTCCGATCTTTGTGCCGAAAAATTGCTCCGGCAAGACTGGAGACTTTGACAGCTCCGCCGCATGAACGATCCTCTGCACGCGTCGCCGCAGCGGTACCTTCCCCAAGAGTGACCGCCGCAGAATTGTCGCGATTATACAGCTTTATGGGACCCGGAAGATTATTTTCCGGCCACCACTGCTGCATTGCGAGGACGCCAGCTACGAAAAATGTCAGATGGTACCAAATTTCTCCTTATAAGTAGAGTACCTTTAAAGACATTTAGATTCTTGTGCATGCAGCACCCGCCCCAGATGAATAAATCGATGTCCTGCTTTTCTTCGTCGCTCAATTTCTCAAACTGTTCCTCGCCAATTATCCGGACAACCTTTGCAAGCGCAGCATCATGCAGTGCCTGCTGTTCCGCACCCGAGAGCTGTTCCCAAGCGGCAATCCCTCCCGCTTCCGCCACAGAGTCCTGTGAAACCTTGAAGATCACCTCTGCCAATTCCTCCGGAAGCATCTGCTGGATTGTGCGCTTGCCCCGCCTCTCACGCTCTAGCCGAATCTTCAGCGCATACACCAAACGGAAGAGTTTCTTCTGATCTTTGGCATGATCAGAGTGCCAGCCAGTAACCTTGAGCCAGAAGTCGCGTGCATCATCTGCTGTCTCCGAGCGCGATGATGTCTTGTACACTGCATACATGCTGTCAATCAATTTCTCCCACCCTTCGAGCTGTGTCTCGCTCGTGTGGTTCACCGCCATCTGGATACCAAGGAAGAAGGTTTGTTTCTCATTATCCTGCCCAATAACAGTAGCTCGATGTGACTCCAGATTGTTATTTTTGTGAGTTGTTCCGTCGCAGCTAGGAGTAACACCTGATAAAAGCGGTCAGAGAAGAAATTGAATCAATGAAATTCATGAAGTGCGCACCCTTTGATTTTCCGACTGCCTCAATAAACTGTAATGTGGATGCGACCCCTCCTTCCTTCACAACGCGGCGAACACTTCGATCCGACACGTCTCCTTGAACTCTGATGCCCAGTTTTGCCGCAAACTTCTTGAGAATGCCAACGACACGGTGGGGTCGCACGCCGTCGTTCGCGACCAGATCATTGATAATGTCGCGCGTATCGTCCGGTATGAGCCCCTTTTCCTTCAGATTCAGGTAGGGAGCGTGGGAGAGGTCGTCGGCTGTCTGGGATTGTGCTTTCTTGACAGCAGTGTCGATGCGAGAAGGGATTCGGCGGATTTTCTCTTGTAGGGCGCGCATTTTGGTGCTCATTTTTCTGCAAAGAGATTTCTGGGACTCGACCTCGGCCCGCAGAGAGTCCGCTTCTGCTGCCAGTTCCATAACCTGGTCCCCTAGATCAGAGACTTCGGCGCACAGCTCCCCATTCTCAGCCCGGCTCTCGGCCAGAGATGCCGTCCGATTGTCGATGACTTTGTGCGAGAGTTTGAGCTTCTTTCGGACGTTGTACAGCTGGCGCTGATAGCTGTCGCCTCGTTCCTTCTCCTTCTGTGTATCCGAGGGCCTGTTCTCCTTGTCGGCATCAGACGGCGCGAATGAAGACATAGAAGCAGATGCGGATGCGAGTCCTGCCGTGTGCAGTTGCTGGGCCGGTGTTCGCTTTCTTTTCCTAACTCCCCATCGGAATGAGCCCGCAGTATGCCCCATTCAAGCCTAGAGGTCGCCAGAGGCCGAAAACTAGGATGGAACGCGTGAGGGGATCGAGTTGGGAGCGCGTCGCGTTTGTTTGGTCCTGTTTATGACGCGGTCATCAGAGCGATCCAGACGGCCTTGACACACGCTGTCCGGCACCAGATATTGCCCGAAATCTGGGTCAAATCAAGGTTTTGGCCATTTCTACATGTATTCTTGGGAAAACCTCCGAAAAATTGGATGTGAAAGGCGCAAATCAACAACCGATCCCGAGCTGTGTCTCAAATAAAGAAGAACTATTCCCAAGAATACATATAGAATTAATATAGGGTCACTTTTCATCTATGAACCCATAGGCAATTGTGTGCCCTTAAGCCTGCACTGAAGCCGTCCATCGAGTCGGGTGAAATGGCAGGAGAATGAGTGTTGCAAAGTCTCCTCTTCGCGCCAGGGGAAGAAAGGTAAGAATGTCTGCCGTAAGTCGTTTACTTCCCACGATGAACCATACCGTTCTAACAGAATCTTCGTAGCCTTCAATCACCTCAAGGAGGGCATCCATTCGAAGCCAAGGTATCCATCTACCTTGCGAGGCGGGGTTGTTCGTATTTATTCCCCACGAGGACAAGCACCCCGAGCTTGCGCGGATGTGTATTGTCATTCCCGATCACAAGCACCCGCATCGCCATCCTGTTCCCCCGCTTTTGAAGGTCCCTCATGCTGTTGCGGAGAAGTACAAACAGTGTGTTCGGAAGTTAGGACTGGGAGCGACTGTTGCGAAGGTCGAAAAAGGTTCGAGCTATCTCTTGGTGGCGTTCCTGGCATCGAATGGTGACTGAACTATATTTGACAGCCCTCTCGACGAAGGAGATCCTCGGCGGATTGACCCCATCGCTCTATCACCTAGGCCTTGTGAGCCGCGACACGAAGATAAAGCTTATCAACAAAGTCAAGAGTGAACCCGGGAATCAAACAAGGCACGAGAATCAGAGTACTTTCACATTCATCCTCCACGAACCGGATCGGTACTGATACCTTCGCAGCGATTGAGACCTACATTTCAGAACAGAAGGCCCGCCCGGATGAAGATCGATACATCCATGTTTCCGAGCGTGAAGGGCGCACCGCAATTTTCGGAATAAAGCATGGCCTTATCAACCACATCCACAAAGTCCGAACTCTCGATTGCGATACCACATTCAAACCCGTTGCGGGAAAGACGAATCTATATGAGATCAATGGGTGGATGCCGGGTATAAACAAGGGTATTTCCTCTTTCAAACCGACCCCTCTCATACTTTTTTATCCTCATATTTTCCAGAGGTGACGCTGGGGCGGGTCTGGATGAAGTTACACGACCGCCGGTCTTTCCAGTTCATCTGGGAAGAGCTTTTGTCGCTAGTGAAGCGTTTAACGAACCAGAAGCTTGGTTTCGTGGCTCTCCATCGGGGCGGGACGCTTCTTGGTATCAATGCTGACATGGAAGCTGCTCCCTTACTCGGAATGGCGGACGCACTTCTTCCTACCATCGACATTCCATCGGTCGTAGAAGAGGTCAAGGACGCTGTCGGAGTAGTGAAGCGTAATGTCCGCATCTGTTATTCCCACGTCAAACGGTTCGTTCTCTGGATAGAAGTTTACCTTTTCTAATGTTCATTTCAGCGGAATTCCCGATGTATCGCATCTTCCGCGAGACGATCAGGATCGCATACACAATTTCATGTATATGGAAACTCCCGAGGACGTCGAAGAGTTTACATAAACGATTGGTTAGAATATTATATATACAAGTCACAAGTAGAACCTTACGAGATGTTGATTCGGATCCACCAGGTACTCGGATTCGGAGCTGAAGGTGAGAAACTACCCATTATCATTCTATTGAGTGTCCTGGAGGAGTCCCATAGCTCGGATTTTCTCTTGTACTCCCTGTACAGCACCGCGAGACAACTTGATCACAACGATTCCGGGCACGTGACCGCGCTTGTGATCACATTGGGACGTGTCACGTCGCCGGACGGGGATGCACAGAGCTGATCTGAGGCGTGTAATCTCTCGAAAACACTTCAAAGTTAAAATATTGACAATTGGTTCACTCGCTGGAGGATAGAGCACACAAATACACAGAGCCTGAGCTGTACCTATATTCTGCTTGTTCAAGTCCACTGTTCACGTGCTCTGGGTGCCATGGAGGATGGTGTGCCCTCTGCCATACAAATAATTGTTTTTAGAGCCATACAACATCCCTCACAACCTTCAAATCACGACACAAGAGATGATCTCCGCAAAACATGCAAGATAATATATTATGACCAGCGCGATTCCGTAATCTGTTGAAATTGTGGTTGTTCACATGCATCTTGCAAAGGGACCACATGCGACAGATTCTGTGGACTGGTGGACACGAGTTACTTTAACCGGTGGTCCTGCCTACTCAAGGGCCGGCCAGTTCGCGGCTTTCCAGCGTTTTTATTAAACCCCTGGAATGGGTGTGCGTTCGGATGTAAGCAAGATATACGTAGAGATAACCACCTTTACATTACTCCATATTTTGTCTTCCGTAAACTCGTGGATCAGGCATTTGAACCATATATCCTCCCCCCCTGTCTCAACAGCTATTGATTAAGCAAAACCCCTAGGGTTACTGGCCCGGGCCTGGCTTTAATTTCTTAAGAAACTCCGCCAGCTTTCAAAATTGCCCGAGCAGTTTTAGTCAGACGCTGTGTTTACTCCAACTTTACCACATTTCTGAGTCGGACATTTTAAAAGAACCTTCTCAGAGACTCTACGAAAAGTCACAAACAAAGAACGGGAGCAAGTGGGAGCCGGCGCGAAGCGCCGGCGACCGCTTGTTTGAAATAGGAGTGAATTTCACTATTTACAAGCACATCATGTCAAAAATCTAGGTTATTTGGACAGATATTACTGGCATCGGACACGTTCTGCACTCCAACGCCCAAAAACCAAAATCGGAACTAATGAACCGTCTGAGGGTGCAGATAATCGAGTTTAGAACTTATTTTACCTTACAGTGGTGCTCTAAAAAAAGCGCCGAGCCCCGTTCGAGCTCATTTCATGGTCGAATCCCTTCAAACAAAATTGTAGCATGAACTTTCAGTAATTTCAAGCTCATGTGCACCAAAAGAAACATAACATACCTACTTCAATGTCCCGAAATACAAATATTTGGCATATTCTGAAAAATCGACTTTGTGGAATTGCATGCTATTGAAAAATGGTCTTCGCAGCATGAAAGGACTTGAAAAGTGAGGGCCGAAGCTGAATTCGTTACCCTTCTGATTGTTTCAATTCCAGCGCGGTCCCCGGGCCATCTTCTGGCTTTGACGGGTGAGCCACACCCGAAGCTCCCGCCATTTTGAAACGCGTGACTTTGACGGCGGCGTGAGCCGGGGCCAAATCTGAATTCGACTCCCTATGGATTTATTTCAATTTCAGCACAGTCCAAGAGCCATCTTCTGGGGCAAGAGGTGCTACTGTTACACCCATACAAGTCAGTTTGGTTCCACTTTCAGCATGGTTGATTTGTGCTCACAAATTTGACGTGCGCAAAGATAGGGTGGGCAGGCCAGACTCCACCTCCAGCAATTTCTTCACCAAGTTCTTTCCATCCACGAAGATGGTTAATTCAGGCAGAGGATCAGCAGAATGGTGTGCATTTGGTCAGTTGGCCGTCTGCTTCTTGGGATTTTACAGCTAATCACGGAACCGAAGGCGCGAACGTAAATTTCCTCATTTGGCCAAATTTTGAATTCGACGACCGATTCCCTCATAACTCGCCCAGTTTTACTTCGATTACCTTGAGATATATGCCATTCTTTCAGAATAATTCTTCCGCAATTAGTGATAGAAAGAAAGCACTAAAATTTATTTTCATTCTCCATTTGGCACAGGGGACCTTGTTTCTGTTCAACACCTCCTAGTATAGTGAATACTTGTCCAAATGAGCTGAGATTTTGTGAGGGCAGACTTATATACATATTGAACAATGTGATAGAGCCGGAAATATGGATCTTTCCAACGTTGAGTCACATCAGATGTCTATCCAGGAATGCTGTTTTCATTTCAACGAGGGTTCTCAGGACTGCATGAGGATGGCTGAGACACAATATCGAGGCATTTGAACAGGTGCAATGCAAACACGCTCACAATTACAATCGCACGCCATATAATAAATTATATTGTCATTGCGTGCTGTGTATAAGACCGTCTATCCAGGAATGCTGTTTTTCCTTTCAAAGAGGGTTCTCAGGATTGCATTAGGATGGCTGAGACACAATATCGAGGTACTTGAACAAGTGCATGGCAAACGTGGTCACAATTACAATCTGTGACAGAAGCGAGAGGATCGAGTTCCGGCACAAGATGGCAAATCGAGAGAACTGGTGTAAGTTGTCGATTAACCGAAGAAACCGTAACTACATCAGGTACACTACTTATATACTACAAATCAGAGGCTGTGCATGGAGCATAAGTCATATGGTAGCTATACAGCGGAAGATTCAGATTTTTAAGTCACACATATTTCATGGCCGGGAGTTGTACATGGGCAAGAATCACTCGCGGCTGTCCTGGAGCCAGCGAGTGATGATCCGGGCCACCTTTTGATTGGGAGAACGTTGCCGTGTCCAAGCCGAGAGCCAACCTGCGTTCAAATTTTAATTTTCGCTACCTAAGCAACTCCCCGAACCCACGGAGTCTCCGGATTTGCTTTTTGGGGTCAAGAACTCTGGACAGCCCGAATCTTTGATTTATATGAAAAGAGGAAGAGGTTAAAATTCCGTTACCGGTTCATCGAATCGAGTAATTTTCGTCCATCTACCCAGGTGTTTAGGCAAATACTGCTCCTAAAATCCAAAGAAAAAACTGAGACACCACTTAAATCGCAGGCACTGACCCCAAGAATTTAATCCCTCCCTGCTTCACGTGTGGTCCATCCAGGAGGAAAGTCGGAAAGGTGACATCTGCGTGACAACTTCCCCATGGTAACCTCCCCCAATCCTCGGCCGCAGAACACGAAAGCTCCGAGGAGGCGGCGGGAGGAGGAAGCTCCGAATATAAATTGATACACACTCTTAATGAGTCTCTGAATTTTTCTGGACGCCAGGGATGAGAAAATAGGCCAGACTGTAAAAGATTAGCCACAAATGCACCGTCACAGGCAGACGGCGCCGGCAATCAGACTCAGACAAAAAGGAAAATGACAGCGCAACTGACCACGCAGTGACGGGCGCAGTGACTGATGCACATCAAACGGAACATGACAGCGGATTATCCGCCGTGCCATATATGCATGCCCTGAGTACTACCTCAACCGCTATATCAAAAGGTCCTGGGGAACTCGGCTACTCTGCTACTTTCGACACTTTGACATCCTGCTGCCAGCAATCACTGTACAACTTCAAACGACATCCACCTACTTCCCATGCAACGGACAATGTGTTTATTCATTTGCCTCTATTCCTGGGTTGGCCTGGGGCCGGAAGCCTGTATTTAGGGCATATAAGTTGAGTAGATGCGCCTCTGCTAGATCATAATCCGACAGGTCCTCTTAATGCAACCGTGTGGGTTTGATTGTTGTCAGAACTCGGAGACCATCTACGCTATGATCCTAAGCGTCGCAAGCCATAAAGTCGGGGTGCTAACTCGGCCGCAGTTGCCTTGAATGAGGCTGGCCCCTGAATCTACTGTTGAAGCACAAAGTTGGTTGATGTGGTTTATCAGCAACCAGTGTACTACAGCTGCATTCCTGTTTCTTGACCGCTTCTATTGGACTTTGTCCACTGTTGTTTTGGCACTGTTGTGGTATCCCGCCTTTACGCTGCATGGCACACTTTGTTCCGCATAAACGGTATTGCCAGCTGATGCCCTTGGCATACCTTGCACCTTCTCATCCCTGTTCCACTCTCCCTCTGCCTCCCATCCTCGACACACATATTTACTTGTGATTTACGTCATGAATACGTGGGATAAGAGCGCATGTGGTTTGCAAAGATGCAGGCAGTGGTGTAGATTGAAAATTTCAGCACCTAGGAATTTAAACATGTGTGCCGAACTGTCCAATTAATTTCGTGATTTGTAGGTACTAGGGGCGGCGACGGCAAGCTCGTGTCCCACCCGGCAGCTTTGATGGGATTGATGATGGGCGGTGATAGTCTTGATGCGGCAGGCGCGGGCGAAGCCGAAGGTGATAGATTGACAGACTGCACCAGATAAGGGCCTTATCTAGCAATAATTATTAATTATAGGCGAGGTTTATCAAAGGTTCGAAACCATTGATGGGCCATGCCTAATTAGGCCCGGAGGGCAACCCACCCTCCATGCCTAACACTAGTTTGTTACGTGGGCTATATAGGTGCGAAAAATGTTGCCGTGAAAGGGTGTGTCATGATCTCCCTCGTGTCTCGTTTGGCCGATAACTCATTCAACAGGGCGCGCAGAGTCCACGCTGTCTGTCTGACCTGACACCTGGTCTCGGACTGTCTCGGATATCAGGCATGGTGCCGTGATTTGTGGTCTTCGGGTACGTACAGTTTCCACGCTGCCATTGCATCTGTCTGACCTGACACACCAGTGGCATGGTGCCGTGATGTGTGGTCCCCGGGTACGGGGACTGGCAACCGGCCTGACCAAATGTCTGTTTGCAGATGTTTGGTTCCTCTGCTGAACCCTCGATTTCGATGGCAAATCCATTTTATGGCCACCACGAGCCAGTTGGAACAAATCTGAGGCACCCAAAACACTTCTGAAGGACCCCTGGTTCTGTTAACATGTGTCGGCTGTATCATAGGAATGGAATAAATCAGCCATGAAAATGCAGAGAAACTCAGCTTTCTGATGTCCCTGCAAAGATATTCACTTTCATTAAGAGAGACAAAGCCATTTAGATTCGCGTCAACGAAAATACATATGTAGTCTACAGCAAAGAAAAAAACCTGTACTACGGAGCGAGAGGAAGTCCAATGGCAATATCTATCAAATGCGGAATCACCTCGGCGTTGACGCCCATGGCCGCGAGTTCCTCGTGCCATTTAGCCGGCGCAACCGTGCGTATCACCGCCCGGATGCCAACAGCCAGGATGTGTTCCTTCGGGAGACAGAGCGTGTATACAGTGACTTGTCAATAATCTTTTGTAGCGCTCTGCCGCGTAGTTTCTTGACACCTTTCGCAAAGTCATCAGTGTCACGATCGTCAATCTGCCGCCCCAAACGCCGGGAGTGGAGCTCCTCCTTGTGGTAAAGCTTGAGGAGAATGCGCAGCTCTGGGTTGGTGTGCGGGTCTGTGTGACTTTTCGATTTCGGCGCCATTCCGGTGCCTGCATGCCATGCGAGTTTGAGTTCCGCAATGTGGCGAAGGTTCCGTGAAACCACATTTCGAATGAAATCATCGTCGAACTGTGCGTTCTTGTGTTGCACGACATCCTCGAGAAGTCGGTTGAAGAACTCAACAACGTAATCCCCTTCCTCGAAGTGGCCTAAGAGCCCCGAGATATTAACGAGAAGACAAAGAAGCAGGGCCTCCTTCAAACCCGGACTCGACTCGAGCTCAAGATTAATGATCGTCTCAAGCAGGTAGCCCACATAGTTTGTGTGCGTGGAGCCGGCAAAGGTGAATAGCATGTGCTTGGATCATAAATAAGTTTCGCACCCACTTGAAGATGAAAGCGACTTACCTTGATGCATTCATACAGTCTGCCGACGTTTCCCTCTGCCACCGCAATTGCAGTTTTCCGCGAGTTGATGCTATCCCGCAAGAAGTCCATAGCCTGCGCAAGCACAAAGTCGCCCTTGCACGGCCGCGGAACAGGCTTGGGATTTTTCTTCCCCTTCCCCTTCCCCTTTGCTTTCTTCTTTTGCGGGTCATCTAGGCTCGAGTCTTCAACCTTCATCGGGACCCACGGAGTGCCTGTGGGAATTGTTTTGGCCCATGCGCTGGCTGCACCGATGTCGAAGAGGGCATGATCACGGGCTCGCGCCGCGGAAAAAGTGCGGTGTAATGTTTTAGCTGTGGTGACGAGCTCCTCGAAGTCCGGGAGTTTGTTGGCCTCTGCCAGCATGTCAAAGTGGGTAATGATATCGCTGGTACCTAGGAGCAAGCTAGAGCTTCGGTCAGAGACTGCAAGATCTTAATTCGCAAAGAAATGAACTTACGACCAGCAGTCAAGCATACGAGCATCAAGGACGAGGTACAGAAGCTGCGAGCCCGGGTAGAACTCGACCTTTTTCATGTTAGAGGGTGCGGCGCGGCCGATTTTACCAGCGCTATGGCCCAGGCTTGATGGATTTATGCTTTTTCCGGACACCCGCCCCCAGTGCGATTGAAAAATTCGGATCAAGTCCGTCCACTTGGTGTGCCACACCTGCAACTGTGGCTCGAGGATTTCGAGGGACTCGAATGTGTCCTTGTGGAACTGGAGATAAGACTGGAGCTGAAGGACCATGGCGTACGAAAGCCCATCCCCGCCAACAATCAATTTCCGGGGAATCTAGTTCTCCCGTGTCTGGCCAACCTGCTCCAGAAAATCAAGAAGGCCGTCCTTCAACTCGGAGGGAATGGTTTCCTTCTTGCCACTTGCAGCAAGAGGGTGGACGACGGACTTGTGGAGGGGGACAACCAGCTTCTCGTGTTGACGGTAGCAGGCACTGACCTTGGGTTTCTGATTGTTCAATGGCTTGATGCATCGGACAAGTACCTCCAGCCACTCGAGATATCCCGTTTCATCTGCGTCCTTCTGGTCTACATCTACGTTTGCCCGATGATTTTGGGCGATGTGAATGCGCTTAGTGTTTAAATCGAACACACCGACGTTGATGTGCGCCCCGGCTTCCACCCAGAGTGCGGACATTCCCACATTCATGTGGTTCTCGCGCCCAATTCGCTGGTCGCGTACGCGTGCGAGGTTTTGGACATTGTCGAACAACAAAACACCAGATTTGTCCAGATCACGGCCATGAGTGCGCGTTACGAGCGCTTCTTCAGCAGAGAGGCCGCCGAGAGTGCGATAGATGGTGGAATAGGAAGGCATGGTCCCGACACGACTGTTGTAAGCCATGATCTCAACCGGAACCGATGATCCAAAGTATAGAATGCCGCGGGAAAGGGGCAGGAGGTTGGCGCGATATGAACGGCAGAACAACAGGTCTGCGAGCGCATGGATAATGACCTAGAAAAGAGGAAGACATCAGAATACGCGCGGGCGGCGAGTTATTAATGTGTGTTACCCCTTTCGACGGCCGACTTTTACGTGGAGGGAGCTGCGCACCATCACGGTTGCGAGCTTTCCGACTCGCAATGAGATCTAGGAGATACCATGCAGCCTCCAGGTGGAATTTGACGACATCTCCGACAACAGAGATGGTTTCGGAGCCTATCCGTGACCACTTCAGTTGCTTAGACTTGTCCGTGCTGTTCGCGGAATCATGCAAACCGCTGCTGGCTTGCACCGCTCTCTCGGCCCCTCGGACAAGATGTTCCCAACAGTTTGGAGAGCAAATGAAGTGAGAGCGGGCCGCACTGAGCGGATAATCTTGTATGATTTTGTAGTCGAGTACATATCCGCAGCAAGGAGCGAGTCGGCGGGGAGGGAACCGTATGGGCTAGTCATCCAAGAAGTCAAAATATCGGACGTGCTATAATCACAGCCGCCGGTGAGGAACTTGGAAACCATTTGGGAGTGCTGAGAACGCCTAGGACCAACTTCTTGTTCATTTCTGCGAAAGAGCCGGTGTAGAAATTCGCCCAGAGTCCATTTCACACCCGTGATCGCATCTAGGACATCCTTCATCTTCTGTTCATCGCTGCGAGGAGATTTCCGCGTTGAACGCGGTTTCAATGGGTCTGCATCGGCTCGAGGCCGCTTGTGAGGGCGATCCGAGGGTGGGGGATATTTTCGTCTGTCGCGGCTGACCGATTGGCCTGAGAAATCACCCGCGGACGCTTTGTAGACGTGCGCGGGAGGGAAACAGAGAACGGGGCGGGAGTTTCCATGAATCGGATGGGTGTATTTTCGCTGAGAGGCCCGAAATGGCGTCCTGGCGCGGTGGGTGCCGGTGTGAATGCCCCGCTGGCTGGGCTGTAGGACTGGATGTTGTCCATTGAGAGGCTGCGAGTGTGTGGGGTGAATGGGATGGTCCATTCAGAAACAGATTTGCCCGGATCCATAGGGGACGGACGAGACGGCTTGTTCGCGTCGAATGATGGCAAAATCACGTGGGCATTCAGCGTTCCGCATTGAGCGACTTCTTCCTAATCGGGACTCCGAGATACCCGAAGGTCGACCTCCAGTATTGGAGGCGCGAGTGCAATCAGACCATAATCACGTTTTTTTCCCACTCTTCCAAAAAAAAAAAAACCTTGTATTTATGGTCTGACTACGGGAGACTAGGCTGGGACGTCTGGGCGACATTTTGGCTGAGCCCGCCAAATGTGATTTTGTACTTGGGATCTGAGAGCTGTGAATTTTCAGAAAAAGTGTAAAAATTGATATGGGGAAAGTTGCGTATTTTTCAATTCTAAGATGAATGAGCCCAACATGTTTTTCTAGCTGGGTGGAAGGCGCTCGACATCGTCTGTGCACGGACCAGTAGACGACGTCGAGCACTTTCATATGACCGCGAAAAAAAAGTTTGTCTTATTCGGCTTAAAATTCAAAAATATACAACTTTCTCTATACGACTTTTTACACTTTTTTCTCAGGTTCGGACTAGTCCTGTGGTTATTGCGCCATCACAGCAGGCGGTCGACCTTATTATATAAGCACCGCATTGGGAATGCACGTGTTCCCATCAAACACGACAACACTCGACAACTTCCACGACGCGTTTGTGTACTCCATCCAATGGCTCCCTCCCGAGGCCGCAAATGGCAGACCGAATCGGGCCGCACGACCATCCGACACATCGTTGCCGAAAAGATTCCTCAATGGACAGGCGGGCTCCACGAATGGCAGGTCACCATCGTCGCCTGGATCCTCGACGGTGAAGACGTCTTGTGTATCACTGCGACTGGTGACGGAAAGTCCGCCCTTTTTACGGTCCCCATAATCGTCCTCCTCGAGGTCGCGAGCAATCCAGCGGCATATCCGGGGTTTGGGAATCAGAAGAAGCCTGTCGCACTGGTGATTGCGCCCACAAAAGGGCTTGTTGGCAATATAGTGCGTGATTATAATCTCTCTTTCGCGTGTTTGTGCTCACCAACGCATGTCTCGAGGTTTTCGAGCTTAAAGCCCTTGGAGTACTGGCTCTTGCATGGACCTCCGAGGCACTTCAAGACGCGCGGAAAGCGGGGCGGAACATAGCCTCGGAGGTCGCTTCATGTCAATGGCCTATCATCTGCATTGATCCGGAGCAGTCGCATGCGAATCCTGGAAATGAAATTCAGGTCGCACCACAGTGAATGGTGTTTGGGGCGGTCTGTTTTGAGCGGTGGTCGGCGCCAAGGGGGTGGAAGGGACGGTGCTCTTCCGGCCAGTTGTGGTGCCATTCTGTAGACGTGTCTGATGTGCCTTGTCGGCCTTCTGCTGGTTTTTCTGCCGCTCGTCCACTGAATCGCACCAAGTCAGCCAAACGAAGGATCACGGAGAAGAAACAAGTACATACTGTGATTTTGGAGGCCTTGCGTTACCCTGGGCTCGCGGTGGCCCCTCCCAACGTGCTGAGGACGGCTGCTGAGGTTATTAGGAAAAGAGATGCGAGCGGACATGGTGGTGGTCAGGAGAAGGAGATCGGACTTTGAAAAATACACCAACCACCTTGAAACGCGAAATTGCGCATGCACTGCGCATGCTTCCTTGATGCGTTGCTGATGCGTATTTGAAATTAAAATATACGGGTCCTTCACCACTGCACCATGGCTTTCTGCGCATTTTGCCAGCGCACATTTGGGAATAGTAGTCTTGCGCAGCGCCACCAGCTGCAGGATCCTGCATGTAAACCACAGGTGGAGGCACGTCTGGGAACTAGACTGACAAATCTTACCTCTCGGAGTCGGCGTCGGCGTTGTTGTAGGGTAAGTGCTCTCGAGTCTGCGACCGTTCTCTTCAGACTGAATATATTGACAGAGGTACAAGTTACTCACCTGCGACCGTTCTCTTCAGACTGAAGAGATCGGCCGCAGGCCTCCAGTAAATACGTAGCCCATGCAAACCAAACACCGCGTAGACATCGCGTCCCCATCCGGACTGGATAGCGGGGTCAATACTACAACACTCCCCCTGACCGCGCTATCCAATAGGAGGGGCGAAGTCCAGCCCGACCATACGGCGAAGCCGCGCTGTCGTGTCGCGCGGGAGGATTTTGGTGAGAAGGTCGGCGGGGTTGGCGCCTGATTGACAGTAATGAATTGTGATACTTTTGTTTTCGACAAGGTCGCGAATATAGTGATACTTGAGGGCTATATGTTTTGCTTTGTCGTGCATCGCGGGGTTTTCGGCAACTGAGATAGCAGACTGATTGTCACAGTGCATCGGCGACGAGTGATCCAAGGGCCGGTCCATCAGCTCACCGAGGAGGTTCCGAACAAAGGTGAGCTCCCTGCCCGAGTGACTGCCTGCGACATATTCCGCTTCCATCGTGGATTGCGCGGCAACACTTTGCAACCGACTTATCCACGATACCGCGCCACCTGCGAGAAGGACGATGGTGCCGGAGGTCGAGCGCATCTTATCCTTGTCACCCGCCCAGTCCGCGTCCGTATAGCAGATCAAAGATTGAGAGATGGGCGCTGTCGAACGCCCTGGTGCGCGGTGATAGGTGATGCCAAGGTCGAGCGTGCCTTTGATGTATCGCAAGAGGTGCATCAGAGCGTTCCAATGCTCAATGCTGGGGTTCGAGCTATACCGACTGCCAACTCCCACAGCAAACGCCAGGTCACCGCGCGTGCCCAGCATTCCATACATCACACGTCCGAGAAGGCGCAAGTCGTCATTAGGGATCTTCAAACCTCAGATTTCGACCTCATTTCGGGATTATTCTACTGAGGAACCCGGCTTTCAATGGAAACCCCTGACAAAAAAATTGTGTTATTTGGAAACCAAGGGTTTCTCTCACCGGCGGTCGGTGCAAGGCGGGTGCCAAGTGCGGGGACTCGGCAACTCGGCACTTCGGCACACGGTCACATGACTGTCATGCTAACTTTTCACGACGTTCAAGCAATGCCAACAAGCACTTGGGGGCAGGATTTTCGGCAGCTAAACAAATATTTATAACATCTAAGGCCCCTCACCGTAGTTAGAATTCCTTAGCTGGATGATCCTGATCAGATTTTGCAAACTTATAAGTTGAATAGCTCAGGTCATTGTTCAATGATATTTTAATCTCAACACAATAATCTACAACTGGAGAGGACATTTTGAGCGATTGTGACCCTCCTGCCGACACAGTGCACATTTGTAGGTCCCGCCAACCCAGGATGTTTTGGGAGCAGAAGCCTATTTGGGCCTCAAAATTTCGCCGTCACCATCACCTATGCCGAAATTGTTCACTTCACGACTCTCTGTCATCCGTCACCTGAACATTCGGTCGAAACGGTACAGTATTCCCCCCAAACTTGTAGCTGTACTGCCAGCATCACAAAGACAGAGAGGTCTGTATAGAGCTTCTTGAAGGTAACAGTTGTGGCCTCGGGGGTCATTTCGGTTGGACGCATCGAGCTAGCCATTCTGTGAAAATGAAATCGCGGTATGCGCGATGTGTTGTGTGGCCAACTTTGGCTGGCCATTGACCGAGTTTCAAACTCCGACGCTTCATCCGGCCATCCTGCGGCGACGGTGGAGGGGCTTTCAAATAGACATTTTGAAGGATTTCCCAAAAAAGGGGGGTTTCTTTTGAAAGCCGGGTTCCTCAGTAGAATAATCCCTCATTTCGACTCCATTTCGATTTTCATTTCGGCCTTGTCTACTGTGACCTGATGTGACTATTCTGAAACTGATGTTTTGATTTTGGCAGCTCTGTTCGGCCAAACGTCCGATGCCATGCGCTCGCTGCGCGCCTCTTCCCGCCGCCATTCCCGCCCTTCAAAATTTGGCACGGGTAAAATGGTTACAACCAAACTAACCACAGGGCATGTCTACTGAGTAATAGACATAGTGGATGGCTCAAAGTGCTCCACACTGATTGGTCTAGGAGGCAGAATGCACGAGCTCAATGTGGCGAACGATGGGCGGGATGCAGCGGGCGACACCCAACATATGATGAGCGGGGGAAAAAAGCCTTCCGAAATGAAATTTCAACTCTGATCGTGATTGCGAAATGAGAATTTCGGAAGTTGCCGTGTCACACTGGCTCAAAATGAGAAATCGAAATGAAGTCGAAATGAGGTCGAAATCTGAGGTTTGAAGATCCCTATTGTCAGCCATGAGTTTCCGCTGCTCGTCGGTTTTTGGTGACATTTCTTTGGTTAATTTCGTGCCGACAGGGAAAGGGGTAGACACAGGCCTGCAGTCGGACATGCCGAAGTGTTCGAGCACGCCCTCGAAATATTTCCGTTGAGAAATCCGCACAGTCCCCGCTTCGAGGTCCTGTTCAATTTCTAGCCCCAAACAGTATGACGCGACGCCAATATCCTTCATCTTTAATCGGGCTGATAGCTTCGACTTCACAGAATTCCAGGTAGCTTCGTCATTTGTAGCTCCTTGGAGGTCGTCCACATAGAGTGCAATGACGACGATGATGTCGCCGCGTCGGCAAAGATAGATGCTGTGGTCGGATTGGAGGCGCGTGAAGCCGAGGGATTTGAATGTGGAGTCTATCAGCCGGTACCACTGGCGAGAAGCTTGCTTGAGGCCGTAGAGGGATTTATGAAGGCGTAAGACCATCTCATCGCCCTGCGCATTTAGTTTTGGTGGAAGGCCGGGAGGCTGGGACATATAAATTTCCTCATCAAGCTCAGCGTTGAGGAAAGCGGTAACGACATCCATTTGGTAGATTGTGAGGCCGTAGTAGGCAGCGACGGCAAACATAACGCGAAGAGACGTGAATTTGACGACAGGGGCAAAAGTATCCGTGTAATCAATCCCAAATATTTGGGTGAAACCACGTGCCACGAGTCGAGCCTTGAATCTCTCGAGCTCATTCCATTGGTTTCTTTTCACGCTGAAAACCCACTTGCACGTTATCATCTTCCTCCCCTCTGGAAGCTCCGCATACTCGAAGGTCCCCGTGTCCACAAGCGCACTAAATTCGGCTGCCATTGCATTGGGCCACTCGGCAGATTCTGTGCTCGCCATTGCTTGACGGAATGTCAACGGGACAGGGATTGGGGCCTGTGGAACCCTTGCAGGACGTGCTTGGGCTTGGTCATCTTCCTCCTCCTCCTCCTCAAGCACAGGTATGTCTGCAACTTCCACAGGCAACTTGTGCTGGTAACGACCCTTTTTCAGGTTTTCACGCTCATCCACCATGTCCACCAAGCGAGCAGGGAGCTTGCGCGTCCGCAACGGCCTTGCCTCGTTAACTGGTGCCTCAGGTGTGTGAACCTCTGGCTCCTCCTGTTCCTCAGGCTCATATGCTCCAGCGTTCGGCGCTTGGGTGGGGTCTGGATTCTCGGGAGTGAAGGGAGGCCCGTTGGCATCCACGGGAGGGTTCGGTGCTTTGACAGGAGGGGTGGGAATGATGGGTGGCAGGTTACAAAGGTCCGTGATAACTTCAGTCCATCCAGAACTCCGTCCACGCTCATAGGTCACATCTCTAGACTTGTAGACCCGTCGATTTACACGATCGTAGCACTTGTACGCCTTTGACTCCGTACCCGGGAGTGTGTAGTACCCCAATAGAATGCACTTTACCCCCGTCTTCGCCAGCGCTGGGCGCCCTTTTACTGGAAGCACTGACACCCACACCTCGCAACCAAATGGGCGCAAGTGGCTTACATCCTGCCGCTCATTCTTCCACACTTCCTCCGGGATGCGCCCATCCAGGGAGGACCGTGTCGGACAGAAGTTCCTCGTTGTAGCCCCATACGCAACGGCGTCGGCCCAGAAACCGATAGAGAGATCAGCCTCGGTCAAATTCGCCAGAGCACTGTAGAAGATGGGTTTGTCCCGGGCTTGGAACTGGGGGAGCTGGTCGTGTGTAAGCCTGTGGAGGAGCCGTAGTGTAGATATAGAATAATTGTGGACAGAAATGCACTCAGCTTAGGACTATATTCGACTCTAGGGACTCGCTATCTCGCCGTCCACTCGTTGGACGCTCAGAACTCGAAGAGGGCACTCAGGACTTTAGAGAGAAGATGGGGGGGGAAAGCAAGAGGAAGTCCCCTTTATGTCGCATTTAGCCAGCTTAATACAGGATCAGGGTGGCTGTACACGTACTCGTGCGTCACCAGAGCCTGGCAGAACGACAGGAATGAGAATACAACGTTGCGTAAGTAAATTGTCCGTGATATAGCCTCGAGCTAACCACATCGTCCGAACGCCAATTGACCAGGATGTGCGCAAAGACGGAATAGGGAGATGCGGAGCCCCCGAACAACGCTGCCGAGAAGATGACCAATCCTCTGGCGAGTCAATCCCCGGCGCACACCTCGTCAACCGCGCGTTCTTCAGATGCGATGTCGCCGTTGGCCTAAAGATGGGGTTAGGGAGAGTGTAGTTCAGTAAATAGGATAGATGTGAGGCATGGAGGTTATCAGAATGCTTATCGAGAATGAGGGAAAACGGGTATCAGCCGGGACCTGGGCGCGATGCGCTTCCAACGATGCTTTTGATGCGTGAGAGCGAAAGCGAGGCGCGATCACGTGTGGTGATGGCGCGCGCGTTGACGTGTCGTGCGAGCGTAATCGTGGTGGTGAAGTGAACGGGGACCTAGATAGAAGGAATAACCGATGGGAGAGAGGATAATGAGTGGGAATGGAATAGATGAGAGGAATGGTGAGCGAGTGGCTGTTAATGCCCGCGTGGGAACACACGCATAATGCACAGAGATGCACTAGCGATGAGCGTGCCTAGTGGCACTTCCACAGAGGGGGATACTTTGGATTCCGCCCTCGGGATCCCGCATTAGTGGTAATGGAACGACGGAGCAGAAACAGGGTGGATGCGATGGGAAATGGGGGATAGAAGGAAGGAAAAGTGGTGAATTCAAACGCGATCACTCAGCTCATGCCAGCAGAATCGGAGGTGCTCGCCCGTCAGAACTCGGTAGTGGTGAGCGCCCGCACGTAGCTCCGCGTCGACGGTTCCCGATTCCGAGTGGGGATCGTGTAATAAGACTGAGGCTGGGGAAGAATGGGCATTGTGAGAGAGAGACGATGAAGATGGTAAGAGTGAGAGGGGAAAGGAGCGAGACATGGAAGGCTGAAATGATCAAAAACAGCTCAAAAAGGGGGAAAAAATCGGCCGCGCCCTAAGTTCCGCAAAGAGCTGTAAATGAGCTTCACCGCCAAGACGTGAAAGGAATTTAAGTTTGGCATCAGATTGAGCATGTCGTTGTGCTAGAAGAGATAATGCGGCAAAAGGATGATCCAGACTTGATCAAAATTCTCAAACGATTGCGCAAAGGACTTTGTACAGCAGAGGACAAAGATATTCTGGACAAATATGTGTTATCGAGCGAGCAATGTAGTGAACAAACCCGAGCGCTTACTGATATCAAGCGGTGGATTGACGACCCGGCCCAAGCGTGCCCATTAATTGTTTACACAAACTGTGCATGAGACTGCCACAATGGCAACATGGCTAAGGCCTTCACTACTGCGACGGGTCAAAGCCGCCATCTTTATCACTCAAAGGACACGAGGGGACGAGGGAGGAAACGACCTCAGCTCACTGGAATGGCACATTTCCTTGCCCAACTCCTGATACGTTTTTAGTCGCTTGGCAGTTCAGGGGACATGTGCCTGTGTGGACATGGCCCCGAGGGACATATTCCGCACCATCCAGCTCTACCTCCTCGCGGTCGATGCCCCGAAAGTGGATGCCCGGCTTTCAGAACAGAAAGTCCTTCTGCCTCTTCGGATGCCACAGACTAACCATCGTCGTCAGGCTACCTTTGATTCGATCGACCCTGGTCGGACTTTATGCCAGCAACATGAGTGCGGTCATCCATACATCTCACACATCCCATCCCTGGAATGGGTACACCAGCCCTGAGCCTGTAACTCAGACCGGACCACACATGGTTTCCAGCTCCTGGATATGAAGTTCGTCCATCCTGATTCAGGCCGGAAATGCTTGATAAAGAGAACACAGGTGCCGCTGGTCCCGGCTTTTGCGATGACGGCGCACAAAGCACAAGGCAAAACAATGGATGCCGTTATCATGGATTTGGAAAGCCCAAATGGAACTGAATCACCGTATGTTATGCTGTCACGAGCCACATCTCTTGCCGGGGTCTATATTCTGCGGCCGTTCAAGAAGAAGGTGATTCAACGCCGTCCAAGTCAAGATGTACGCGAAGAGTTCCGCCGGATGGACATGCTGTACCACCAGACCATAATGCGGTATGGAACAGCGGCAGAGGCGGCGGAAGCCCAGAAGTATTTGGTCGACAGTTTCTCGGTTCAGGCTCTGCCAAATCTTGATGAACCGGAGGAGGAGGCCATGGATGGCGACGCGCGCCAGCTGGAGCACCTGCAAAGGATGAATTCCCGGTTGATCGCCGAAGCATCGCCACTGGCACAGCATGATCGGCTGCCTGCCTCTTCCCTCAACACTCGCCGACGGGCTCGAATCGTGAAAGTCCCTGTGGACCTTCATTCCTCAAGTTCATGCCGCGGGACGAAACGGGGTTTCCCAGAGGCTGCGCCTGAATCCATGCGCAAGCGTAGGCGTCGTGAACACATAGAACGGGGATAATATCGGTAAGGATGAAACGCTCATGATTTTGCCCAGATATTCTGTGATTTTCTTTGACGTTCCCGCCGCAGGCCGCTCGCATGCAGAATCTTCCGCGAATGTTCTCCGCCTTTTTATGAGATTCCCGCCTCCGGCCGCTACCACATAAATACCGCATACGCCCTCGCCTTGTCGTTGCTTCGTTCCCTTCCCACTCTCATTTACTAGTCCTTCTCGTGTCCAGGAAAATCCACAGTTATCAAGGCTCTGATCCGATTTTTCGAGGATAGAGGAGAGAGCCACCGATTCATCGTGCTGGCTCCGACTGGAAGTACGGCCACATTGCTTGGTGGAAGTACTTATTATTCTATTCTTGGTATCAGAGATAATCTCAGGAAAGAAGGACATGAAGGTGTCCGAATCCAACAAGTGCAAGAGCGCTTAAGAGGTGCAGCAGAAGGGTCGTTTGCGATACCGTGAGAACATCACAATCAATTTACCCTTTTTAGGAAATTACCATCAAACGGCGTTCTTTTCCATGTTCCACACGTTGTCCGGGGGTCTGAGGCTGTGAGATGAATCTCAGATGTCTAATTGGCCCCCAGATATGCTCTCAGCAATTCCTGAGCTTGTATTTTGCCCCAGTAATGCCATTAGTTTATGCTGATTAGCCCACTGTAAATGTTGCTTGAATGATGGAAAATGAGCCCATTGAGTGCGGATTTTCACCCAATTCTATACGATATATGTATATCTTGGATTTTAATTTTGCATCGAGCATCTGCGGGTTATAAGGCACCGAACAGCCAGAATTGATGGTAATTTCCTAAAAGGTAAGTAAATTGATCTTCCCGCAACTGTACACCAGTTGAGCCGCCGGCGGCTAAATTTTCCCTGGCTTTTCCTGAGCACGCATTAAGGGTGTAAAAAACATTGTAAAGCGTGTAAACATCGGCTGTCGCTTCACCAGATATTTTATATCTCAACTGTGTCTGCCATGGGTGTCACCTTAGAAGGGGTTTATTAGCCGGCCTGAAGTTCTCGGCAGGGCCAGAAGACCACAAAAGACTAACCTGTGAGCCCGTTTGGAGGGGTTTTTTTCACAGTTTTTTTACATGCAGGTCGGAGGGCCCCCATATAACATACATATTTTACCCTGTAATTTACATGTAAAATTGGGCCGATGTAATTTACATTGACAAATTTTAGCCAGCACTAACTGGTGTACCGAAAATTGTGGAGATGTTGATTTTTCTGCAGCTACATTTTTAACCACGTAACCCTATTTCCCTCACTGCAATCCATTACATCTTCAAACGCGTGACTGTATTGCCCTAACTGCAAACTCGATAGCTCTGATCATTCCGAATTATTCCAGAAGATCTAGCTATATTCCATGTTGATCCGTGCAGAACTCACCGAGATACAGGTAATTCTTTCGTAGGGATCAAAATCATCCCAAAATGTTACATCTTTCGAAATACATCAAGGCCTTCCCTGGCCAAACTCTATGCCATTTGAACATGCATAAATGCCTATAGACTGCATTGATCCCCAGACTGCCCCCTTCAACCAATGTCACTGAATATACAATATTTTTACAACTTTTTTTCTATCACTAATTCCCCATGAGTTAGCTGAGTAGATCTATATAGGTTTCATGTCAATCGGGGCAGAACCCAATGAGACATGGAGAATTCTTTGAAAACAGCCCAAAACGGAAAATTTCCGTCTGCGCCTTCGGTACTGCCAATAGCTGTAATTTTCCGTTCGGGCCCTCGGTACTGAAATTAGCTGTAATAATATGGGACGAAGCCCTATGATACACCGCCATTCGAACATTTTATTTTTCAAATATCCAAAGACGATAATTTTGAAAGATTTCCCCGGACATGTAAAATAGGTCATCAAAAGTTAAAACATTTCATAAACATTTTTTCAGGCAAACGTTCCTGCGGGGTCGCGGTAACACCGCTGGAACCTTTCAGAAACATCATGGGAAATATTGCTGAAATATTGCAGTATAAAATCCAGGCAACTGAGGAAGACCTGTGGACTGCTGATTCGGTCTCAGAAATGCAGTTATAAGTAGTAGTTCCCTCAGCTGCAACCATTGCACGACTGGGAAGGATCTGGACGGATTTTCTCCTGACCTGCATTACGCACACGACCATGCACTCACAAGTACTGTGCTTTTTCGTTCAATTCGGCAGTCACGTGTCACGCACCCCCCTGCCGGTGACGAAATTTGGTTGTTGTCACAGGTCACGCAGGGGTCTGCCGAATAGAAAATCTGTGTCACACGAAATTTTCGCGGGTGTCAAGCAAAATTTCGCCAGCAGCGGAATTGCCGAAATGGTTTTTTTTCGGTCACGCGTCACACCCCCTCCCGAATTGAATGACAGGCGCTCGTTTAGGCCCATTTCTGAGTCAAATCACTCCAAATAAAATTGTGGCATGAAATTCGAGGGATTTCAGGGATTCTTGAACAATTTAAGCCATATGATACCGGTTGCGTTGTCTCAGAATAAAATAATCAGGAGTTTTCTCGAAAACCGACTTGGCAGATTCGCACGCGATCAAAAAACCGCGAAGGCAGGCTGGAAGTACTTGAAAAATGGAGTATATTCACAATTTAGTTCACCAGAATCAATGGGGTTTTGAGCTCGCAACGTGGCCCGCAAGTTGGCTATTTTCAGTATTTTTGGCACAAAAAGGCCCCAAAATGCCCAACTTGTACGCCCTGGTGCAGCCCAGATCACTATAAATTTAGGTCAACCAACATAATGCAATGTTGAAATAGTAGGAGAGAAACCTGTAAAAGAAGACACTGCCAAATACAGCCTAGCGGATTTTGAAAAGCGTGACTTGGTATGGAGAGCTAATTGCATGCCGCAAATTGCCAGATGATACCCAGCACTATTCTGAGCAGCCCTGTCTGTTTGAAATTGTCCCGGCTGCTTTGGCTGTTAAACCAGAGGTCACGGAACTCTCCATATCGACTGTGGCACGCGTGACTGACGAATTGAAGGTAATACTACAGTATGCTGGAAACTCTCCCGGTGTTCATGCCGTTGATTCGGCCAAAACATCGGTGGGCATTCCACTCCTGCAGCTCAAAGAGGGTAAATTGTGAGAAAGCAGTGCCAAACACAGAAACTATTGTGCAACTTGCTTCGGCGGAGGTCAATTTGCCAGAAATTTAAGCTGGAAACCACCCCTAGTGATGTTCAGGGCCCGGCTTGAGGCCCTAGGCCCGCCAGGCCAAGCCCGGGCTTGATCAAGCCGGGCCGGGCCCGCTGCAGGGCCTGAGCGGGCTCAGGGCTTGGGCATCAAGATTTTCAAGCCCGAGCCGGGCCCTCAAGCCCGGGCCTGAGCAGCGGCCAGGTAAGGCAATTTCTCGGTCATTTATGAATGCAAACTTGAAGGTTTTGGGCACTTCAAGTGAAGGTTCAGTACGAATCTCACGTAAAAAGAAACTAGAGCAAGCAATCACTATAATTTGGGACATCAAGTTGAACCAAAGTTGAACATGGCATGTCCGAAAGCGGAAATTGTGGTTCAGTTGCTCAACTATGAACTCGTTAGAAATTCCAATGATATTGTATCACTCACACAAGATGTAGACAACACTCCTTCACTCAAAAACTGGTCCAGGACTCGATTTAAAAGGCCCCCATTCAGGCCCGGGCCCAAGCCCAAGCCCCGGGCCTGAAGCCCTACCAGCGGGCTTGGGCTTGGGCTTGGAGAATCTCAAGCCCAAGCCTGCTCAGGCCGGGCCCAAGCCCGGGCCTTCAGGCCAGGCCGGGCCCTGAGCATCACTAACCACCCCGATGTTCATGCCGTTGATTCGGCCAAAACATTGGTGGGCATTCCACTGCCGCAGCTCGAAGATACAAAACTGTGAGAAAACAGAGCCAAACACCGAAAATATTGTGCACCTTGCTTCGTCGGGGGTTAATTTGCCTGAAATTTATTCTGGAAACCCTCCCGACCTTTGCGGTACACCACCGTTTGGCAGTTGAGGGTTGAATTGATGTAATCCGGCTCATGTCGACCTGGTATCAGACAAGCCTGAATTCGATGCGACATCAACGTCGGATTAATCTTGAGTACTAGACATCGTTATTCCATGAAACTGACCTTGAAAATTGGGCCGGAACAAATACGCGATTTTGACGTCTAGCCGACATCAGCGACCGCCGGATCCGATGTGGGATCAACGAAATTTCCCCAACGTCGTTTCGACGTCGGGTTCAGGCCAATCCCACATCTTCTGGCCGCATGCCTTCTTCTCCCCTTGAATTGCGTAACCAACCCTGGATAGGGATGGGCACGGGTCCGGGTCCGGGTACAAATCAGTTGACCCGGACCCCAACCCGTAAAACCCGAACCCGAACCCGCGGGTTTACGGGTTGCTCACGGGTCGTCGGCGAGCCCTGCCGACCGTGATCCGGGTCTCGGCATCGCCTACCGACAAGGTTCCGATGTCAGGCACGTCCAGGGACAGTGTTTTTAAGTGAGAAAATTAATCTTGCGGGCAAATTTAGACCTCATACACATTTTTGCACCAGCAAAACTTACTCTATTCATGGTTTCACAGTGAGTTTGGCCCATGTGTCTCATACCCGAGGGCAACCCGCGGGTTTCGGGTCTGGAATACCATCAACCCGTGACCCGTACCCGCTCGACCCGACCCGCAAACCCGCCGGGTTTACCCGAACCCGTGCCCTTCCCTACCAACCCATTTTCCGGATAAAATAATGTGCTATGAAGCTGTCCCTCCCTTTGCTCTTTTATACAGGATTGCTATGTTATCAAGCATACTTCTCTGATGCGTTGCCGAAGTCAATGAGTCGCAAGGTACAGGACGGAAAAAGTTATGGACAAAACTGTGAATTTTAAGACGAGGATCGCGGTGACGAGATATTCCCAAATGGGGAGTGTTGCTCGACGTTGAAATGAGGTCGGGGATCACCGACCTCATCTCGACGTTGGCCGGAGCACATTGATTTGGGGTCAAATCAGCGGTCAGGCCAAGGTCTCTTGATCCCAGGTCGCTCCGAGGTCGTCAGGCAAACCGTGGTGTAGTCAAGGGGTGTCAGATCTCTGGATCGGCCAGACTGATCAACTCACGTAAGTTAATGCTGCGCCACCGTGCCGACAGTTCCGAGTTCCATTTTGGGCAATGCTCCGACGGGTCGTAAACTTGTCGATTTTCTGGAGGATGGGGCTTCGCATAGATCGTCCTAAATTCTGTCCTATACAATCTGTGTTCTCAAATATAGCGTAGAATCAATTTAATCAATTTTCCATAACCACCACTCCGCATAAAAGCGGGTCTAGACTGCCATTATTTACACCATATCTAGTCGTCTGGGAGCTCGTGGTTGGGGTAGTTCTGTGGCTGGTTGAAGCAGAGATGTACTCTTGGCAGACGGGCTCAAAAATGGGCCAGCCTCCCGCAAGGCGAGGCTGGACGCGCGCACGTTGTGGATGGCGGATGCGAGAGGATTGTTTGTTGACACGGCACGTGCACTTCCCTTTCTGGGGGGGGGTTCCCATCAGTCTGGCCGATCCAGAGCTCTGACACCCCTTGGCAGTATGGTGGCGGACGGAACTTCGTGACAAGTTTCAGTCCCGATTTGGTAATTGTAACTACTCCTTGAGGTTTCAACCCAGTATTCCACAAACGTGGAATTAGGGCCACAATAGACCCCCCTATCATCCTGTCGGAGTAGAACTTGAGAAAGTACATTTCATGTTTTTCTCGGGGCGATTTCGCGTTTTTGATTGCGGATCACCGGTCCGGTGGCTGTGCTGCACTACGCGCTGCCTCGGCGCTACGGGACCAGTGGCCGAGTTTGCAGTGAAGAAGTACCGCTCGCACCGTGGGGTTCAGCGGCGCGAATTGGATGTGGTGATTGCAGAGTGGAATAAAAAGTCGAAGTTGGGAACTCTATAGTGTACGAACATCCCTGTTTCGACTCTAATTTTTTTCGTTTTCTGGCCGAAGATTTCGCGTTTTTTTTTTTCCCACGCTCAGCCCACCTCCGTTTTTTCTGAAAGGAAAATTTTACCAAGGATCACAAAGTCACCTATCTTCAGAGAACGCCAATCACCGTCCTCAGTGTCGCAACTGGATGCGAAATCATCCAAGTCCAAGTAGGTCCCCTCACTCTCCGCACTGTCCATCTCTGGGTTCCTTTGGGTTTCGGAACAGTACTATCCATAGAAGCAAGAGTTCTTGAAGGCTGACAGTGGGAGCGGTCAAGGCGATTCGTAAGACACTGATTGACGGCCACGGCTGTGCAAGGATCACACGGAACAGATGGGATCAAGAGATCAGCACGGGTGCAGACCTGTCGACATAGGTAACCACAGGCACGGTTAATGAGCCAAGTCAGTTGGCACAGGTTGAATCAATAAGAGGAGTCACCGAATGATCGGGACATTGCACCGTTGTTACGAGCCCAGTTCTCACTCAAACAGGCTCAAATTTTGAGGGTCAGCTGGTAATGTTTGAGGTTCTACTGTACATATCCTGCCTGGCCGAAATTCAAGGGTCTTGAAGAAATTTCCATTTTGGGAACTCAACAAAAAAAACCGATCAGTCTCATTAGTTTCGAGAACAGCTGTAAGGTACGCCAAATCATCTTTCCGTCTTACTAGAATGTCATGTGCCTCCGCGACCTGGCGCAAGCTGTTTTTTTTTTCAGTCCCTCCACCAGCATTATAAGAGGGTAATTGGCCAATATCTTCAAAGGATCTGCAAGATCACCTTCAGTAAGTTGGTCGACAATGATAAACTTTTCAAACTTCAATAGATCAGTGTCAGTGATAATTTTTTCATCTTGCCAGTTGAATGGTCTGACATCTGAGGCGGACACATACTTCCTATATCCGGATCCACCGCGCATCCCGGACATTTCTACTCGCATGCTGTACATCCCATGTGGGGACCTATACAGACCTCTTTAATCACGAAGATGCATACAATTAAACATAATATCAATCGGTCCAATTTAACCAGCAATCTAGCACTGAGTTTGTCCGACTGAATCCTATCAAAGATATCGTCGGGAAGAACTACCTTCAAATTGTGTCGGAGTGTGATGTAACGCAAGAATCGTTTTTTAAGTCTCCTGATCTGTCGGTCAATCACATGAGCGATGGCCATGCAATATATTGGAACGAGATGCAGCTGTAAGTTGATCAGCACCCGTCCAAAATATGCATAAGTCCAGTATCCGGATCCGCAAGGGCTGGTTTTCACATTCCACACTTTGGCATGTATATTCCACCCAACGGTGATCTCAGGACAATGAATTTTATTCGGCCCGGAGGCGTTCGGCCCTAAGGCTTGCCCGGAGGCATTCGGTGAAACGGTGCAGCGGCGCGCAGCCGTGAAATCTAATGCTAACTGAGCTGACGAAGTCTGCTCTAACTAACACCAAACCTCAATAAACCAACAACTCCAACTACCAATTGTATGTGTGTTCGGGGCTGGGTGGTTAACAGTGTAACCTGTCAATCTCAAAAGTTTAGGGTTATCACAAGTTTTGCACTTCAAAGAGCGGTCACAAGCAATATGAACTCCTTGTTAAGGTATTGGACCAAGGTCACAATGAATCTTATTCAAAACCACCGGGAATTTGTAAGGATGCCATCCTCACACGACATCCATCAGTGGCTATGGACACAGCATCGCGATCTTTTACTATTTAAGACTACATCTTTTATCCTCTTCTTGACGCTTACACCCACCATCTTGTATCCTCCATCCGTTGCTTGTAGACCAAGAGTCTCGCCGTTGGAATATACTGTGGTCCTGTCTGTTTGCGTGATCTTTGTCAGTGTTCTGTCTTTGACAGAATTGGACTTTAGGGTGGGGTAGAACTCTTTGAGTTGACTTTGGGCTGCCGCCGTTCAAGAGGTCAAGTCAATATGGACTATAATGGGTGCCGCCTGAGAGGACTTTAAGGCTGCCGCCGTTAAGAGGTCTAGTCAAAGGGGTCGGGTGGATAGTACTACAAATTGCCACCCTTTGCGTGCAAGAGGCCTTTATGCAAGAGTGACTTTGAACAAGATCCGGAACCACAGTCTTGAGAGCAACCCTTGCTCTGAGAGGACTCGTAGACGGGAAAATGAACTATCAAATGTGTGGTGCCAATAACCGGGTGAGAATTAACTGAGTCTCTACTACTTTACATGTGGCTTATATAGGTTTTCGGACTATTACTAAGTATACAATCAAAACGCGGGTATCCGTCATAGGAAACTGACATCGTAACATTGAAAATAGCTGAACGCCCGGTTACATGTCAGACGTCGCTCCCAAGGAGGCATGAGAACATATGCAACAAGGACGGCTCATCCCTTTTGCAGGAGGAGGGACTTTGCGACCTATGCCCCAGCACATCGCTGAGTCTCGAAGCCCCCTACAAATTGGTCGAGCACATGGCGATCCATATACTGTTCGACCGAAATCCCCCCATTGACCGCACTGCCAACCCCTGTGGCTTCTGCCTTGCCACGCAGTCCTTCTGCTCGATCGTGCTCGTTAAACGCAAAGGCGGGGATGGTGCGATTCGGATTGACATGTCCAAATCTCGCTGTCCCAATCTCGCAAACCTCGGCCTTGCATCTGCCGTTAAAAGCACTGAACAGAGCCCTTGTACCAACACACCCCTTCTGTGCCCGATCTCGCCCTGTGCCGACATCATCTGGAAGTACAACTTAAAGTCGCATATTTCGTGCGTGCACCCGACAGCAAACCTATCCAGATATAGGTCCCATTTCGAGTTGGCCGAGGGGGAGGAGGTCGCACTCAAAACGATTTCAACCACCAAAAGGCGAAAGTCTTCCAAGAAGAAAATCAACTTCCGGATCTCTAACGAGCACAGCACCGAGGCGGCGCTTGGGTAAGATTTCATGCGCACCATTTATTTCTATTCAGCTGAACGTCACGCAGGGAATTTTCCCGGGTCGCAGATGAGGACAGAGACGCCGAAAGCAGACGCTCTGCAAGCCCGGATATCGAAGAATCGACACATTCACCAACTTTGCGCCCACTGTCTCCGGTAAACGAGGACAATGATCTGCCGTCCCCTAGTGCATTACTCACTCTTCCACGGCCTCCCACTCCCTCTGCGACCGACCAAATTCCCGAAAGGCCTCCCGCCCTCGCCGCTAATCCCGTAGCGGCTCTATCATTGCGGATACCTATTCTCAAACAACTGGCACAAATCAGACTTTGAACACTCAACCTGAGCGCCCCAAACCTCGCAGAATTTCGGAGAGAAGCATAAATTCGGTTGACTCACCGGTGCACTAGTGCATTCTGGTCTGCAGTGCTGTAGTGTAGTTGCTTGTTAGGCTCCGAGGCTGTAGGCAGACAGACAACATAGCTTGCTCTTGACCACACCACGCCGTTCTTAGCGCATCTGTCTGGACGACGGTCTGGCTAGTCCTGCCGGATAGCTGTCTCCACCGGGTGACGATTCAGATTTACCAAGTTCAACCGGTGTGCCGGGGAATCAAAACACCGAAGAATCTCTGCAAAGGGGGCGCCGTGCCTTGCCGGGTTTTCGTTTTCGTTTCTCGTTTATACCGTGTCGCTTCGGCAGCATGACAGCCACGTGCGGTTTGTGCAGAAGAGGGCCCTGCACATTCTAGGGCATTCCTCAGGCAGTTAATGAAATCGTTCTGGCTGAACAAACAGCCCATTGTCTGTGTATTTCAATGTAAACCATGTAATGGTGTCACAGTGCTTGTTTCCAGTACGGAGGGCTGGAGAACCAGTGTTGCAGCTTAAGGCCTTATTAAGGGTAGATTTTTTTCCTAAGGGATGCCGCCGCAATTTATGCGGCGGGGGCTCCATTGATGTTTGTGCTTGCGTTCATCGACTGTACAATTCGCGGGAATTGCCGTCCCACCTGGTGGCAGCGTATCGTCTACAACGGCTACAAGAAAATTCACGCAACAAAGTACCAGGCCCTTCTCGCCGAATCCCAGCTCCTTGACAAATCACTACGTTCCGGCATCGCCTAAACTTAGCAATTTAGCCGAGTCTAGGTCTGTTTAGAAGCGTCTATTGATCTGTCTAGTTGATCCATCTCGGCTAGACTTGAGCTAGACAGAGTCTAGCCTGCCAAGTTTAGGCGATGCCGGAACTAGTGAATGCTCCCAATTTGCGTTACGACCTGGAGCCAACCAGAACATCCTGGCTGCCCAGCGCTATTTCCTGATTTTCGGGACCCTGCGTATGGCGTGTCACCTCTGATCTTGAGCCCATTTTCGGGCCTTAGGGAACGGACGGAAGACGCAGCGGCATGGAACGCCGCGATGGCTGCAGTTCGGATTGAGGTTGAGCATGCCTTTGGCAACATCACCCGCTTGTGGCCGTTCCTCAATGCATGGTGGAAACATCATATCTATTCCTCAACAATTGGCAGGTATTACCGTGTCTGCGTGCTTCTTACCAACGCGCGCAACTGCATTCGACCAAACCAGACCTCGCAGTACTTCAGGCTGCGCCCCCCAGCCTTGAAGAATATTTTCACGACTAGTTAAAAATGTATACAAGTAAAACAAATCATTTCTTTAAGCTACTGTACATTCAGCGAGTATTAGTCTACGAGTTGTTTGAGCCCTTGCGGTCGTTCGCAACAAGCTCCTTGAGAAGGGAGGTAAACTCCTTCTTCTGCTCACGCGAGTCGGAGACAAATATCTCCAGGGACTGCGCAACGCGCGAATCATGCACCACCCGACGTGCGTTCTCTGCTTTCAGGAGACCAAGAAGCCCATCGGCGTCTGACGAGAGTGAACGGCGCATGTGGCGGCGGCGTTTCGAAGCCTTCTTTGCATTGCTTGCATTGTCGTCGTCGGAGTTGAGGGTCTCGAGCGACGACTCGGCGGTGGTCGTGCGAGATGACGGATTCTTGATGTCACGATCCGTGTCGTCATCGCTGGTGGGGTGCGCGCACGCTTGCGGAGGGTGCTCATCGAGGCCTGGCGGATAGACTCGCCACCCTCGCGATCCTCATCGTTCTTCTGCAGACCAGGAATCAGCAAAACATGTATGCTACAGATGCAATGGTTACACACCTTCTTCAATTTAGCCTTCGCGTCGTCCTTGGTGCTGGTGTCCGGTTCTCCATTCTCCTTCTCCTTCCTCGGACGCCCTCGCTTCTTCTCCTTCCCGTCGCTCCCCTCCTTCGCGCCGCTGTTGCCGATGGCGCTGCGAAGCTTGTCGTCAATGACAAGCCCACGCGAACGATTGGTGGCAAAATCGGCAGCGTAACGATCGCTTGCGGCGGCGACGTGCTTGGCGCGTGTAACCCCGGGTACGTAGGGGAGTTCGTTCTGCCTGTCGGCATCCACTGGAGGGAAAGGTCCTCACCATCCTGGGGATAGCCTGCTGGGTTTGCGGGTCAACATCGGATCCGATGAAGGCCGCACAGCGGAGGGATGACGGGCATTTTTGACATGCAAAGCGCGGGCTGACGTTGCACATATTCGGAGGGTAAATTTTGGGGAAAGAAAAGACGAAGAGGAGAGGGTAGCAAGCGAAGGCAAGTTGGGTGTACATGTAATAGGCGAGGCAACCTCGCAAATTTTCCTCGGAACAAACATCTCCGGGAGTGCTATTGTCCAACAAACATCCCCGGCAGCGTTATCGTCCAATAAACTTGCACCTGGAAGGCGCAATTTGATGGCGCAGCCTGGTGAAGCGGGTCACCACAAGGCCAAGTCCGCCCAGGAAGATGTATTTTTGGGCTGCACGCCTGCCAAGAGCTGGGGTTTTGATGTCAAGTGAATTCCATGCTGATAAATTCACCCTCGGGCCGACGGAGATGGGGCATCCGGATGGAAGCCGGGCGGAAGCCAGACGGAGGCTGGACGGAACTTGAAGCCGGACGGAGGCTGGACGGAAACCGGACGGAAGCCGAGGGATATTCTGATTATGCCGATGGAGGCCATGAGATAGCGAGAGGGCTCAGCCGCGGCGTGGAATGCATAGCCACTGGGATTGCACATCAAAGTTTCAAGAGGAATTCTACGGATTTCTCAAGTGCAGGCGAAATCTTTCCCCCGCATTTTGCATCAACTTCTTCAGACTTCTTGGAGCCAAACCCAAACGGCAGAAGGGTTCGAGATATCGAGAGATGTTGAAGGATGGACGGAGACCTTTAGAGAAGGTGGTATCATGTAAATCACCTTTATTTCTTCAAAGATCTTGTGAATGTAGATGCTCAAAAAACTTGTGTCTTCGAAGATCTTGATACATTTATAACAGAAGAAAAAATTGATTACATACCGACCATAGGATCTGCAGAAATATCAGCTCTATCTGACGTGTAAACGAATTATAGAAAGCATCTCAACGCCGTGCTGGAGATCCCACAACCCCCATGCCGGCGCCAGACGATGCTGCTGCGTACCAACACGCAGCAAAGGAGACGCGGGCCCTCGAGACACAGCGACGCCATGCCATTGAGGTTGTGGCCAAGACGCTGGCGGCGGTACAGGACCTCGAGGTCCGGCTTGAGGTGGGAGTGCGCTGGGTGCCGGGAAACGACAAGTGGGAGGCAATGGCAACAATGGTTGGGAGGCGCCGCTACCAGCGCGCCCTCGATGACCTCCAGGGCCTCATCGTGGCGCGGATTTTCGAGCTGGCGAAGGTTAACATGGCGGGGACCAGTAAGTGATCCCACCTGGCAACCCCACAGTCCTATGTTCTCGGTGGTAATTCTGCGCCACAGTCAAACGGGAGGCACTCGACTGATTCACAAAATCAATGTTCTCCTGGGCAGCCAAACCTAAAGGTTCAGCAATAACGTATTGCTGAACCTTTAGGTTTGGCTACCCTAGAGAACTTGGGTTTCGGCCAGTTTTGCTACATGTACAAACAAGATTTAGTCATCCAACATTGGTCACAGCAGTAAAAATTAGAAAGGACGTGGGAACGAGTTGAAGTTCTTGAGCACAACAGGTGATGGTGTGCCGTGCGACGTGTCGAGGCGCGTGGTAAACGCCGTGTCGAGGACGGGCAGGCGGCGCTGAGGCGTGGTGAATTGTCGATAGGTCGAGGGGCGGGTGAGATGGGGTGCCGACATTGGGGAGGCGAGCCTCCATGTGGGGAGGGAGAGAGGTAACCACGATCTCCTGATCCTCGCCCCAGCCGATAGTGTCGAATGTGTAGCCGGGGAAGTCGGCCGCGAGCTCTTCGAGGGAAGGGGGAGGAGCAGCAAGGATACGGTCCCAGTGGTTATCAATGCGAGAGGACATGGTTTGTTAGTTAGATTAGGGAGTAGGACGCAACAGAGGCGCCTTTTATCTAGTGGGCCAGTGGGGCCGCTTAACGCGACCATGCGCCGACCATGCGCTCACTCCAAGCCAGCGTCATGATCTTCGGGCTCTCCTCCACAGCCGCGATAGGAGGGAGGGCGCATGACGTCCAGGACGGCGGCGGCGACGCTGGCGTTGCCTTATTGGGTGATCCGGTCGGCCACGCGGCTGCCCAATCTGGACGACAGCTGTGGGACGAAAACTGCGTTCAAATTTTTGGGCGGCTCCACAGTTCAAACGGGCATTTAACTTATGTAATGTAAAAAAAACTATTTTTCATCAGTCGCCAATAACCTCTAATCAGATACTATTATGAGTTCACCGTGGAGTACTGGTACTCGGTGAACGATGCAATTAAATATTCGGTGCTGACAGTCGGGGAGTGAGATAAATCTTGGCTGATAAATACTGTAACAGACTTCAACAAACGAGGTACAAGTTTCAACGGAAGTGTCTGTCTATGAGAGACTAAGTGTTTGTCAGCTGGGTCATCATCTTCCTCCGCAAGGCCCAGAGCACGACGACGATGCTCGGAATACCACGCGATGAGGTCGAAGTCATGATCGCGGATGAATAGAGTCGGAATAAGTCCACCCCCCCCCCCCCCGGATGGCCACGCCCTGCACGTGTGTGACTAATGCACCCATTCGGTTTCGCCCGTGCAAAGTATTTTTTGTACAAAGGAACCCTCATAATTCCCGCCGCTAGGCATCCGAAAAAGCTTTTTCTACAATACTACATACATATGTAGTCTCTAAGCAGCCATTCAATTATGAGAAGTTACAGTAAGTTCTCCGATCTAAGACGGGATCCTGCAGCGCGCAATTGAACAAACTCGAAATTAACTTGATCTGAGACATACATCGCGCTTTTTTATTTGGGCGGTGGGGGTCAGTTGTCAAATTTCGTTTCAACTGGAGGGGTTTCAACGTGAAAGGAGGAGGTCCATACATCGAGGGGCAATTTCTTTCCATGCCGAAAGGTAAAGCAGTGGTAGTCGCCATGTTGGTCCGAGTGCAGATAGGACATAAACAGAGGTATACAGGTGCACATGCTTCTCTCCACAGCTAAGTGAGAATATGTGAGTGCCAGGGGATAATGGAAAAGAAAGAAGCTGACAGCTTTGAAGGATTCATGGCCGTTCTGTCCCAAGGAGCTGAGTGTGATGGGGACTTGTATAGAGTCAACTCTGACAACATTCCTGCAATGCTCCACAACATCTTCTAAACCTACTCGTGCACATCGGAGTGAAGGATCGACACCGTCCGCCTGCGCCTTGTGAATCAGGATCTTCACCATGCCACGCATTGGTTCAAGAAGCAGACGTCGGAGATGAAAGTCATATGCAGACCCCAACTCTTGTTCCAATCCATGCCCTGGTGGCTCAGGGGTGTTTGTGATCGATCTCGCAGGGCTCCATTGGACGTCTGACGGATGTAGCCAGCAACCCTGCACAAGACGGGCGCGGACCCAGTCCTTGACTGCAAGGTCGCGCACTTGGCTCACAATATTCTGCATGTCCAGCGGGCTCCCAGAATATAAAGCTGCTGCAACGGCGTGCTGACGCATCCCTTCGATTTTGGTGTATGTTTGTAACCAGTGGTTTTCGAAAGCAGCTCGGGACACACATGCAATGGAACCATGCGATCTGCTGACGAATTCTAAGACGGCGAGGCGCACGTCCGAATCCGAATACATTAGGACGCCTGGGATATGCGTGGAGATGCCCCCAAGGCGGCACGCACTACAAGTTGCAATGACGCCCGGCCAGGTGACCTTGTCTTCATTTTCTTGGGGGAAGATGCCGGAAGTGCGATCGCGAAGACAGAGACCACAAAAATGGAGTTGCCGTCCGTGGTGCTCGGGACATGCACGGGATTTGATGATGCACGGAATAATCCAGGGGTCGATTTCTTTATGCCTCCACCAATCTAAAGGCAGAGTGGTGGTTAGAGAAACACATTTCCGAAGTAAAGACTAACCAGAAATTTTCTGGATGTTCAGGCCGTAAACGAAGGAGGAGAACGTGTTCAGAGACTCCACCGAGTCAAGGTAGAAGCAATCCTGAAGACGCGCTAACTGGGCTGGCGATACAAGCGCGCGAAAGTCGTGAATTGGCCTAAAGAATATAAGCAGCTCTCAACGAAAAGGAGGAGTAAACTGCTTACTCCTTGCCGTGTCGTAGGCAGCTCTTGATGAACTTCGGCGCAATCTGCTTGGGCGGAGTATCTTTCGGAATGCGGCTGTATTCGGGATCACTGAAGCTGAGGACCGAACGGCAGAGACCAATGACTTGAGCAGTATCCATGTCCACATTTGCGACTAGTAGATTACCGCCCGGAACAAATATTTTGAATGCGGCGATCCAGCATACCCTTGGCGATCATCAAACTTGGAGAACTGTTTGCGTCCGCGCTGGCCGTAAAAAATGACTGCAGCAAGATACATCAGTTCCGCATCCGCATGATACCGGTGCTGGACCTCGGAGACCATTTCAGAAAATGGTGAGGGACCAAATCGTGTCGCAAACGTGTTGCACATCAGCCACATCATCGTTTTGGAGACTGCACCCCGTGCAGAGATATATGCTGGGTAATGTGAGTTGTTTTCCGTGAGCAAGAAAAATTTACATACCAGGGAATGCTGTCTGGACAAATGAGGGAAGTTGCGCGATGATATGGGGGTCCGTGCCTTGATAACTTTTACCGCAACCACGGTCGACCTCCCGCTCCCGCCGAGGATTACAGACAAACCGATTGGTTAAGAGGAAAAAATCGACGGGGAGGGAGCGGACTCGGCGTGCAATCGGGTCGTCATTGAAACCTGAAAACCCAATGAGAAATGTGGTACGGAATTTCGAAGACAAAATTACCGTTTCGAGAGAGTGGCTTTCCGCAATCACATTTGAATCGTTCAGGTGCGCCAGGGAGCAATGATGGAATCCATATAAAGACGTCACGTGCATAAAGCTTGGTGGGATCAAGCCCATCTTTGCTACCTGTACTGCGATGAAGTGCGAATACCGGATGGGGTGGGCGGTCGTAGAAATCGCCGCGGCGGTAGCATAAGGGCTGTCCATATTTTGTGATTTCGCGGGAAAGCTTCGCTCTTAGCTCGGTGAACTGGTTTTGCAGGACTGAGTCGTTTACTGCCTCCGAGGAATTATTGTCCACCTGCTCGGTCGTCGGGTCGGTGCCAGAAGCCTCGAGAATTGCATCCATGAGACTGTCATTAATCACCTTATCGCCAGAGGCGATGTCCGCGTACTCATCGTTTTCGTCAATGAATTGCAGCTGCTCGGCGAGCTGGTCAAACTCTGCCGGCGAAATGTGTGACCGAATTGCTGCCAACAATAGTAAGTGTGAGTTGAGTAACATAAAAAGAGGACACTGTATACCATTATCAGCATCAAATCCTGGTTGCAAGGGTTGTGCGTTCTCGCGACTGGGGCCTGCTCCGTGCCAGATACCGGACCAAAACGCCGGCCTTCCCGTATGTGCGGAGTTGGTGAATGGGTTGCCAAGTGGTGTCGCTTGATGAGTATTGTACGGCCCAAAGAATGGGGCTGCTGACTGGGGAGGAATGGGGGCAGGGGTAGCACGGATAGAACTTGTCTGCACAGGATGGGAGGGATTTCTACGCTGCGAGTTTCCCGGGTTTTGTGGTGGATTTCCCAGGGTTGTATCTTTCTTCTTGCGCCCAGATCCGGCCCGCTTCCCACCGTGTGTTCCCTTCGGTTTTGGTGTGGCGAAATCCATGGATGCACGACGCCCGAGAAGATGCGGCTGACGTACGTATGTAGGCTGTGCACGGATCATGCGGAACGGTTCGCATCACTCATCAGTACGGGTGCAGTCAGGTATCAACGGCCATAGTGCATGGGCCAAAACAAAAAAACGCTGAGATCAATTTTTTGATCTTGTTTTCGTCATTCCTGATCTTGTTTTCATCATTCTTGATCTTGTTTTCGCACATCTTGATCCTGTTCTCGGTCGAATTGTTTTTGCAGAACCTTATAATGAATCTTGTTCTGCTCAGCGCCATTCTTGCGCGCGCTCCTCCCCCCGACCTACTTATCATCTCAATACCGCTCAAATTCAGCCGTAGGCAGGTAGAACGAAGGAACATATAAATTGACTGGGACAGAATGGTGCCCATGGGCGGCGACATACAAGGGTGCCATATAGCAGCACCCGGGGGTGCCAAATAGAATTATCCTTTTTATTACTTATTATTCAAACCTTGTTGCTTGAAGCAAGCAGCGAAGCTTTGTCCCATGCGGACAGCCACAGCCAGTTTGGGAAGATTGGGGAGATCGGGAATCTTATCGTAGTTTACATAATCTTATCATAGTTTACATAATCATAGGGTTGCCACATAGCAGCACCCCCCGTGCTTTTGGCACGGGGGGGTGCCAAATAGAATTATCCTTGAAAAATGGTTGTGTTTGCCATTCCCGTGCTGATGCCAAGCCATCAAATTCACGAAGCCCCACCTACGGTATGACAGGCGCGAGTAAGACTAGACTAGGTGCAAGTAGTCCGATGCGAGGAAGGAATCGCGCGGGAACAGGATCAACCGTGTCTTCATCTGATGCTCACCAGGACAAGAGGCCTAGGAAATCGGCAAGATAGAATAGTTTTATTACAGCTCTTTGCGGAACTTAGGGCGCGGCCGATTTTTTTTCCTTTTTGAGCTGTTTTTGATCATTTCAGCAACTGCACTCCACAATCATCAAGCCGTGTATGGAGGAAATTGCACTCCAGGAGAGCGACAAGGTCATCAACGACGCTCGTCTCAAGGTGCAGTTGAAGAGCTGCACCCTGGACTACATCCGGACCGTCCTCAATCCTGGCATACTGCCTGGGATATATCTTGAGGACGCGCCATACACATGGGACTATCTGTCAGTTTTTACCACTTCCACAAACGAGTACCGCAAGAAACGGGCACGGAAAAGCACCAACGCGAAGCAGCAGTCGCCGCGACACAGTTGTCACATTGCGTTACATGCCCATCACACGAGCGCGTTTCGGGCTTGCCTACCGTCTTGTGCTCGAACACGCCATAATGTTCCAAAAGTTCGACGTGTCATCGGAAGATACATACTGATAGTTGCTTCAATTGAAATCTCTCCGGAATCCAACAAAAAATAAATATTTTTGAGGCCTCTCAAAAAACGCGTGTTTTCGGCCCCCTGGCGCGTCTGAGAACTCGATGAGTTTTGTGTCTATCGGTCAGGTCTATAGAGGAATATTGTAGCCACACTAAAATGAACTAAAAGTTTCACCAAATGACCCCAAAGCTCCGAGCGCGCTCTGCGTCGCTATACGCGATCTCCCAACCCCCCCGATTTCCGGACTCTGCAGCAAGCCCCTTCTGACGAAGGCGTGTTTGGTCTGTTTGTTCGCTGATTGGCTTTCTTTGTCCTGCCCTGGCATCGCACGGCATTAGTGATGCTCAGGGCCCGGCCTGGCCTGAAGGCCCCGGGCTTGGGCCCGGCCTGAGCAGGCTTGGGCTTGAGATTCTCCAAGCCCAAGCCCAAGCCCGCTGGTAGGGCTTCAGGCCCGGGGCTTGGGCTTGGGCCCGGGCCTGAATGGGGGCCTTTTAAATCGAGTCCTGGACCAGTTTTTGAGTGAAGGGGTGTTGTCTACATCTTGTGTGAGTGATACAATATCATTGGAATTCTTAACGAGTTCATAGTTGAGCAACTGAACCACAATTTCCGCTTTCGGACATGCCATGTTCAACTTTGGTTCAACTTGATGTCCCAAATTATAGTGATTGCTTGCTCTAGTTTCTTTTTACGTGAGATTCGTACTGAACCTTCACTTGAAGTGCCCAAAACCTTCAAGTTTGCATTCATAAATGACCGAGAAATTGCCTTACCTGGCCGCTGCTCAGGCCCGGGCTTGAGGGCCCGGCTCGGGCTTGAAAATCTTGATGCCCAAGCCCTGAGCCCGCTCAGGCCCTGCAGCGGGCCCGGCCCGGCTTGATCAAGCCCGGGCTTGGCCTGGCGGGCCTAGGGCCTCAAGCCGGGCCCTGAACATCACTACACGGCATCGTCAGAACGGGGCTTGGACCGAACCTAACTAAAGTTAGTGGGCATCAACCGCGACGCCTTCTGAACACTACCTCCTTCCGATCTGCAGCATCTGAATCAGAGCCTCGTAACGACTCGATCGTCGCCACGGCTCTTTTACAGCCTTAAT